>CM052134.1:4389320-4634952 GCA_028454255.1 Halictus ligatus
ATTTTATTAATACTTCCTCTATTCGTTCAAAGTAGGACTTTAAAGTTTAATCTTGAATTTTTTATTTTAGAATTCAGTTTTAAGTGACAGATGCAGCCTGTCTATTGTGATAAGTATTCTAAAATACTAAATGTGTTGAAACCGGTTTATTTTACATTATAACAAACAGAGAAGTAATAACAATAGACATGTATAACTTAACTCTTTTTTCTCAGTTAAAATGTATAAACTTAATTGATAAAAAATAAAACAAATATTGTTTTGCCTTGCAGAATCTATAGTATTCTTGTTCATTATTTTTATTTCTAATTCTATATCGCAGACTCCAGTTCTGGAAGAAAATAAAAATATATATCTGCCGATCTTTGATTACTAAAATAATTAAATTACTTGTTTGTAGGTTTAGGGAATAAATACCCGGAGCTAATGTCGCCAATATAACGACATTCGTCGTCACAAAGTGAAATGATAATTCTGAACTACTTATTTAGAATTTGACAATTCTCCTTGAAGAATAGAAATTTTCTTAATTGAATATCAGCTCGAGATGAATTCGTCTCAGGAGAATTAATGCAGCAGTGATTGAATACTACGGGAGCGTCCAATTTAAATCCCATTTTATAAGTGCTTAATACGAATCTAATTACTCATACATCAGACACTACGGTTCGAAATTCATAAATAACGATCTATTTGCTTTGGGGCTTCGGCGTGCAGCAAGAAATTATACTCCCGTTCCTACCGTTCGATCCAATTTCCTTAATCACCAAAAAAAGTTCATCACTGTATAATTTATCGAGTACTTGCCTCCGCATAATACTACGTGTTCGTATAAAAGTTCTTTCCGTCAGGTCGATAATGGCACGGCCGACTTTTCTTCTGGATGCCGGGTCGAAAGAAAAATGCGATATCGATCTATCGATCTCGCTCCTGCTCACGGTGGCGGCCGGGTATGAGAGCCGGGTTAATCAAAACTCATTCGACGGCCGATCGATTGATCTCTCTCCCGTTGTCGAATCGTAATTATCACATGCCGGTATCGTTATGGAATTTATCAGGAGAAATACGCCCCGCCGACGCGTTACGTAAAATAGCCTAACACCGTAAGGTTTCGTCAAGGTACGCGCATGCTTCGGCCACGAGACGCACATTAACGTTATGTTCACACGTATCACACCGCTCCTCTAACACCCCCCCCCCCCACACACACACACATGGCAGATTTTCTTCTTGACCACATGACCCTGCTCACAAAATCAGCTTTATAGCTGGTCAAAACCCAAAAACTGAAAGTGCACTTATGTAAACCCTTTTATGTATTTATTTATTATTTATTAATTTATTATTATACAACATATAGAAATGCTAAATAGAAGTGCAAGATTAATAAATGCTCAACACTTTGATTACACGTCGGTCATATAATTATATAATAAATCGTATGCTGTGAACTACAGTGAATTCTCGATATATGTCAACAACACGAATCTTGTCAGTGTCATGTATCGTTCAGGAGACATACCTGAAACGTGTTATGTTTATACAGCTCGGTGTCCGAGGTCTCTCAAGCTTCCCCGCGGTAGTGGGGATAAATCCGCGACATTTATCGTCAAGGTCTGGGCGACATATAGAGAGAAATCACTGTAGTCCAGTGATTCACACATATCTAGAGAAGTCACTGTAGTTAACGATTTTTCATACATATCCAAAGGAATCCAACTTTGCAATCTCGATAATGGTGAATTAAAAACTGTAGAACCCGTCATTTTTGCGAATTCCGCGGTTCTAGTGACAATGAAAATTCGTCGCGTTAGTGATGAACGTAGAAACTTAGCAGAGATGTAATTGCCATAATGAATACAATACAAGCTAATAACTACGATTTAACCGTTTCCTCAGCCCGTGTTGGAATTGTAAATGGCTGTGAATATGAACGCAATTTCGATGGCGAGGACTTAAATCGTGTAATTTGGAAATGACAGTTGTACGACTCAAAGAGACCTTTTCAGCAAAAAATATTCATTAGTTCGAAGAAGGTCGACAAAAACATGTCATTTGATTTTATTAGCGCCATCTAGGAATACATAAATATTTTGCTGATGTCAATTCGTTTCTTACAAAAAAGTAAGCAAATTTTCATAATTCGTTACGCAATCGTGATTATATAATGCAGCGCGTGGACGCATACATATGTAAACATATAAACAAGAATATACAAGAAAATAAAACTCGAAGATCTGCAATTCGTGAACATTGATTAACCCTCCGGGGTCATTCGTGACCCGTCGCGGTGGGCACAAGCTGCGACGATATGTACAATTTTATTCCGATATAAGACTACGCTTTTTATTTCGAAATAAGAAGATGGCTACCTCCTTTTCTTCTTCTTCTTCATCCGAAATATGATGAAAGCCGGTCTCGAGCCATCGCCTTATATCGAAAGAAAACTGAAATTTCAGGGGTGGGTCAGAAATGACTCGGGCTCGGGCCTAGAACTCGCAGGAGTCTGAGGGTTAATAGAAAATGCTAACGCCATAATAAAGTTATAACATTTTGTTACGTGATACTGTGTTTACTCGATATATGTCCACAACACGGGTCTAGCCGCGGACATGTATCGCACAGGAGATTCTATTCTTTGATTCAGACGACCTTAAACTTCTTGACCCCTCACGGTGTTATCCCCGCGGCAGTGGGGATAGTTCTAGGACCTTTATCGTATAGATGTTTGGGACATATATCGAGTAAAGACTAGTTTTAAGTGACATAGCGTAAAATATTTTAAATTTGCGTCTTCGAAACAGTATGAGAACAATGTAATCTGTCACTGGCAAATTGAGTTTCTGTCGGTATCGATGAGCCGTGTAAGTAGCGTTCTCATGCTTCTTAACATGACCGAGCCGTTGAGTAACTGAATATCAGATTGCAGTTGCGGTTGACTTTGCAGAACGGCATATAGTATAATATTCCGATTGGAATTTAAACGCAAACGGTATTTCAAATTGTGCAAGATTACCGAAGTATCAATTCCTCAAAGAGAATTGCCATTTAATGGGCGAAGAGGACGTGAAAACTGAACCGGTAGTGGTAGACTTAATTAGCATACACACTTTTAGTTGTACCAATAAATATTTATAAACGACATGTTGCTGACGCGGAGTAAAATGCGGGAAGTATTTTTTAAAGCTCGAAGAGTCGTGCTCGAAAAGTCTAACTGGATTTTTAGTTTTTATCATAGTTGAGGAGAAGTTTAAACACGCACAGGACACGGCACGAAATATGTCTCACTGTGGATTTTATAAAACATTAGAAGAATTTAAAAAACTTCGTAATATTCATTTCAATGATTCATTCAATTCATTTCAAAATGATTAAGAGTCGAAACAAATATTTATCTGATTCTTGTAAATAATATAGAAAATTTTTAGTTTGTTCAGTAACGAATGTTATAAATTTTTCGTAGCATGTAGAATTGGGGAACAGTAAAGATTCAGGTATTGTGAAAATTAAATTAGTTAAAATATGTAGTTTAACCCTCGGACTCCTGCGAGTTCTAGGACTATGCCGGGGTCGTTTCTGACCCCCGCTAATATTTCAGTTTTCTTTCGATATAAGACTGTGGCTTGGGACTGTCTTTCGTCGTATTTCGGATTAAGAAGAAGAAGAAGAAGAAGAAGAAGAAGAAGAAGAGCGATTTTCTTATTTCGAAATCAAAAGTGTTGTCTTGTATCGGAATAAAAATTATTATGACCCGCCATGGGTCACAAATGACTTCAGCATATCATACAGAGAGTCTACAAAGTACCAATTATATTGTTAGATTAATTTTTCATATAAGGAACAAAATATATTATTATTCAAATGTTACGAAACAGAACTAGAATGGTTCTTCAGTTAGGTATCTTGCCCTAAACAAAAGTGTCCTTTTTTTTGCTCTCACCTGTTCACAGTTACCTCTTGTATCTAGCAACAAATCGCCACGTGTAATTTATTCAAACTGTACTCGCTCACGCGAATTTTTTGACGACCGACACAGAAATTAGTATTTCCCTTATCTATCGGGACGGCCATTTTACACGTATCGTATCAGCGTGGCGCTCTATTTCATAAACTCGTTCGGTGCCTCTCCGTACGAACTAGTTCACCTATGTTAAACACCTGTGTTCACATTGCGGCTTATGTAGTGTCCGTACTAAGTGGGTGTATCGACAGATAGCTCGCGTTAAAAAGAAAAAAAAAGGAACGAAACGAAGTGTACTATGCTCGGGCTCGCGAGTTTCGGTTAACTATGCTTTTACCGTAACGGCAAAAAGATGTTTTCGAACCGACACTTTTTCGGCCTCACGCGTGATCTTTTGTTTGTATAATAGAATTGCTCATTGGCAAGGTATCGTAAAGTAAAGATGGTTCCGGTTCAGCCTGAGCTGTTTGCTATTGCTAATATCCACTTACATCATCCTGCGAGAGTTTTACTTGGCCATATGTAATTTTATTGTTTTATTTTACTTTGTCCACCACAGCGGATCCGAAAAGTATTGGAATACTAGATTTCTCATTCTCGAGAAATTATCAATATTTCAGCTGCAATGATTTTGTTAAAAAAGATAATAAAATAATAAATTTGGACGCATTTTCAAGCTCGAAGCCTCCACTTTCGCGGATAATTGTTCATTTTTTTCGAAGATGTTTGTGCAGGATATGGCACACCTGCAAAGTTATACTTTTTACTCAGTTTATCACCATAAACTGAGCACAAGATACCTCTTAATAATAATAATATGATAATACCAATTTCTTAATTAGATACGTCATACACAGTTAATATGAGCACAAATACTGAAACAAATAAGGAAAAAGATTTCACTAAATATTTAACAACTTTCTCAGCACAAAATTTCAAAATTTCTTTGCAGTTGTTCTATTGGTTAAAAAGAGTCTCCCAGCTGGAATATTAACAAGCTGTCTCATGAGTACATGTAAGAAATCCACAAAATCGAAACAATTTATTCGATAAAACAGGAATGGGGAAGCCGAGGTTTATCATAGTAATTACTATTTCAATCTTCTAGTATCTCTGAAACATCTAAACGAAACTCGTTTCTCCCAACATAAATGAATGAACTAACAGCAGCAAAAGGAAATGTTAGCAAATAAAAATTTCACGGAGATATTGTCATCATTTTCTAATTTTCTATTTGCGATTTAAATAAATTTCTCCTTAGCACCGGGTTTACGGGACCCGTCAAAATGGCGGGTTCTAATATTTTTTAGAAATTACTTAGAAAATCTATTTCTTCGGGCACATAATGTTTCAAAAATATTGTTAAAAATGTGTGTTTCTGGCGCGTTCTTGTTATTTTTAATGCAAAATAGTCACTTTTAGCGCTGAACATAGTGTTTAATCAAACCAAACGTAGTCGTTTATGTTTAGTCGCTGCAGAAATCGTCACAACTTGTATCCTATAGTGAATGTTCATTACATGAAGAGGAAATCGTTGTCCGGCTCTAAGATCCTTGCTCAATCCGACTCCGTTACCCGAGGACAGACACTCGGAGGATTTACCGTGCGCTTACACGGTACGCGTTGCTCCCGCGATTCATTATCTCCGATGAAAATGGGGGCTAACGAAGAAGGATCAGTGAACAGGCCATAAATAGCCGGTAATAGAAGTGTAATAATTCCAAAGGCGTATCGCGACTCTTTAGTTTCCATCCCCGGGTGTAGCCACTATGCTTGTTATACCGTCCAAAACAGAGAGCCCGGTGACCGAACGAAGGAACGAACGGGCTCGCCTCTATCCCCGTAAATCATCGACGATGAAAATACTTAGGTCGAAAGACAAGAGCGCCAACGGCGGAAGCGTCGTTAAACGGCAACGCTATTATTGGAGCGCGGGTGGAATTACGTTACCCTTGTCTTTTATTAGCCGGTCGCGGTTCTCTTTCTTCCTGCTCTCGAGAGCCTTCCGCGGGGATGACTAACGTCTGGCTGTCTATCTGGCAACCGGCCAGGATTTCTTTGCCGACCGGATAGATTTTACTCGCGGCTTTCCCGTCCTGTCTTGGCACAACCTTGGCCAAGCCCAGGTACTCCTGTCATTGCCACGTGGAGACGCGGTCTCCGGGGGCACTGGCTCCTTCGGATTCTTCTTTTCTACCAGTCGAGATATTGATAAAAGATAGCCGAAACGGAAGGGCACCGCGGCACGGCGGGCCGAGGGCGCCACGATATAAATACCTCTTCGGACCCGCCTGGCCGTGTGATTGAGTCACCGATAGATGGGGAATCCGAGAATATCGGAATCGAGACGTCCCGCAGTGCTCCGGACTGGAAAAGTAAGCGACATTTAGCCCAAAAACGAACTTTCTCGTATCGATATCTAATCGACGAATATTGTTACTTAAATGTCCATGGACCTCGAAAATGAGAAAATTAGTACGTTTTAACCCCTTGCACTACGATGTATTTTACGTTTTCAGTGATCAGAACTTTCTTGTAATACGTAATTTCCTAAGGAAAGGAGAAAATTTATGTCTATTGTATGCCTATATGTTCTTCAATAGTTGTACATTAAGAAGGCCAGAATAGAATTGTATTTCGGTTCAAAGGAAACTAATAATATACATATTTATTAGATTCTGTTCAGAATCTTCATCACGAGTCAGACTCGTGAAAGTAGTGCAAGGGGTTAATAAATATTACGGTTGTAATAAACATTGAAACTTGAACATTGAAACGTTTTAAGAACAGTATTTTTCGCCACAAAAATTGCTTCTCTTCAATGCGATATCCTGACGCTCCTATTTAATATTTTCTCTCGATTTTTATTTCAAATTGAAGAGCAGACTTTTGCGATGAAAACTGATGCCATTTAATAATGATTACTGTAAATAATCTATTTAAAAAATAATATTGAATACAGAAAGGAACATTTGTAAAATTGTTTACGTTCAGACAGATAGATATTCTATGTTTCAAAGAGTCCCGTATCCGGACAAATTGGAAAATTTTCAGTATATTTCCCTCTACATAGTCATGCAAAAATCTTAAACCCCCTCAAACCACTTTTCAAGTTATTGTTCTTCGAACTTCGCGACGCGTCTTACCGTACATGTGTACATTCGTATATTTGATTAAATGTTCTTTAAATATGTACATTTTTACAATAATTTTACGTTTATACCTGAAGTGACTTATTCAGCCATTTAAAGAAATAATTTTTTTTTATTATCTTAAGATAATAAACAATAACCGTTTTTTAATGCTATTGCTACATTTATACATATCTATCGTCGAAGGCTTGTGAAACATGAAACTGATTCTAAAAACTCCTAACGAACTGTTTAGATTATAGAGTATACATTGTATAACATTGTTTGCCACGAGATTCAGAAAAAGTTTATATCTCGTAGGAGGCAAAGCAGTTGCTATTGGCATTCAGTTGAAAGAGTATCGTTAAGAGACGCTCGTTCTGAAAGATTCAAGACATTTTTTCTATTACTTAAACCTTATATTCTATTTTTTTCGTTTTGTTGCATTTATGTCTTAGTGTGTGGTAAATATTTATTCTACGCATAATTAAGATTTAATAAACACATTATTATTAACGTCAGATATCGTCAGATATCGTCGTCAACATATCGTCCATAAGGGTAAAATCAAATAATAAAAAACCAAAATCGTTGGACCCAGAACCATTAGAACTATTAATTTAATAAATGAAAAAACAGTTTAAAAGTCTATCATTCACCTATTACCAATTTAATAACGTAATTATTGATATTATCCATTTGATACTATCCATTATTATTAATTTTAATATTAATATGTTAATTTTAATATTATCTTTATTTGTGATTACTTTAATTACGGTATTCCATATTTGTACGCGGTAAATACAAAAAGATTTCTCGAATCTACATTTCACGTGTCCCATAAAACATAACAGCATGAAACATAAATATAAAATATCTACTTAAAAGTAAAAAATAGCTTGAAATATTATGTTTAGACGATTTTTATTTTCACAAAATGTAAAATTAATTAACAAACGTAAAACATATTTAATTATCAACTATTACTATTCAACAATTACTATTTTAAAAATATTTTTAGTGAAAATTTCTTTGCGATATCTCTAATACCTCAAAAATTATAAGAAAATGTCACTTACTTTTCCGACCTGGTTCACTACGCGTCTCGATGTTAGGGTAACTATCACCGATACGGGCCATTCTCTTTTTCTTCCCCTTACCCCTCTAAATTGCGAGACTCGGTGAAATGTTGTTATATCATTGAAAACATTTTTTCGAGCAGACCATTTCTTCTATTTCAATATTATGGAATTTTTACACTATTGAATTGTTCGAAAAGTGATTTCGTTTTTTCCCAACAGAGGGCGTAATTGCATTTTTTCGCTGCCAACTTCACACTTAAGGGGGCCGGCATGGTTTGAAATCCATATGGCTATGCAAGGGTCAAAATCTAGACAAACTGCCACTTCAATATCACAATGAGCAGTTTAGAAGTGGTAAATTGTGTTTCCTAAAAGTCCAATCTACGTCTCTATAGAGCCCAAATTGCGAGTTTCTACGTCATCGTGGAGTAATTTCTAATATTCGGCAGAAAATTCGAATTCTGAAGCAAGTATGACGTCACAAGATGGCTGCCGCTGAGAGATTCTCTTAATTTCGAGAGATTTAGTGTTCGTATCGAAAAAAGGCTCTATACAGACGTAGCAAAGACATGTACAAACACGGTGATATGCATTTTTAATTGATTACTTGCTTATTTAAGACGTAAAATGTCTAGAAAAAAGGCACAGCGTAACATAACGTGACGGTCAAGGCCAAATGCCTGCCGGCCCCCTTAAGCCGCATTGTCATTATATATTTTAACAGCTGATTTAGCAAGGCTTGTTTGTGAAAACGTTTGTTTGATTCTGCGCAATAGTTTTTGTTTGGTGCCCCATCAACTATGGAAAGACGAAAGCAATATTTTCGGCATATTTTACTTTTTTACTATTGAGGAGGTAAAAATGCTGTTCAAGCAAGAAAAAGAATTATTCGATGTGCATGGAGAAGATGTATTGATAGAACGCCAGTGCTAAAACTGGTTTGCAAAATTTCGTTCTGGCAATTTTGATGTTGAAAATGCACCACGTTCTGAGAGGCCAGTTGAAGCTGATAAAGACAAAATTGGGTAATTGTATAACATATTTATACACTATAAGAAAATCGTCTTTAATTTTCGCAAAAAAAAAAAAATAAAAACGAAATTACTTTCAGAACAATGCAATAAGTACAGGGTGAGTAGAGGGGTAAGAATTCTTCCGTGGAGATACATGCATATTATTTCGAATTTGATATAATATCCATCTAGGAAATTATACGAGTCGCATGAACATGGTATGTACTTCTACGGGCATGGAAAAGGCAAAAATAGCGGTTTTTTATTTTTTTAATTGTGTACCCCCACTTTGAAAAATCTGATAAAATGATATATGAAAAACCATAACGAGATGACTAACACTGTAAGTGTATAAACTAACTATCTCATAACTTCTACAAGAAATCGACATTTCAAAGTTTGTTTCATTTTTTAAACTTCGTTTTCGAAGCTAAAAATTCTGAAAAAATTCATGGATGTGCATTGTAATAGTTGAAATATGTCTGATTTTTTTCAGAATTTTCAGTTGAACAGGTCAAGAGGAATTACGGAAAAACCGGATTTTTTTGTCATCTTATTACTACCCTCCATGGGGACATATAGGGTTGAAAATTGGCACGAAGTATTTTCTTTGGGGAAGCTATCGAAGGATGTACTGCAAATGCAATTTGGTTTCAGGAACAATTCTTAACCTCTTCATGCAAAATCGAATCAAATTTCTCTAAAGTGCGCGAGTACAGGGCAGAATATTAGAAAGGCGTGAACGTGTAGCGGGCATCCAATCAACCGATTAAGGGATAATTAATGACGTGAACGGTCGAAGATTTGACAACAATCCGGCATTTTTACGAGGCGGAGGTTGCGTTGCTGTTTCGCGGACAAGATAAGAACCCTCGAACCGTTCAGCAACCGGTTCGCGAGAGTGCTTCACGCCGGCACCGGCTCCGTAGCGCTTGGTTGTAACGAACTGAAGTTTCTCTTCACGGCGAACAATAAATATTTGTAATGGTCGGCCCCCTAAACGGATTAACAGGGACTCCGATTCTGTCGTGTAACCAGATTCGATTACTAATTGCGCCGATAATTTATACGCCTTATTTTCATAGGATTATTAATATCCTTTCGCGGCGCGCGCGCTCTTCGAGTATCATGAATCTGCGCCGGAACGGATTTATGGCGGCGAGCACACCGGTGTTCGGGCTTGCTACGAAAATGCGAGTGGAAAGTGGCCTTTTGCCGTGCACAGAACGGGTCATAAAATTCTAATCTCGCATTATCTGTGGCACACGTTCTCCTTGAATATTTTCCGCTAACTGCATTATGTTTCTCGCCGCGTCGAGAAATCTAACATAGGGGAAAGTACGACATAACGAATCGCCGAGCGGGCTGAACGAGTCCGTGCTCTGCCGGTCTGTCGATGAATTTACGCTCGGCCTTATCGTTTGCTTTTCTCTTCCCTTTTTTAACATCCGCGGCAAACCTAAACGCTCCGCGAGCCTGTGTTACGCGCTCGGAAACATTCGCTGAAAGCGGCGCGCCGCGCCGGAACGTTCGATTGCCACAGATTTGCATCGACGGTGCCCTAATGATCCCGTTCCGCGGTTTACCGGACACGATATGCGCGTTGGATCTTCTCTTCGTTATCCGGTCCAATGGCGAAGCAAGATCGGTATTCAATTTTACTATTCCAATACACCTTGCTGATATATCTCGGATTTACTCCGGGGATCGAAACAGTTCCAGAGCTGTTTAAGGGCCCGGGATAGTCACGTGACCTTTTAATTAATAACTTCCACTCACAGCCTTCAGACTCAGACTTAAGATCCGTCTTGGTCTTCATCCGACGGGTTTTAAGTATGTGACTAAACTTGTCGCATTTTTTGCTCTTTATTATCGATATTATGAATTCTGACGCCAGAAACGTGCTTTAAGTTTTCGGCTTTATTTTGCAGAGAATTAAGACAAAATATAGCTTAATTTGTAGCTGGAGATATTTTTTAGTACGCGCTGCTCGATGTCTTCCAGAAAACTCATCCAATGGCATAAAAATGCTTGGATTCCGCGACATGCACGTCGTCAATTTTTTGCCTACTTCTAACGCTTATATTACCAAATATCTGCATAATCTCGGCATTTCTTGACCAGCGCGCACTAAATTGACCCTGCCTCTTTCGAATGAGCCCTTTATCAACGTCAAAATATTCTTATATAAGGACGAAAACTTGAGGCACGTAAAACCATTTTTTGACGGTAATGTAGTTACTCTACCGTATCGCGAATCTACGAAGACTGGTTTGGCTATAAAATGACCGGTTTTAGATTTTCCAATTATTGAAACTATAAAAATTCGTTTATGGAAGATAGTGGAATAAATGTTCTTGTCCAAGCATTTGTGATATTGAAAAATACGGACAATCTCAATAAAAGGGTTGCCAATTTTCATAAGCCAATATTTGCCCGATACTAACGCTGATTAGGTTTAGTGTTAAATCTCCTGTATAAATTCTTAAAAAACTTCTTTGTGTTTAACTGCTTTGACTGCCAAACAAGAATCCTAAAAAATTCCACAAAATCAAAGTGTTATTTAATAAAAATTGAAAATAATTAAATGTATGATACGTATAGTCCTCCAACCTTCTTGTATTTTGCAGATCCTAATCAAATCCGGTACAATGAATATATTAACGTGAAAATTCGTTTTAAAACCTGGACAAATAATTCCGTCAGCCACATATGGATGACATGAAAGTCAACGTGTTAATGAGCGATGTTTTGCCTGATCTGCTTTCCAGTGACAACGACTTTTTAACACTAGGTTTACCAAAACTGACTATTTTAAGAACGTCCAAATTTTTAGCAATTTTGTTTAATAACTAGACTGCGGATTTTGTGCATTTATGGCAAAAATAGTTAACCACAATTTAAAGCAGTGGACATATTAAAACGATTAAAGGATATCAGCGTATTGGTTTCAACTTAATAAAATAATTAGGAGAAGAAATAAATTTTTATTTCGCTTCTGCGTCTTGCCATCGATGCAAACATTTTTTTATTTTGCATAAAGATCCGCAGTCCATTAATAACATATAACATAAATTTGTTGCATAATTCCGATGTATCGTTAGAATCGTAATAATTGTGAATTAAAAATATTAGAACTGTCAATTTGACGGGTCCCGTGAACCTAGTGTTAATTTTATCGTGTGTACTGTGCTCAGTAGAATTGTTGAGCAAAGGTCTTGTTATTAACATTCCGAGCAGCTCGAAAGTAATTCCAAGTCGCCGACAACCCTGTCTAATACGTTGTTGGAGTATGTCAATTGTTATCTACTGCCGCGTTGTAAACCGAACACTCGGAACACTGTTACAACGCAAAGGCGGCTGTAACTTGGAAACAGGGTCAGATAGGACAAACGTGCAGTAGCTTCTTTTGTTACTCGTCCTTGCCGAATCCGTTGTTTCAGTTATGTTCGCCGATCGTGGTGCATGAGAACAACTGGGGGTTGATCTATTTCTGGGGGCGTTATCTATTTTTTGAGCTCTACTTTTTATCATCGAATTATAATCGAAGTTGTTTTCTCCGTTGCACACGTTCGTGTTCTGCAAAAATGTGGACGAAAAGTATTCAGCCAACCATACGCAAGCACGGTGAAAAACAAATATGCGAATAAGACTAACTGGAGACGCAATGTGCCTGAATACTTAGAAAGCGTGAACAGTGCGTTTAAAATGATCTACTGGTCGAAAGGAATTGTATGGACATTCGCAGGCAAGTCAGCAAGTCTCCTCGAAACCTTCGGAAGATTAATTACCATTGTCTGCATTTATTTAAATATTGAAATAATTATTTAAGGGACAAAAACATTTTCTAAACTGTAGGAAATTAAAGCTGTGCATTTCAAGAATTCTTTTTTCCATTGGTCACATTCTGTTAATATAAAGAGATAATTAATCGAGTTCTTCCGCGGAAAGAATGTTTATAAACTAATATTGCAATTTTTTGTATTATTTTCAACTCACTCAAAATTATTAAATAAGAAATAAACATTTATGTAGCTCCAATTAGACATGTTTGCCGTGAAGATCTACAGTCTATGCATAACCCTAATTGAATTATTAACAGTTTCCAATTATATGTCGTGTATCTAAACTCTGCGCAGTTAAAGAGGTATAGCGTTTCTTACGGTACACGTGATCTAATAACAGGGTTAAAGCACCATGTATATCCGAAACTGTAAACAACAAGATTAGAATAATCGATCTGCATTTCAGCAGGACGCAAGAAATTGATTGTATTTTCAAATTTGCTCTGAGCATCGAAGTGTATTCAACGATACTAAAAACTCGCGTTGCGCTGCTGAGCTTTGTATATCACTTTTCGTACACGAGAAAAATCGAGAAGTTTGTCCAATAAAATGTATGGTTGCACGCATATTCGCTCGCAGAAAATGAAACTCCAACAAAGAGAATAATATTTCCTTCCTCGGAGAGGGGAAAGCATTCCGCGAGAGTAAAATATATAAATTATGAAAACAGCGGAATGGCCGTTGCAAACCGATGCAGTATTAAATAAGTCGAAGGCGCTTTTAGTGTTTCGTTTAATAATATTCTGCTCGCTTTGGTGAACGCAAACGCGATAAACCGAAAACACTTGAATATTTTACGTACCCATTTCGAAACAACTATCATATACCGCGTTATATGTAACTATAAATTGAATAATTCCGACGTTGATTGCAACCATAATCGGAATGCTTACATCACGTTACACACCTTTTTAAGTGAATAATCTATTATATTCAAAATATTCACGATACATTCGAACGTAACGCTTCGCAATTTGTTCATGCGCGAAATAAGGTTTCCAATTTCTGAAAATTTATTTAGGCAGTCTGTGAGAATTTTGCTGGCAAGTTGCAATAGTTTTCCACGGATGGGGCTAGCATCTAAATTTTATTAAGTGTATTAACTAAAATTTCTTATCCAGCAAAATGTAAAAAACTGTTTTCGTTAGCGTTCTCCCTTCACCTTTAAAGGTCAATACTGTGTGATTTTATTAAAATTTTTAACCTCGATCCTAACCCCGAGTAAGCTCAGAACCGTGAAGAAAAAATTTAGTCCAGCCAGCCATTTTGACGCTTTAAAATAATAACTTCTAAACCATTAGAGATAATTGAATCAAAATAATAGGTAAAAAAGTAATACTTACAGCTTCAAATTGTAACAAAAACCAATTTTAATTTATACGGTCTTTATTAATTACAGAGGTTTTAAACAAACTATAGAATAAGTGGAATTAATATACCTGTTCTCCTGCATTAATATTCCTGAAGTAAATCTGTAATTTCTGGTAGATTTGTTGCAAGCTGTCGCAAATGAACTTTTTTGCATTGTTTGTGTCAACTAATCATAGTTTATCGCAGTATAGTCGGTGCAAGGTTCTGTTAGGTTCCAGCTGAGATGTGCATGTTTATAGTTCAAATTCCGCTTTCGTATTGTCTAAACACAACTCAGCTATTTATAATAGTTTTCTTTTAAATTGCACTTGAACATTGGAAAAATCATGTTAAAGGAGACAATTTCACGTTCTTAATTTTTTCCTCGAATTTTACCGGCCTCCTGTGGGTCATGGTGGGAGGATAAAAAATTTTTTCGGATTTACTTCCTTTGGAATATTCTTAAAACATCCCCATCACACATTTATTTAAAAACAAAAAAATTTTCCATTTTTGAGCGCCGAAATCGCGTTTTCGCCTACTGTGCGCTGCACGATGGTCCAATATGTCGCGCTCGTACCTAGCGCTTGTAAAAAGATGGTTTTACGTTCCTCGAATTTTCGTCCTTATATAAGAATATTTTGTCGTTGGTAAAGGGCTCATTCGGAAGAGAGAGATTCAATCTAGCGCGCGCTGGTGAGGAGCTGCCGAGATTATGCAGATATTTGGTAATATAAGCGTTAGAAGTAGGCCAAAAATTGACGACGCGCATGCCACGGAATCCAAGCATTTTTACGCCATTGGATGAGTTTTCTGGATGAAATCGAGAGCGGCGCGTGCTAGAAAATGTCTTCGGCTACAAATTGAGTTTTACTTTGTCTTGATTCTCTGCGAAATAAAACGAAAAACATGAAGCACCTTTCTGGCGTCAGAATTCATAATATCGATAATAAAGAGCAAAAAATGCGACAAGTTTAGTGACAGACTTAAGACCCATGATCAAGACCAAGACGGATCTCAAATATGTGTTTGAAGGCCGTGAATGGAAATTATTCATTGAAAAGTCACGTGACTATTCCGGGCCATTAACGATATTATCAATGTCTTGGTAAGCCGATGTGCAGTTTGTTGCACGAGGAAAAAAGGACAAGCGAAGCCCACGATGCGAGGACTTTGGCGGCTTCGGCCTGAACAATTTGTCGGTGCCGGTAAACCCGCGAGCTCGCGGCCTGTAGTGACGCAACGGACTTCGGGGCCAGGGTGCTCGTGGATTAACTTGTCTCGAGAGAAAGTCCAGTTTTTCCGTTCGGTTCCCACCTCGTCGTCTTTTCCAATTCCCGCCGATTGCGCGCAGCCTCTTTGGCTCTCTTGATTGCGCAATCTGTTCTATCGATGTCCGTGTCCCATGCCAAAAAAGGAGAGAAAAGAAAAGAAAAGAAAAGAAGAGAAGAGAAGAGGATGCGCGCGTGCTACAGAGAGGGATCAGAGATCAGAATGGAACAGGGTTATAACGCGCACACATCGTGGCGGGGGTCAAAACGGACGATAAAGCCGCTGTGTCATGAGATATAATCGGTATCTAGCTCCCTCTTTCACAAGAGTCAAGTTTATTGAGCCGGTCTCGTGAAAAGAAAAAAAAAAGAACGTTTGCTATCTCGACTCCGCTCGGTCATCCAGCCGATGAACTATGACCGGTTCGCTCGATTTCAGATTGATTCGATTGAACCGGTGGGATAGGACGAGCCTAATCCGGCACATCCCCATTTTCGATAACGTGGCTGCCCCAGCCGAAGTACAATCTTTTTGTTGTCGATATAAGTCGCAAATACCTGGCAGATACAAGTCGCAGAACTATCCCCACTGCTGCGGGGTATACCCCGTGGGGACCTCGAAGCTCAAGCGGCCTCGGACGCCGAAGACTGTAAACATAATACAGTCTTTTCTCGATATATGTCCCAAAGATCTAGCTGATAAAAGTCGCAGATCTATCCCCTCTACGTACATCCTATGAGGGGCCCTAAAGCTCGCGTGGAATAGAAACTTCAAAGTATCAAAGAATAGTATCTCCTGAACGATATATGTCGCCGGCAAGACCCGTGTTGTAGACATGTATCGAGAAAACACTGTATTCTCTGACTTTGTATGTTACCGCTGCATAATGTCTCGAAATTCAAAATTTAATAGTACCTCGAATCTGAGGTTCGTGGATTCACTGACAGTGGATCTAAAAAGTATTTGAAAAATATATTTCAAAACAAAAAACTGTAGAATTTGATCTTAAAGCTCGATACTTTTACTTTTAATGTGTAATTTTGGTCATCTATCCTTACCAATAGGGAAGCACCCGCTGTTTTTCGAATTTGTTATTAGGAAGTTTTTCTAGAAAAAGAATTGGTGAAAGTTTTCCGGTTTCAGGCTGAAAGCGAGCCAGATTGGTCGATTATCTACGATCGCCTTATTTCTTTCTAGCCGACATAACGGAAGCATGTAAAAGATTTTATTTTGAAGTAATTGTGAGAAATATTCTGTTACGAAAATATAATTATCAATAGCCGACTGGAGTTCAATAACTCGTCGGAAGCCATCATATTTTCGAAATTAATGACCTCGAGGAAAAACGGATTTATATGAGAACACCCGAGTTGCCTGCATTCCTGTTTGTTGGAAAGCGGCTCCTACTTGATCGATCAATCCGGCCGATTAGATCCACCCCAGTAAATACAGCCCTTTCGAAAATTCTTCGTGGTTTGGCCATGAAGATTTATCGTTGTTACGTGGGCTCGAGCCGGTGTTGGGCAAATGTTATTCAGAATAATGAATAAATTCACGAATAACCACGAAATTGTACTTGCTCGTTATTTAAAATTTCCGAGTAAAAGAATAATTTGTATATCCTACCGATCTACAGGACTATCTTTCTATAAATAACCATAAGAAATAAAAAGTCATCTTAAATATTGTTATTTCTATTACTTACAACGCGCCTTATCATATGGTTATCAGATAAATGCAATATTATTGTAACAAGGTAAATATGTATTATTAGAATTTATTTAACACAATTGATTAAGTACGAAGAAAGGACTTTTTCTATTAAAAAATAGCGGTTTTCGATTTTTTTTAACTATGTACCCGCATTTTGAAAAATTTGAAAAAATTATATGTGAACAACCATAACCACACGACTAAAACTGTAAAATAGAAAACTTTGTTTACTGTCGTAAACTTTGACAAAATTAAATTCGTATAATCTCAACAGATTTCATTTTTAAGGCTCATGCCTCCCACAAACGATACTCATGCTTGTACTAAGCGGGTTGGCTTTGACCCAGTAATGGTATCTGTTCGGCGATGGCATTGGATTAATTATCGGGTTACCGTGCCGGATGTTTAGACGGTAAAAACTTTGATTACGGATGCGCAGGGGCGCTGTGTAAATTCCGAAAATAAGCCGCTGGCTGGGTCTTTGAATGCGTTATGTGTCCGTCCCCACGCCACTGAGAACGGTTCATTTGCAAAGCGGACGAAAGTTAAACTGTAGAACATTATTAAATGATCGACCCGGCTCGACGCCTGCAATTGAATTAAAGATAACGGTAAATTATTCGAATTACAAGGTAATTTCAATTTCTATGTTCGCCCTCGCAGTTCTGATTTTATTCGTACTTCATTTGGCTTTTGTTAAATTCATTTATGCCCGTTTTTGTCGGTCTCATTTACCTAACGAGAAACGGTTGAGTAAACTGATTAAGTGTAAATACCTCGTGTCTTGATGCGATTAAAATGTTATTCACCGAGTATAATTCGAATTGATTGCACTGAATTGTTATTATTAGGTTTATAATATTATACGACAGAGTGGCGAAGCACTGCCGAAGAATTCTCGGGACGTTTAATTGGGGTATAAGGGTAATTGTTGGAAACTTAAAGGCTGAAAGGAAAGAATGTTAAAACTGGCTGCGAATAAGTTAATATAAATCAGTTAATTGGATATTATTTCGTTCGAGATTTAATCTCTTATACATTGTAATACGGTACCTTATTAAACTATTAAATTCCGCGTAGGAATTTAGGATATTGTCTGGATAAAATCGAATGATTACAATACAAGATAATATAATTATATATTTTTACTATACTTTTATCGAAAATTACATAATTGTATAAAACGATATTCAACGGCGCCGGTTGGTGCAGTAGCTATGGTCTCCGACTGCGGAACCGCTGAAGACTATAAAACGATATTCTCGAGGAATTCTTTTGAAAATATCGAAACCGAACTTTTCGCCCTAATTTCGGGCAAAATGTAATTTGTATAATCGTCGAAAACGCTGATTAAAGCTAACACAATATCTTGCGATAATTTACGAGAAACATAACATTTTATGGGAAGGTTTAAGGCCTCCCTTTGAGAGGATTATCTTCATCATCGATGAATGTATCGCTTTCATCGGCGACACAAATCATACGCAACGAAGACCCATCAACATGGGTGAACGCCGTAAAAAATTCCGACCCCCGTCTCAGTTTCTTCATCGAAAACCGATTCCCGTAGCCGATCAGATTACGTGTTTTTCGTTCATGCACTCTCAGATTCAGACAAAAACGATGGAGACGATAGCGACATTTCCATACCGGTGCGTGTCGCGTATAATCCCCGAAATTAATATCAGACGAGAGTACGAAAACAATATTGTGCGACTGATATTTTAGTCGTACAGTGTTTACTCTACATATGTCCCAGACGCCTAGTCGATAAAAGTCACAGAACTATCCCACCTCCTGTGGGGTGCCCAAATGGGTCTGACGATTTCTCTCCGTGAGGGACCAAGAAGCCCGAGCGACATGTCCGATACATGTCCCCGGCTAGACCCGTGATTTGGACATGTATCGAGTAAACACTGTATTCCTTTTCTATCAGAACAATAATTCGTTTGGTTTGCGACTTTCACCCGGTCCTCTGCTTCTGAACTTTATAAACAAATTGTCGCGTTCCAATATTTATACAGTTCTGGACACAGTTCCCAATAAACTTTGATAACATTTCGTTTATTTTTGATTCCAGGTCGCTGGAAGTGTTCATGCAGCACGGTGTAACCCACTCTGAACTACTGAAAGCTCAGAGGACAGACGGTGGGTGTGGATTAGGCGGACGCCTCAGATACCCTAACTCCGTGATACTGTGGCTACAGTGTGACCAGGTGAGTCTTCCTCCTACCGATCTACCAGGATTTAACACCCCTGGACTTATGATTTCTTTCGTCATCTGACTCGCGGGAGCTGCTCTGTTGCGGAGCTGAGGAATGCAGATACAAGTCGCAGAACTATCTCCACTGCCGCGGGGTATGCCCCGTGAGGGGCCGCGTAGCTCGGGAAGCCTCGGACACCGAGGAGAAAGAATCCTCTTGGACGATATATGTCACTGAGAGGACCCGTGTTGTTGACATACATCGAGGAGACACTGTATTTCTCGAAGGAAATATTTCGTATGCTATTTAATGTGTCGGACACTGTTTGTAGTCTACAAAGAGGGCAGTAGTTTTCATAGCCGATATTTATAAATAAGCATATTATTCGAAGTATGTGCTCTTGGCAAAAAGCATTCGATCGATAGAATTCCATAATTGTCTCGGAAACTGTTCAACAGCGACAGGACGGTGGTCGACCGTTTTCAAGGCAGTTTCAGTCTACGAACCAGAGCAATCGTGTGTAGTGTTTCATAACATTGTGCTACTTGATAAACGATAAAGTTTATCGCCCCGCCGTTATGCTCGCTCGAGCTGTTAACGAACGCCCGAAAGAGATAATTCGTCCATTGAGATTCGGTTTATTACGAGACTCAAATCTTCGTCATGTGTAAACTTCCGACTGTACGCGAAGCTCCGTCTTATGATTTACTCGGTTTATGTTAAATAATGCGGCGGAATCTGTCACGATACCTGAACGTGGGAAGATTCCGAGGCAACAAGTATCCGAGCAGTGGAACTTCGTGTGATTCAGGCTCTTTTAACATTTACATAAATTTTTATTTTGCCATTATTAAAATCACAAAGATGTTCCCATTGGAGATTATTAAAGCAATTCTTTCGTTCGAGCATATACAGTATCTAGTAAATATTGCCTTATAAAAATGGCAATCCTAAATTTATTAAGAGTGTCCCTAATTTTCAATATAATAAATGCTCGGACAAGAAAACTTATACCACTATTTTCCATAAATGAATTTTTATAGTTTGAATAATATTAAAATATAAAACCGGTCATTCTGACCATGGTAGGTTTAGTGTTCATTTGTCTAAAGTAACAAAAATTCCTTCGTTCGAGTGTATATTGTAATAATAGCGAAAAATCTAAGTAACTTTAGTCTTTTAACCTTTATAAAACAAAATCAGTGTTTACTTGATTTTATATCGCACACAGTCGACTGTTTTTGCAATTCTGCATCTTTATGCATTCGTTGCTCGTAAAAGTTGAAAGAGAACAGTGTAATACAAAGTTCAGTAGAATCTAATGCAGGTTTTAGATCATTTACCATATAACAAAATTATTCCCAGAGAAAACAAAATTCTGCTGCTAGTCAACGCTAACTAAAAAAATTTTTAGGATGTTAAATTCACTTTCATTGATCGCGTATGTTTAAAGGAATTATTAAACTTACACAGAGTCATCTGTAATAGCGAGAAATAAATTGCAGCGTAAAACCGCGTCACGAAGTTTATAATCTTAATAAATCTTAATAATCTTAATAAATATTACTAGGAGACTGCTTGACAAATTAATAGTTGTATATTTCATAGTTAATGCACCATTTAACGGCGTGTACTTTTATTATACCACCCCTGTCCCGATAGAAAGTGGGGTTCGTATGGGCTCGTACGAGTATAAATTATTGCAATACACATATAAAAGGAGATAGAATGCGTGACTTTTAGAAATTGCAATGATTCAAGTAGCAGTGTTTTTTGTTTAATTCTTGCGTTGTCAATAACCGGTATTACAACGTTGTTGCATCAGGTTATGCAAAACTATTAACATATTACACCAGAGAGACTTAGTGCTGACCGCCACGTTTTCCAGCTTTTCTGTGTTTATAAAATTATATTTTCAAATAATGCAATTTTGCTGCGCGGAGATATTAATCATTCTTTGACAAAAAGGTAAAAAAATAATGAGAATACAAAAAAGTAATATTTTACTGACAATGAAATAGAAATAATTCTTCTATCCCACTTCTAACCCATTGGCAAAATAATTAACATTTATTATGAACATTGAGCGAATAACTTTCACTGTTCAAACTGTTCAATGAAAACACGTTCACCTTTTGAAAATGAGAATTTCTAATCGATTTTCTCGGAAAGACATTTGCACACGGCACGTTTGATTTTCTAATGACTTGTGATTTGCATGATTCGGAAACGGTTGACGCGATATGATTTACACCTTTGTTAATAGAAATTTTATTTCCTGGCAGTGTCGATAGCTACATACGAATAGAAAATAAATCAGCCGCGTTCCCATAACACAGTTTATGTTCGTAGATAAACGATAAAGTTTATCAGACCTCCGAGCTTGGTTTGTTAGGTGTTTGTTCGCACGGACACACCAAACTAATCGTCCACGTTATCATTAACACTTCGTTCCGTGTACCAAACAGAGATACCGGTGTCCGGGAACTCAAAACCTGTGTATGTACACGGCGAATTATGCGAGTCAGCTTGCTTTCGAGTTCACCATGACGCTGTTTAGGCCACCCGTGAGTTCAACTATCATGAAAATTCCTTTAGAAATTAACGATACGAAAATAAAAAAATAAATATTACATGTAATTCGATTACAGTGTTTTCTCGATATATGTCAACAATACGGGTCTTGCTAGTGACATATATCGCCCAGGAGATACTATTACGGTTACAATCCTCGGCGTCCGAGGCCTCTTGAGCTTCAAGCGGAAGTGGGGATAGTTCTGCGACTTTTATGATCCAGGTATTTGCGACATATATCGAGAAAAGACTGTATCTTGTTAAAAAATTTTTGACGCGATCAGACATACCATAAACTTGATCAAGACCTCCCCTTTACAGCGACACCACGCAAGTTGAGAATCGCCCCCCCCCCCCCCCCCCCCGCGGCTGTCACGCCGCTGAAATTCGCAGGACACGTTGACAAGGATAGTCGATCGCCAGCGGAGAGGCTGCCATAATCCAGATACCGGCGAGCTGTTCGTACCGCGGTTTCGAAATCGGAAGCCGATCCATCGGCCTTGCGTATCGCGGTTGTAACAGCCGCTCGAGAATTTCTTTCATCTAGACCAGGGCAAATCCGAACTTTCCCTGAAGGGGGTCATTGTGCAACCAGCGCTGACGTATACAAATAATGAAAAATTGTGCAACGATCGCTGCATTCTTGCCTATTATACAGGGTGGTACGCGCAACTGCAACAATCCGTTTTCTTTCTTGGGTCTTTATTACAGTCACATCGACTTCTTAGATTTTAGCGGACTGGGAATTTCCGAAATAACATTCGAAATAGTCTTTCAAGCATTGTATTATCTTATCTTATAATTCCACGCCTGTGATCATTTTTTAAATAGCATTACTTGAAATATTATTTCAAGTAGGCAGTTTTTATTTTCATTTCAAACAAAGTTTACCCTGGTCTGGTTTTTAGCGACTATGTTGTCCAGGGATGTGTATGTTTGACTCATTTGAGGGAAAACGTACTGATATAGTCCATTCTATAGTCCATTCGTTCATTCTTGTCATTAATGGGTATGATTCAGGTGATTAGTTTGGTTACTTTCCTGTATAAAAGCATTAAATAATTTCAAGATGCCGTAGGAAAAAGGCTATTGGCACGTTCAGGCATTTGTGTGGGTTTGTAAGTTAAGAAAGTAGCACATTGCAAAATGGTAAGTTCACTAATTTTATGAGAATTTCACTTTCCACCTTTTTCCTCCATACTTTTCTTGCAGATTTTACGAGAGCCATTTTCCCAATTCGTAATAGGATTGCTATGCTTGTGCATTGGTTTGCTTTTTGTTGTTCCGCGGTTTTACTCGCAGTTAAGTTTACATTGCAACGTATATAATTTACGCATGTTACGTCAGGACACCAGTGACTCAATTTAGAATGACTCTGTAATATGTTCTGAAAGACAATGAATTTCGTTGATTTCTAAATGGTATTTATCGTGCTATTTATAAAAGAGTAATAGTACGTTTGATTGTTTAGTCTGACAACGTTGTTTGTCACACGCGTGTTTCTGCGAGACAGAAAACATCTCAATTAGTCTTCACGCGTGCCTTATCAATTACCATGTTGAAACGTCTCAAAATGGAACCTAAAAATATTCGATTGATTATATAATCCATCATTACATCCGTAATAAAATTAATTGCACTAGATAAATGAAATGTAATTCCTTCGATATGAAATCACGAAATATTGTGAGCATTTACATTATCGATATTAGCGTTTCAATTCATAAAACTGCCTATTAAATTGAATATTACAGGCATAGTTATCAGTCGAATAATAAATCGCTAATTTACGTACTGACTGTTAAGATACATCGTGATTGACAGGAGCGAGAGGTAATATAACGGGAGCAACATAATTTGACCATTCTAACTCCGTTTCCGTTTAATCAAAAAAATTCTTTACTGAAAATATTGTTATTCTTGTACGGATTCCTGGTTGTCCAACATTATTTCATACGTAGAGCTCACCCGAAGACTATAATTAGGTTAAATAATTTCTTATGAAAATCTTATTAAATATTTTGATGTATAGCAATTATCTTTGTAAGGCGTAACGTAGAATTTCTCGATTCGATTAATTTCGTTTCCTACCCAGCTTATCAACATTATTGAAATCCAAATTCGAAAAGGTCGGCATTTACGATAACCCAGGTCTAATCGAACATTTAATCAACTATTTTTACACGTTTCGATAATAATATTTGCGCCCATATTTTGCAATACTTATCTTCGTTTTATTGTACATTAACGCTCTATACATTTTCCATGTAAATGTTTCAAAACAATATTTAACAAAACATCCGCAGAACTTCCTGAACGACTTAAGAGCCAAGGGTAGTCACATGACTTTTGAAGAGTCAGTAGGTCCGTAAGTTCCGTTCACAGCCCTCAGCCACTGACTTAAGATCCGTCTTGGCCTTGATCCGACGGGTCTTAAGTCCGTGACTAAACTTGTCACATTTTTTGCTCTGTATTATCGATATTATGAATTCTGACGCCAGAAACGTGCTTCAAGCTTTTCGCTTCATTTCGCAGAGAATCAAGACAAAATATAGCTCAATTTGTAGCCGGAGATATTTTCTAGCGCGCGCTGCTCTCGATTTCATCATGAAAACTGATCCAATGGCGTAAAAATGCTTGGATTCCACGGCATGCGCATCGTCAATTTTTGGCCTACTTCTAACGCTTATATTACCAAATATCTGCATAATCTCGGCAGCTCCTGACCAGCGCGCGCTAGATTGAACCTTCCTCTTTCGAATGAGTCCTTTCCCAGCGAAAAGTTGAGGTATGTAAAGCCTATTTTTGTCGGTAACGTGGTCACTCTACCTTATCGCGAATCTACGGAGTCTTTGCTCTTGATAAAAAAATTGAAAAAAGTATATAATGCCATGGAATCGGGGTCAGAGATGCGGCAATACGGTACTGAAAATGAGATTTCGAAGCAGGTCTCGGCACGCAGCGAACGGATTCCTTTCGCCCCTTTCTACCGTTCATCCTCGGAAAGAGTCGGACGGGGCTCTCTCGTTGATCCAGAGGCAAAACGTCCGAGCCGAGCATGAACTTTCCCTGAAAGAGACCGTCGCGTCGCGTCGTTAAGTAACGGCGCTCGCCTAACGTCGCTCGTCCACGGATCGCTGGCTGCGTTTCGCGAGCAGCCGCGTTGGAATGCCGGGATTTTTCTGCGCACGGTAGAAAGACCTCCCTTCCACGAAGTATCTGCGACCATTCACGCACACCTCTATCGCCACGAAGAGTGAGAGGCGATACTGATTTGCTTTTCCCGTTATTGGCCTCGGACGTTGTGCTGCATAGAACCCGGTCCCACCGTCGCCATCAGTATGCCCGAGCTTTAACTTTCGATGGAGCGCACATTCTGTTAGACCAAAAAGAAATGTCTCCTTCACGTGAAATAAAAAATATCGATCTTTTAAGAGTTCTCATGAAACGGCAATCGAAATTGGTTAATCTGAAACTTTGTATTAGCTGGACAAACTGATTCGTGAGATATTTTTGTGTACTATGTTCACTGTATATAGTGATTTTTCTATTTATGTCGCCAAGACCTGAACGATAAATGTCGCAGAATTATCGCCACTACCGCGGGCCAGTGTAGACATAACACCGCTTGGGCATGACTCGTGGACGATACGCGACGCTGGCTAGACTCGTGTTGACATATATCGAGAATTCTCTGTATATGTCCCGAATGTCTAGTCGATAAATGTCGGGCGAAGTTCGAGAGACCTCGGTCGCCGAGGAGTGTAAGGTCGAGTGGATCAAGGAATCGTCTCCTGGACGATATATGTCCGTGGCTAGACCTTGTGTTTTGGACATAAATCGTGTAAAGACAAAGTTGTTCTTCTCAATGAGCACCATCGTCCGGTAAAACGATTTATTGTTTATATGATTGAAAAAAAAAACCGAAAAATGGTCAAATTTTCAGGGGTCGTTTTCACCCCCTTCAAGTGAATTTGGACAGCAAAGAAATGGCTGGCGAGTAAATGGTTAAATCCGAATTCTGGAGTCAGAACAGGTTCTAGTGCATCGGATTAAAATTCCGTCGATTGCAGTTTTTCACTTGAAGTTCGCAGAAAATATGAGCGTTAACCGAAATGCTAATGCGATTATGCGCACCGCATCTTTTTAGAGGCCGAAGATTTACGTGTTCCACAGTCAAGGGGTTAATATGACGGCTATAAACAAAATTTCTGGCAACGTTAATGAAAAAAATTTAGCAACAGTATAGGTAATATCATTGTATCTGTTGTATCTGCTTGCAAATTTGTTGAAGAGCTCCGTCGGTGATCGCGAAGCGCTTATACGACGCGCGTTCATGTTTCGCGCGTCGAAGGGTCACGCGGAAACCCGAGGGGAATTTTATGTATGAGGGACAAATTTATTACATCCTTGTCTTGCTACGGAATTAAAGGTCCCTTTATCGCAACATTGTGGAGAGCAGACTGAACGCTCGAAGGGCGATTACACGCCGGGCGTCGTAATTTTATTTACTTTTCCCTTACGTGACAGGGTTAATAGCAAACTACGCGGCACGCTGCAAATGCAAACGAAGGCCTACGTGCTCTTATATTAGCATGCATCGCATTAACAGACAATTGGTTAGCGCAATTTCATTACGAGATGCACCGGGTCAGCAACATATCACGTTTGACCTTAATACTTTATTCTTAATTAACTGATAGTCAGAGGTAGTTGAACGAACTCTTATTTAGGAACGCTTCAATGCGAATTTGTAATTGAATTAAAAGGATAATCAATTTCAGAATTGAAGATACGGGAAAGTCTACGAGTAAGAGCTGTTTGTTCAACGTATAATTGAAAATTTGTTAAATCATATATTTATGATGCATGATATATTATTTTATGTTCAATATTGTTTGCGAAAAAATGTTACGATTCTTTCTGGAAACATTACTGTTTTTTTACGCGTAATATTATTCTTTATTTGGACGTAATAATATATTCACTTTAACTTGATTGGATTTTTACGGGAAATTAATTGCGTGCAAAATATGAAATTTTGTCCACTGAATTTTATTGACTAAAAATTATAGTTAGGCATAAGTATTAGTCTATAAAAACAGTAGATATGTGTTATAGTATTATAACAGAGGTACTATTATTATATGTACAATTTAGGTTCGCAATGAATTATATTGCATAACTATGTGTTATTGTCACTCGAGAAGAATTTTATGTAAAAGATACGATCCTTTTGATGATCTATAGGGACTACTGGTATTATAGATTAATACTTAGAACCGGTGCCTGTAATTCGTCGTCGCCTATGCGTCCGCATTATAGAACGAGAGGGAAATGGGTCGAGTTAAAATAAAAGCCTGAGTAATTTCGCCTACACGGATGTTCTAGCTACATATCATGCGGGATCTTCCGAAATGAGATCATCCAATTGCAGTTTCACCAAGGAACTTAATAGAGGCACGCCTATATAGTGGGGCAATTGTAGAAAACATTTAATCGACTGCTATCAAAATAAATCATAACTAGCTCCAGGTCCCCCTTTTTGTATTGTCATTTAATCATTTAATTGCACACCGTAATTACACAAGACTTAATCTTCAAAATACTTAGTATCTTTATGGAAAAGTTTTCAAGTCGTTTTAGATTCAATAGCATTTTGCAGTGTTGAATATCACATTTTGCATTACACTTTACTGAAACTCAAAACTATTTGACTATAATAAATTCTGACTTGATTGCTAGAGGCATTTATTTAATTTCCTAATAAAAGTATGCAATATTAAAAGAGTTTTAAAACGTCAAAAACTTTTATGCAAAATACGTTTGCGACAAATGTCAGATCTACAAAAATAATTCCTTTTTGATAATGCACATTCAACAAGAATTTTATTGAAAAAAATATATATATTTTTTCGGAGGTAACTACATATGTTTATTAGACAAGCAAACGACGTTGTTAAACAACGTTTAGAGAACCTGTTCAAGTCCAACGGAAACTCTTCCGTCCCATTTGGCCGGAACGGCGCGATCACTGAATTGAATTTTTTAGTTTCGCAGATGCGTAAGCAGATCTGTCTGACCATTAGCTGTGAGTGCATTCACGTCTCTTTTTTTGTTTTTGTCCAACCTGATCTCGTAAGACGTGCAATTTCGCAGCCTTTGTATGCACTCCTTGGCATTGTTCTTAGCTGGTCATTTGATGCGCATCTTCCGCCTCCAAATCCGTTTTCTTTCAGCGAAAGAATGGACCGAAAGAATTCTCTTTGTTTTCGAAAGTTCACGCGACCACGAGAGACGGGAATGGAACCAGTCCCGGTGGTTAATTCGTGGAACGGATACTAATTATTACGGGAAGCATAAGTGCGTTTAAGCGTATGTAAATACGCACATCCGCGCTCCAATGTACCCTTAAGCGGACGCGCGTTTTTTGTTCCCTGCGATCGCAACGATCGGATTTCTCGACACGCAAAGAATGATCTGGAAAATGTATTCAATTTTTCGGAATTACTGGAACGATTTTTCACAGCTTAATGAACAGTGCTTTCGTTCTCAAAACGGTATTCCACTTATTACATTTAATCGCGTTTTCAGCATATTAAAAATCTTAATAAGAAACGCTGCTCTCCGTTTTTGATTGAAATGTGCACGTTATTATCGTTCCACAAACGATCCGTTACAAATTAGTTATCAAGGGACTGCCGTGTAACGGGAACAGAAAATGCAATTTCGCGGAATTTCGCTGACCGACGAAATCACGGGAATTAACATTTTTATTATTTCGTTTTAATAAATATTTATACGAAGTTGCGGTTCACATATCTTATCTGCTTCCTGGGTCGATCGAATCCACTATTGGTTTATTGACTACTTACTTAGTTGCGATTTCTTTTTTCAATACGATATGTGAGCGATAACTTGTTTGCGTGATTGTGTACGAATGGTACGTCGCCAATGTTTGTGTACATCGATTTTTTAAATCAGTGACGATCCGTACTGCAGTATATGGCGCATTCGTGGAATGAAGCGTTTATCACGTTGCGAAAAAGAACAAATTTTGAGTTATGGAGAATAATTCATATGCATGCTTTTATCGTTACAAATCTTTCGGTTCGTTACGTACGGTTTCGTCCGATTCCAGGTTTATGAGTTTCTTAACGAGAATGCGCGTTTACATTACAAAAAATACGTCGAATTTTCAGAATAAATTTTTTTATTCTGAAAATAAATGCTGAGCACGCATGAAAATATCAGAAAAGCATAAGTTACTATCAACTATTAGGGAGACCCATAAGTAATCAATTTTTTTGAAATCTAAAAAAAATTTTGTAGTAAATTCAGGTTTTTATTTCTTAATTTATTATATAATCTCTATCATTATCGAGGACAGTTTGCCATCTTTCCTGCAAATTCTCAATCCCCCTCCTATAGAAATCTAGGGTTCGTGAAGCAAAATATGATTCAAGGTGCCTCCTTGCATCTTCTACAGAAGTGAATGTTTTATTTCTTAAATAGTGCTAAATATGATAGTCAGAAGGAACAATATCCGATGAGTACGGGGAATGCGGTGAAACTTCTCACTGCAATTCTTTGATTTTTCCTGAGTGAGTTTCGATGTACGGGGCCGGGCATTGTAAATTTGCAGTATTACACCATTTCTGTAGACTAAAGATGTCCTCACAGGCTGCTTTACCGAAAACTGGTACAGGTACAGATCGAAAGACAAAACAAATTCTTTGCAAATAATTGATTACTTATGGGTACCCCTAATATATATCCTAGAAAGTATTTTCGATTACGTCCACCGACCGGATGTTTTGAGTCGCCCGGTAATTCGTTCCTTTGGTGGACAATTATCTCGACCACCACCACCAGCAGCGACGAAAAAAAGTTTAGGCAATGAAAACGTTTTCTAAGGTAATGGTGGAAGCCATAGGTAAAACAAGGAAGCTCGCAAATAAGAAAGTAATTAGCCGTAGAAGGCACGAGCTACGGGAGTTAATTCTTATTGCTAATGGAAACTCCCGCTGACAGAGGGTGTGAGGGAAGAAGAGATAAAGTGAAATGGCCCGGTTTGCGAGACACACCCCTCTAATTTAAGAACATGCACAAGGGTTGTAAAAAAAATTATACTTTCTAGAATATTCTGAACACAGGCTGTTTTATCGAAAACTGTAAAAGAATACGCGTTTCCTCTTCAACGATCGGCACAGAACTAAAGGCGAAACAAATTCTTTGCAAATAATTGATTACTTATGGGTAACCCCTAATGTTTGAAATACTATTTTACACAGTCCTACAAAATAAGTCTCAATATTTTCAATATTGTTGGAATTTATTTTATAAATGAAACAAAATGAATCTTTTATTTTCTTTAGAAGGAAGGATCGTTTGAATCGGCTTTAGATATACATTGTATGTTGTCCCAGGCATGGGACCCTCGATCCTATGATGTTTATATTGAACTGTTGCTCCTCTGTTTCATTTTCTTGATTCATTCGGGACGTTTCTCTCAAACAGTAAAGACGTGTCTGACGAAGTGCTATTAGAGAACTTTTAAAATAAAAATCTCTATTCTACATACTAAAGAAAGAGTGTGCTTTGATTATATATACACCCATATCCGATTAAATATTTTCCAAATAAAATACTATTCTTAAACAGTATTTTGCCCAGCACTGTGCGAGGGGCTAAGTGAGAAACTCGAATGAAATCAATGTCCAAATGTGCTGACACGCGTTCAGTATGCTTCTTTGTGTCGACATTCCCATTTGAAAGAGTCTCGTAATAGCTATCGTGGATTAACATCGTAATACCTGTGCTCACGGGCCGTCCGAGTCCCGGCGCGCGGCGTTCCGACTCCGCTTTCTCGTCTTCCCCTTTCCTGGCGGGTTACGCTCACCTAGCTGCACAATAACCGCATGAATGTATCCGCATTTTTACGTGTGTGCACGTTTTACGCCGGCATACGTAGCACCGTACTACGTGCACGCCGCGCCGGCGCTGAATAAGCCTCGTAGTAGTAGTATCCGCGTGCGCCGACCGCGTTATTTTTATGAATGACTGACTCGCCGGCAATGTAATCCAACGTGCAAGTATGACAACGTGCAACCGCACTGACGCGACGACCGAGAAGCGTTACGCCGCGTTTACAACTCCGACGGCTTTCCTTTTAACACCTTCTCGCCATTGACACGATGTTTACACCCGACGAAACGCCATTCCATTCTCGATACTCCCATTGTGTTCGAACATTCAAACAGTTCGATGTCTAAACACGTGTTCAATGTCACCCGTATTATTATTTGCCGATCCAAAAAGTACCCGAAGCGTTTTTTCCAAAAATATCGCTGAAGGATTAGTGTCCTTGTTCGGTCGACCATTTTATAGTTTGTCGCCACGTTCGAGCTACTACTTACGTACATTCTCAACAAGCCGCGTAGGTACCCTCATCCGAAATACGACGAAAGCCGATCCCGAGGCATCGCCTTATATCGGAATAGAACTGTATTAGCGAAATATCGGTGCGAGTCAGGAATGACTTTGGTTTAGAACTCGCGGGAGTTCGAGAATTAATCGAACACAACTTTTCTCAATAAATAAAACGTATAGATTAACACTAAACCTACCATGGTCAAAACGACCGGTTCCCTATTTCATAATTATTGAAAGTATGAAAACTTTTTGTGCTCGGTGGGTTTAGCGTTATAGTAAGCACGAAAAGGCAAATAAAAAACACCGATTTTGCCGGAATAAAACGACAGAATTTCGTTTAGTTTCGAACAGTAAACTCGCGCGACGAGGCGCTAGTTACAATTTCCTGGACATTTTCAATTTCGAATTCTGTGGTTACTACCACCTCCCACCAAAATATCGGGCACGTTCGCAGCCACCACGAGCGCCGCGAAGTGAAATTTAATGCAGCACGAACTGTATTGAGTGTTAAGATTACGTGTACACCGATATAGACAATCGATTAACCATAGTGAAAGCGATTCACATTGTATCTCCGGGATTCTTTTCACATTCGGCCAAGCGTCCTGAAAAGCTTATCGCGCTGGTTTCGTTCGAGAACGGTCGTCCGTTTTATCATTTTAAGGGGGAAATACGTTATAATACAGGGTGTTTCAAGAATATTGTACTTCCTCGAGAGGGATAATTCCTGAGATCATTTGAATCAACTTTGTCTTTTGCGAAAATGTTCTCCGCGGCTTCGTTAAGGAGTTATTAACGAAAAACACTGACCAATCAGAGCGCGGCTATAGCAGGGAGATTTTAGGACGGCGGCAGCTCCCGTTGAGCGCGGCGTTGGCATTGGTCAAGTCACAATCCGCCCGCTGTATCCGCGCTCTGATTGGTCCGTGTTTTTCGTTAATAACTCCTTAACGGAGCAGCGGAGAACATTTTCGCAAAGGACAAAAGTCATTCCAAATTGCGTCAAGGATCGCCCCTTACAAGGAAATAGAACATTTTTGAGACATGTAGATTGGGAACTGTATATTAGATTTTACATTGTATATTGATCTGCTTGAAAATGCGAAAGCGAATGAACGAACAGATGAAAGTTACACTTGAGAAAATTATTTCAAAGTTACATTTGAAAAGATTGATTTATTAGTTATTCCGTATTTCAATAACTCGGCCGGTTTGCTCACGAGTCGACGACACCTTGGACAAGATGGGCGTGTGTACGCGAGCATTCCTCCGTTCGGCTTGAATGGCTCCGGGCGATCGATTTTTACATATGTACGTATGCATTATCGGTGTTCGCGTGAAATCAGCTTCTGCGAATCGCACGTTTGCTCGCGCAGATTGCGCTCGATGTCACCTATTTACGCGTGTCTGTCCTTATTTATCCGGTTTCTCTTTCGTGAATCATAAGTTGCACGAGTCTCCGATAACGCTGAATTTCTCAGGATCTTACAGTCTGTCCGGCGGGACGGGGCAAGCGAACGTAAACATACTCGAGCGCGACAAAGTTGACATTACCCTTCTCAGACGGTTAGCAAAGGACACGGTGCTTCACCGCCTCGTCTCGTTGGACAGACGGTGACATAACACGCATCATAGCACGTGTATTGCAACTTGCTTTTTTTTTATATCAGTGTATACTCTGCTCGAAAGGCAGCTGCAATATTATTGATACAAGTTCATTGCGACGAGAAGCCGTCATTCAAGCGTGCTCGATTATCTCGGAAAAATAGCAAGTTTTTCCTCGTCGGAAGTGAAGCACGTGTAATCGGAGAGTTAAAACGTCGTCAGAATGTCGGAGCGTCGTTCGCGACGTGTCGGACAGCATTTAGGCGAACGTATTATACAGGAGGAGGTTTCGTTAAATTCCTGAAATATTGCCGAGTTAATTCGCCAAGCAAAGAATGCACACGGAAGCATGGAAACGCACTAGATTTTATTACAGAACATATAAATTTTATTTTGTTGTGGCACGATCTACATGGGGCTTAAAAGCATTCCTACGGAAGCAGTAAACTTGTAATGAATCGGTGTAAGGTAACCGATGTACAGTGTCGCGCAAAAGTACTTCTACACGACAGCTTCTTGCTAATTTACTCGAACAATGATCAATCCTTTCAACAATTTGACTGTCAAAGTAGAAACCTCAAAATTCCATAAAATCAAAGTAAGTTATTTAATGAAATAAAAATTTTAAAAATTAGATGTATGATACTGAGTAGACCTCCAACTTTCTTAACACTAAACCTGCCACGGTCAAAATGACCGGTTTTATATTTTCCAATTATTGAGACTATAAAAATTCATTTATGGAAAATAGTGGAATAAATCTCCTAGTATAACAATTTATTATATTGAAAAATACGGACAATCTCAATCAGTTTAGGGTTGCCGTTTTCATAAGCCAATATTTGCCAGATACTGTTAATGCTTGGAAGGTTTAGTGTTAAATCTCTTGTATGATGTTCTTTGTGGCTGCAATAAATAAAACTTCTTTGCGTTTATCACTTTGACTGCCAAACTAGAATCCTCAAAAATTCCACAAAATCAAAGTGTTATTTAATAAAAATTCAAAATAATTGAATGTATAATATGTATAGTCCTCCAACCTTCTCTTGCATTTTGCAGATCTTAATCAAATTTGGTGCAATAAATATATTGACGTAAAAATTCAGTTTAAAACCTGGACAAAAAATTCCGTCACCCACATATGGGCGACAAGGCAGTCACAGATTCTCCAAAACAATTTTCACTTATGCTCTGTTTTGGTACCAACTTGAAATTATATTCTTCGGAAAAATATCGTTTGAAAATTCGTAAAATTTACAATATTATTAATTTATAACATGGTTTTCTCGAATGATGAAGCTTTCCGTTCTCCGTGCTGTGGCTTCCATTAAGAAATCGTCAAAGCCTCGTTTAGGCTTCTTGGCATGCTTGGAAAACTTTCGACGGGCATTTCGAAAACGTGATAGATCATGGACGGTTCACGACGCCGAGTCGTTCGATTCGCTTTTACGACTACGCTGAACGTTTCGTTAACCGAATCAATCAGCATCAAGACTTACAATAAATGGTGGGAAAGCAGTAGAATATAATAAAGCCACTAGACGATAGGCAGTCAACGGTTTCGCGGTTTAATGTCGCGAACCTTTCAGCCGTTTACAGCTCCACTAAAATTAGTTATTCAGCTTCCTAACGATTCTGGGAATCACGAGTGTGTCCAAACGCGACGCCACGTGCTCCACCACATTCCGATGGATCAATTAAACGTCGTCTAACCCATTGACGTTTGAGGTCCGCGTACCCGGGGAGCAAGAGAGAGGGAGAGAGAGAGAGAGAGAGAGAGAGAGGGAGGGAGAGAGAGAAAGGGTGGGGGAGAGGGAGGGGTGTTCATGAAGGGGGGAGGGCAATCTCCCGTCAACGCGGCAAAATTGAATAATTTCCATGAATTCTTTTGCAAGTGACAATTTCTTTTTGCAATTGATTTAATACGTTCGCGAACGTGAATGCTATAGCATTAATTTTCGTAGTAATGCAAAATGACATGAATGCTATAGCATTCAAAATTTAAAGCCAACTTTTATTCATTTAATTTTATACAACCTTACGTTTCTGTAATTAATACACATTTCAAAGTAATGACAGTTAACTTACTATTATTGTTTATGTATCAGATTTCAATTACTTCATTTCTTAATCAGATTTCGGATAGTAGAACTAGTTTCAAGAAAGATTGCCTGTCTATTTTTGCAGCTTACTGAAACTTTTACTGTCCGTGAACGTGTTAACTACACTTTCGTCACGCAGAACAATTTTTTAATCCTCCGACAGCGTTACCTGGGTCCACTTTGACTCGTAATATCAGAATCGTTATAAAATCACTCAATTTGGAGCGATTAAATCAAACGAATACAGTGTTCATATATGTCCCAAATGCATAGCCGATAAAAGTCCCAAAACTATCCCCACTGCCGCAGGGTATACCTCGTGAGGGGTCAGGGACCGAAGCCTCTAAAGCTTTGCTGTCCTTTTCAAAGAACAGTATCTCCTCGCCGATATATGTCTCTGGCCAGACTCGTGTTTTGGACATATATCGAGTAATCGCTGTAGCTGTCGCGTTAGAAACAACGAAGACACTAATGTCTCTACACGAAGTATTTTCAAAAATAGTTTTAAAACATTTGTTAAAATAATCGGTCTCTGCGTCATCCATTGCACTGTATTGTATTGTAGAAAATTAAAATTCGCAAGGTAATGAGTAACAATGAGTAACAACCCAATTTGTTAAAATTGGGCGGGGACGTTTGGAGTGAAAGAAAGGGTGCTACGATATATGTCGCGATTTTCGAAGCTTTCGACTGATTTTGTAATACGCCATGGGGGTCGTATGTTTTTGAAAAATGCGGTGGAAGAGAAAGAAAATCGATTTTTTGACCGGTCTACGGAAGACTGCCCCGTTGAAAGTAATCCCGCCATTATCGTAAAGTCAGTCCAGCGAATCTTATTCTCCGCGGCAAAAACAGGGGGAGACCACTTCCTGTTATCCGTTCCCCAGAACCGTCGGGAGATGGTCGCTGGGAAAAGGGTCATCGGATGGCCCTGAGCTCGGGGTCACCCGTCTCGAAGGATGTCTGGACGTTAATTAAAATGTGCCGCGCATCTGGCGATGCCACGCCGGGTTCGGGTTCGGGTTCGGCTTCGGCTTCGGCTTCGGCTCCGGCTTCGGCTTCGACTGCGGCTGCCATCTCTTTCCTCGCCTCCTTCGTCCCTCTTCTTCGTTCCCGGTCGTTTCCTTTCATTTCGTTCCCACCTTTTCCCTTTCTTTCCTGCTTCCTCCCCAGACATTTTGCATCTCGTTTCTTCCTGGTGTCGCAGTTTCTTGCGAGTACGTGGTTCGTTTGCCCGGTCGCTTGCTAGCGTGCGTGCGTGCGTGCGTGCGTGCGTGCGCGAAGTACGTGCGTGCATGCGTGCGATCGCACGTAACGAGAATCGCAACTTTGAAGCCGACCGAGCAATGTGACTTGGACGACAGCTGCCGTTTTGTACACACGACCACTCGCTGCTGAGACACATGCCGAGGATATGTCGTCACTTCCTGCGAACCACCGGAGCCTCTCGACCCGAACAGGCCCGCGGAACGGTTTCGGTAGTTTTGCTGGGACGCTGCGCTCCGGCCATCGTCGCCGCTTGCGATTCCCAAGCTGGGAATAATCCTGGACCGTTAGCTCTCTCGGCAAATACCCCGTCAATCCGTCAATCGTTCGATCTGTTATCTAATCTCCTCCCGTGGCTTGCCTATGGCCAGCCTCGAGGAATAGGGCTGAATTCGATCGGAGAACAGGTTGCTCTCGCCGTTGAAAAGCCGCTGCTACTGGTTTGCGACACACTGTCAGTGCTCGCCGAGATGCACGCGTTTGTCATCACTGCTTCCCGATTGGCCGCGAAGCTCGACTTTTCTTGATAACTCGTTGTCGTTTGTTCATTTCGATAGGCGTGACTTCGAAGATTCCTTGCTCTAATAGCACGGAGTATATTATTGTTTGAAAAATCGCTCGCCAGTTGCGGATTTATGAGACGCCCGAGAAACTATCCATTGTACACGCGCATCATAATGCAATGTCGATGCGGAAGAGGGTTTTGTATCTGCACACATAGAATTTAATCCTGAAATATGCTCGCAGTAGAAGCAGACAGTTTCAAGGGATCTTCTCATAAGCACTGTCTGATTCTGCTGCGAGTATATTTCAGGATTAAATTCAGCCCACGTCACTGGTAACAGTCGGATAATGGACAGTAGCGAAATTTATTCTGGGAATACATTTAATCCGTTGAAACATTAATTATTGGCGATCCAATTTGGGAGAATTGTCTTATCCACAATAATCGACTTTCATTTCGCTACATGCTATTTATGTACTGTTTAAAATTGTCTAAATGAGAATTTTAAATGAGAATTGTTTAAATGAGAATACCTATCCAAATTTTTAGCCATCATTTCTGTAACATATGCACAAAGAAATAAATTGGTTAAATGTAGAAGTAAAAGATAACCTTCATAAGTACTATTTAAAAATATAAAATTTAAATATAGTATTAATGAGCACTGTTTAAAAAATTAAATTAAACTGTAGTATTAGTAAGTATTATTTAAAAATTTTAAATTGAAATATAGCATTAGTGAGCACTATTTGAAAAATTAAATTGAAATATAGCATTATTGAGTACGATTTAAAAATATAAAATTAAAATGTAGTATCAGTGAGTACTATTGAAAAATATGAAATTGGAATATAGTATTATCGATTACGATTTAAAAATATAAAATTACAACATAGTATCAGTGAGTACGATTTAAAAATATAAAATTAAAATATAGTATCAGTGAGTACTATTTAAAAATATAAAATTAAAATATAGTATTAGTGAGTACTATTTAAAGGTAGTAAAACAAAAGTTGAAGTTACCAAAAAATTTGGAGCACCTTCTTTTTCATCATTTCTCCAAAATATAAATACATTATTACTATAATTTAACTTTTAATTTGGACTGGCTGCTGTACCATTAATACAACGCAGTAATATTTTCAATGAAACTAGTAACTGCGTATGTGATTACTCAATCAAATCATAAACCCGAATCTGATGTAGCAATTCGATGTTTACCAAACTCTAAACGCGTTGTGTCTCAACATAATATTCCTTTTTACGATGGCCATAAAAACACGCGTCCAATAATTAACTTCAATTTTCGCATTTCGGTTTCCACCGAGACATCGTATCTATTAACGAAGCCTTTTTTCATTGGGTTTCTGATCTCGCAGTTATTAAATTAGAAAGTGGATTCTTTAAAAAAAAAAGAAAAAAAAAGAACGTAATTATTTCTTGAGTACAAAACCATTTCAGATTCTCGAAAAAAGCAGCTATTAAAATGTATAATGAAAAATTAATTTATTCTGCTCATGTCATTTATGGAGACATTCAGTGTCACCGTGCAATTTCCTACAAAGAATGAAGCTCTCCAACTGACTGGCTCCTAATTATTTCTTTCGCAATTGCTGAGATTATAAAAACGTTTTCACCAGGAATTTTCGAATAAATTTTAATAAATCACACATTACAAACAGAATTGTGTGGAGTCCGAACAGACGTAGTCTCTTCATTACTACAAAGCAGTACTCACAGTCGCATTTATTGCTCTAATGTCAAAATAATCTTGTCATGTGAGTGATTAACGTTATTGTACCCAGTGAAAGGATAAAAAGATTCTATTGAACTGTATTATGGGATTTATTTCCAGAGAGATCACAGAGCCCTTTGCGGCCTTTTTAACGCCGTGTTTATTTTGAAACCGTCATACCCCGTATGTTTTCCGTGCGCTCGCCATCACGCGAAAATGTTTACGAACACATTGACCCATTTAATCATTCCCACGCGAATAATGACATTTCAAGCGTACAATAAAATCCCTGATGCTGCCACGCGAGCACCACCTGTCGCATGGGTATACACGCTCGCTTGCTAGGATACGCAACGAGGATATGTTGTCACTTCCTGCTGGCGACGTCACGCCTTCGCAAACTACCGGCTTTATTTTCGCGTCACCACAGGTATTTGCCAGGTTGCACGGCCACGCATCACCGCTTTGGTCTATAAATGTCCGATAACGCTCTACGAAATATGCACTCAATCATGAACCCCAATTTTCGAGACTGGAACCCATTTTTCATAACCACGTGGCACGTGCTCCGATAAGACAGTTGCGTTATCGTCCGGTATCAATGGTATCACTTATTAACTCTGCAGGGAACATGATAACGCGTTGGCAGACACGTTTGCTTCTATGAACACGGAAAAAGAAACGCGGGAATTGTTACAGTGACTCATAGAAGTGGACTGAATGAATTCAGTTCTTTTTTTTTTTGCGAAGCTAGAAAATTTTGGAGAAGTCGTATTTGATCGGAATCGCGAAGACTAATTGGTTTTTACAATTTTTTGATCGGTGCTCGTGATGACAGTTTAAGAAGTATTCCGTCGAAATTAGTGAACTCGTTAACTGTCACGCGAAATTAACATTAGGTTTACGGAGCACTGAAAGTGACTAATCTGCATTACTTTATAAAAGTAACAAGATCGTGCTGCCCACATTTTTAGCAATATTTTAAAAATGATATATAACCAAAGAAATAAATGTACTATGGAAGGGAGTGGGGAACCTATATAATAGGAGAAAACATGGTAGAGTAATATGAAATGGCCAGTGGCGGAGGGACCTGTACACTGGTGGTGGGGATTATGAAGCGAAGGCGGGGAAGAAGTTGTCATAATTATTCTTGAACTATCAGTTTTCCTTATTCAGTGATTATTAATATGGCTAATCGAAACAAAAATTGTTTCGATCTATTAGGAGCCAAATAGATATTTCTTTCCTTCTTTAATAAGCTAAAATTCTTGGACGGATATTTTCAAATTCTTTCAATTTGTCTACTGCTTTCATGCACCTACTTGAAGTTTCTCAATCTTCGTTCATCTTCGTTAATTTTGTCTTATCTTACTACAGTCTTTCAGTTTCAAACGAGGAATTTCATTCATATGAAATTTCAGATTCATTTTACGTCCTATTTTAATTTCGTCCCATCTTACCGCAGCCTTCCACTTAAAAAGAGGGAGCTTACAAATTTAATTCATATTTATAATTGCATAACTCTTCCATATTTGTAAGAGAGACAAACATGTGATACTGAAAGAATTAACTCATAAACGTGCTTCTCTCCAAGTTGTGTTCTTATCAATCAGTGATCGCCAATCGGAACGAGAAAACACTTTACCACTCAAACAGACTTCGCCGTATACGATAAATACTCACAGATAAGATCGTCTGTTACAATACAGATTTTAGACAGTTATATCAATTTAGGAGCCAAGGGTAGTCGTGTGACTTTTGCAGAGGCAGCAGGTCGGTAACTGCTGTATAATTGACTTAAGATCCGTCTTGGTCTTGTTTCGACGGGTCTTAAGTCTGCGACTAAAAAATTAAAATGTGACTAAACTTGTCACACTTTTGCTGTGTATTATCGATATTACGAATTCTGACGCCAGAAACGCGCTTCAAGTTTTTGGCTTTATTTCGCAGAGAATCCAGACAAAATATAGCTCAATTTGTAGCCGGAGATGTTTTCCAGCGCGCGCTACTTTCGATTTCATCGCAAAAACTCATTCGATGGCATAAAAATGCTTGGATTCCACGGCATGCGCATCGTCAATTTTTGGCCTACTTCTAACGCTTATATTACCAAATATCTGCATAATCTCGGCAGCTCATGATCAGCGCGCGCTAGTTTGAACCTTCATCTTTCGAATGAGCCCTTTCCCAGCGAAAAATATTCTCATATAAGGGCGAAAAGTTGAGGCGCGTAAAACCATTTTTCGCCTATTTTTGTCGGTAACGTGGTCACTCTACCTTATCGCGAATCTACGGAGTCTTGGCTCTTAGCACCATAGAACAAATGAGAACCGGAAGGGGATTAAAACATACAATTCGAGGGTAGCCGTTCTCGGAAAAGGAAAGCAATGTTTTATAAACGCGTGGCCAGCTTGATCGTTCAGTCGTTTCCTTCCGTCGCGACGTCAACGGGAATTTATTTCGTCGATTTGCGCACCCATTCCGCACACTTTGATCGTAATTTTCGCGTGGCTCGCGACAAGAGCACTTTCCACGAGGCACCGCGAAAAAATATATTCACTTCAACTCCGTGGATTCCTTGTTCTTCACTGGCGTATTTCATTCGTAAGGGAACGGTTTTAAATGCCTCCGTCGGCGAGCCATCCTTTTCCCGTATCGTTCTCGTAAACATCAGCCGAAAAGCATATTAAACCTTCCGCTCCCGAGATACTCGATACCAGGGACCGCTTCCTGCCATTTCACCGACCGAACGCCGGCGCAAAGTCGTGATTATGCGTTTCTGCAATTAACTCGACGCCGGAAAACTGGTGTACACCGCAACGAACCACTTGGGAAATGCAAAACGAGCGTTGAAATATCGTAATCGCTACAACAGAACGAGGATCGACGCTCCCCCGTAAAAAGCTGACATGTTTTCCCTTCCGCCTTTAATAATTGTCTGACGTTTAGCAGCCGCATCTTCAACGCACTGTCACGCGAAGAAAAAACAGGTTAAATAAATTCGTCCAGAAATTCATAGATATAATTGAATAAAAAAAGAAAAATAGTCTGTGCCGAAGTCGAACAACAAATATAATAGTTCGACAGTTTCATTTTAAAGAATTCCAAGGTTGGATCAAGGCAGGCTAAAGTAGATTTTCTAAGGTGATGTACGCGTACGGTGTCTGTTATGACTCCGTTCCGAATTTATTCATATTCAAGAAGATGAATGAAACAACGTGTAACTTGTGCAACGGAACGTTACTCCGCGTGTTAAAAATAATTTCCTACATCCCGTGGCGATGTGTTCATGTGACTCATCGATCAGATCTTTCAAACGGTCCAAAGTCCCTTGGACGACGAATCATCGGATGCTGTTCAGTTGTCCCCAGCAATCGTTCCGAGAAAATAACTTCGGACTGATTGATGAGGTGTCCTATTGTTGCCTTGCGAAGAATATTTAGCTTCCTTTGCGGACAGCACATAGCCTAGTGCTATAACTATTTGCAACCTCAGGTACAGTTCTACCACATTCCAATATACAAGGTGTCCCAAAGAGCTAAAGATCGACCATAAAACAGTTTTAAACCATTTGCACAAAGCTGGATTCAAAAAGAAGCTCAACGTTTGGGTGCCACAACAATTAACACAAAACAACATGATGGATCGAATTTCCATCTGCGAAGCCTTTGCCAAACGGAATGAAATCGACCCATTTCTTAAACGGATGGTGAATGGGGATGAGAAATGGGTTAAATATGACAACATTATTAGGAAACGATAGTGGTCAAAGCGCGGTGAAGCTGCTCAAACGGTGGCCAAAGTAGAACTAACGGCCAGGAAGGTTCTGCTGTGCATTTGGTGGGACTGGAAAGGATTCATTTATTATGAGTTGTTTCCATATGGCCAAACAATAAATTCGGATTTCTACTGTCAACAAATGGACCGTTTGAGGCTAGCGATTGACCAGAAACGCCCAGAATTGGCCAACAGGGGAGGTATTGTGTTCCATCAGGACAACGCCAGGCCACATATATGTATAGTGACTCGCCTGAAACTCCGGGAGCTTGGTTGGGAAGTTTTAATGCATCCACCATATAGTCCGGACCTGGCATCAAGCGATTACCATGTTTTCCTTGCATTGCAACACTTCCTTAGTGATAAGAAATTGGCATCAAGAGAAGATTGTGAAAATCATTTACTAGAATTTTTCGCCAATAGGGACGAAGACTTCTATGAGAGAGGGTTTATGCAACTACCTTTAAAATGGCAACAAATTATAGAACAAAACGGTGCATATATGACCCCAATCGGACAATCCGAAACATGTTAAATAAAGTCTTGAAGTTCACGTAAAAGTAATGGATTCCTTTTTTCCCAACTTAATGTATTTTAATTTCTTCGAGGCAAAGCGTTACGTAAAGCCTGTTTTTCAATTTTACGGCGTGTTTTCTGGGTAAAAATTTCACGAAGCTGTTTGAACACACGACAGGAACCAAATGTCACGGTAAAAAAGGAAGATTTAGAGTTATCGGGAGTTCGCCAAGGGCCTGTTAGTGTCACAATGCGTCCCCGGGGACGCGCACGTGGTGCTGGCGCGTGAAACAGAAGATCTCGCGACCGATCATTCCGGCCTGTCGGTTCCACGTAAACGTCACCGAAATTTAGCATGGATGGCGCCTTTTAAAATTAGACGTAGCCTCCCAGGGTGCCGTGGCCGTAGTCCGAACACGAGTTCTTAACGCGGACTCCGACGCTATTAATAAAGCAATTATAAGGGCTACGACCGGTGCTGTTTCTTACTCGCTCATGAACCTGTTACTCTCGATCTGACGTCTCCATTAGAGCTTTTAGTTGTTAATGGAGATATCTAGCTCTGGAATCCGTTTTATCGGTACCCCGACGTGCTCTGGACAAATTAGTTTCATTTCCACATTAATTATTCCGATACGTTCCCAAACATTAGATATTATTCAGATGTTGGTCCACAAGTTCCTGTTGTGTATACTAAGAACAAATGTGTATTGGCTTTTACTTATACGAATGCATAGAAATGAAAGAAGCACAATACTAGGTTAATTTTTTTTGTATTATACAAGAAGTGCATTGAAAGGAAATACAAAGCTGTTTCGAAGTTGAAGCTACATTTAAGAGAATAGTAATATCTTTTTAATAATACGGTGTTTACTCGATATATGTCCAAAACACGGGTCTAGCCGCGAACATGTATTTGCCAGGATTCTTTGATCCAAGTCTCTCGAGCTTCTTGGCCCCTCGCGAAGTATAGCCCACGGCAGTGGGGATGGTTCTGCGACTTTTATCGCCTATGCATTTGGGACATATATAGAGTAAACACTGTACCGTGGCGCGAGTTTTAAACTAAACATTGCATAGTTTCCTGACTCGTATTTGTCGTTGCATTAGTTACGAAGGAAACCGTGTTTCCTGTGATCTGTGCCAGCAGTTGTTATTCACTGTGCAAGACATTACGTAATTTTTACCTGCTTTCCCTCGATAATAATGTCCAATCGAGCGGAACTCATAGTCTATCGAGTACTGCAGAAAGTGTGAAAAATGACATTTCTGTAAACACGTAGAAATGGGAAACAATTTCGGAATTGTCGTTGCAGATTTTATAGTGCAATCAACAATGACCAATTATTATAATAAATAATACATTAAAGTGTAATGTTCTGCCTGTCGCGAGTACAGATATATTATGTCATTTAATATCGTGCCAAATTACTATTTCTATTGTCAGTAAATTATTATTGCTGTTGTGAACGAAGTCACAGAAATTAATAGGATACGGAATAGAAATAATATTATAGAATTTGATTTATTATGCGTAAGTATTCGATCAGAATATTCAAATTTCATACCAGTTTACTTCGATATATTTTCCTTTTAGAAGTTTGAATTGATTCAAGTCTAAATAAAATAAAAATAATAAAAAGTGTTCAGAGATTGAAAACAAGGTGGGAATTTTTTTAATAAATGTTCCTGAACATTTTGATTTAATTTTGCTCTTCGCCGCGAATTGAAACTTGCTAGCGTTGTTCCAAAAATATTGCTTGAATTCGCAGTTTCCTGGGGTGAGGGAGTAGGAGGAGTCAGCTCTATATTTCTTATTCGCGTCGACGATACGCTTCACGTGGTCGGTTTCACGAGTTCGCGACTCGAATTCGACCCGAATAAAAAGCTCCTTGTCTCGTATGCATCCTTCTCCCCTTTATTTGATCCCTGGTTCTTCTACTGCCACATGAGTTGTCGGAAATGCCATGCATGCCACTGTGCCCGAAACCGGCGTACTTGTTACATCTGTGCAGAAAACACGAACAGCAAAGCTGGGGCAGCGACGAATCAACTTAATGGAACAGGAGCTGAATTAAGGGCCCGGGATAATCACGTAACTTTTTAATTAATAATTTCCATTTACAGCCTTCAGACCCGTCTTGGTCTTGTTTCGACGGGTCTTAAATATGTGACTAAACTTGTCACATTTTTTGCTCTGTATTAGCGATATTACGAATTCTGACGCCAGAAACGCGCTTCAAGTTTTTGGCTTTATTTCGCAGAGAATCAAGACAAAATATAGCTCAATTTGTAGCTGGAGATGTTTCATCGCAAAAACTCATTCGATAGCATAAAAATGCTTGGATTCTACGGCATGCGCATCGTCAATTTTTGGCCTACTTCTAATGCTTATATTACCAAATATCTGCATAATCTCGGCAGCTCATGACCAGCGCGCACTAGATTGAACCTTCCTCTTTCGAATGAACCCTTTACCAGCGACAAAATATTCTTATATAAGGACGAAAACTTGAGGCACGTGAAACTATTTTCTGGCGGTAATGTAGTTACTCTACCTTATAGTGAATTTACGGAATGGATTTTCTTCACTGGGATTTAACTGCTACCTTGCAGTGGCTTAATTTTGTTTTAGGATTTATTCTTGCAAATAACAACACCGATTGAGTGAAAAGAAAAATGACGCGAACAGAGTCAGAGCGTAGAAGAAATTTTATTTGCAATTGCGAATTCTTTTTTAGTAAACATAAAATACAATTAAAGTGTATCGTCGTGCGTTTGTGGCAATTTCAAATGTGTGAAAGAGCAATAATGGTCCAGCAATGGTTGGTGTTCTATTAATTTTATTAATGGTGTTCTATTCATTTTTTTAATTAATTCCATTAATTTTTGTTATACATTTAAACGATCTATGCACGTTATGCCTGCTTACTCTCATTCGTGTCTACTTTTCACAAAAATAAAATTGGAAGAGAGTTCCTATCTTGGGGAAAAAGGATGGCGAAAACGCAGGAAACGAAATTTCCGGAGGATGTAATATTTTTGGCTATTTAATTAGGACTTAGCCTAAACGATAGAATTTGATGTCATACTTGATACGCCTTGCGGTAAAGTATGAGATTATTTGACTATCAGTCTGGTTTGTAACGATAATGCTATTCTTGTCGTTCGCGTGACTATCCAGACAAAAATTTATGCGGACAGTCCTCGTGTTTTTGGATACGCGTTGTAAATTGTACTATTTATACTGCACGCGCGTCTATTCAGTTTATCGTTGTTCCAGAATCAGCCTACATATCCCTTAAAATATAGTGTATATCAATAGTACACAATTTTGTACATTCTTAACCGAAAGAACTATGTCGATGAATCTTTTTTTTTAGCAATTTACACTTCATTAAATAAATTCGAAAAAATCTATTGTCATCCCTATAAACAATTTGTGTTCTCGAAAAGATTTTTTCAAACTTTAAAATGTACGACGTGCTTTAAAGTATTGAAAATAAATCCTTTGAACTTTAACAGTTTAAGGCTTAGGTGAATAGATTATATTTTGTTATTTGCATAAGTAAATTATTTATTTAGAGACGGGACACATGTGACCAAGGTCTCGAACATGACATCACTCATTCTTAAAGTGTTAGTTTAACATTTGCAGAACTTTTTTAATCATTTTAATTATAATTGTAACGTTATGCCAATCACTGTGTTATCCAATAGCACGTAATTATTAAACTACGGGGTGTTATGCAAAACGAACATGCAACAATTGGGAGTTGTATAGAAAAGTATTTCCTATTTTAATAATTTTGATATGTTGGAGATAATATAGCAGAGTCTTTAAATTTTTAATTCTAACGTTAAATATTTCGCTTATTTATTTTCGTGGTAAACGCATAAAATCCGCAGTCTAGTAATTATGTTAAGTGTAGTACTGTCTGGCGATTGACACATTTAAAACATCCGTGTGACTAAATAAAAATCGAAAGATTTTCTCGATTTCCAGTGTTCCTTATTTTCAGCTCTGTAACATAGTGACGACCCGCCGTTGAAATATCTGTCTAGTAAGTTGATTCATATTGCGCGATTGTTACATCGGGAGTCGGTGGCGGATTACGCACGTCTGCGAAACGTCTCCGTCTCGATTTTCGATCATCTTCGTAGAAACTCTGACGCCCGAATTTCGAGATATCCGACACTGCAGGGAAAGAACGTCGAATTAGCGGGTTCGCTGAATCGCAATAACAGTTCCTTGATAAAACGGCAGGTTGAAAATGAATTTTGCGAACAATCGACTACTATCTCGATAACCCAAGCCAATTTTATTCCGCTCAGTGTATTACGAACTGCTGTTCAGAATTTATGATCGGGTCACATTTCATCGTGATTCATGAATATTATTATCTCCCGTGACGTTAAATAGCACTTCTATTTGGAATATTCACACGGTATCGCGCCTACATATTTTTCATTTTACCTAAGCTCATATTTTTCAGAATCTTTTCCGAAACAACAAACTTCGCTTCCCTAAAATATCTCGACGGTAAATCATTCGACACGTGCGCGCTCCTCTTCACTGTAAAGAACGTTTTTCTTTAAATAGGGTTCCATTGGAATCTGCGAGGTACGGGATATTTAATAAATCTATAATAAATCTCGATGCTTCAGTTTTGATTTCGTCGAATGAATTTATTTGTTTCGATTGTCAGGAATTTTTTAAATGTCTATTTCTGCGGTAGACGCGTTTTACAGTGCAGTAGCATGCGAACTCGGGTCATTGATTTTTCGACGAATATACGCGAAATCTATAATAAACACCACGCAGAAGTGTTATTGTGCAACTGCGATGAAGAAGATCAAGTGCGCTTTTGTTAGTCTTTGAAACGTAACCTCTCATTCTGCATTCGTTTGTAGTCTCATGTAACAAGAGTTTCGCGTTACACGAGACATTGCTGGAACTTAACTGCCGTGTTATGTGAGGGTTACGCGCGCTTTATCATGAACTTGCGGAACGTAATTACGATGTTCATTAACGAGGTTTTCGCATGTACGAGGAAGTATCCATTCCATTGAGCAATTCCTCTACCCAGAAGACAACGGTTTATTCTTCCTTGCAACGTTCGTGTTGCATAAACTGATATAGTTCGTGCTTCCGGTGCATCAATCATATTGTTTAATTACTTCAGGTTAGTATATATTGCCGTATCGACGAATCGATAGAAAGCACGAAGACGTTCAGAATCGCCGGATCAGGGGAATCGAATTGGTGGGAAAAAGTAACCCCCTTTATGCCAGTACCGGATAAGTTTAGTCACGCGAATTGGTCTTTTAATTGTTACCTTCGGGATACTTCGAAGAATTAACATAAATGTTGCAAAGAAAAAATATTAGAAATAAAATATTAATCCTGTTGGTACAGTGTCTAGACAAACCTATAATGAATCGAATGAGTCTTGTTTGAAATGAATTACATTAGCTATCGAGTTACAGTGAATTCTCTATATATGTCACCAACACGGGTCTTGTCAGTGTCGTGTATCGTCCAGGAAACACACCTGAGCCGTGTTACGTTTACGTAACAGTAGTTTATATTGTAGATTTGATAAGTAGTAGTTTATAGCTACGTTTACAGTAGTTTACGGTAGTGACATTGCGGTAGACATTTATCACTCAGGCCTTCGCGACATATATAGAGAAATCACTGTATCCACCGGATAAACTTAGAAACCGCGTGTGCTTGTGAAAATTGTGCTTAAGCTGATTATTTTCGCTAATTCAACTGCAAAATTTCGAGAGCATAATGCTTGAAGTGTTGTACTTTGAATTTGTCTGAAATGAAAGTCGATTTGCTGAACTTGTTACGCGAGAATCCCCGGTGAAACAACGGTCTTCCGCTCGTACGGAAATCGTGCAAGAGCGAACGGTATTTTCTATTGTTCCGACGTTGCGTTTCGTTGAAAATAAAATCAAGCACGTTGAAGTATAATGCCAAGGTTGGCTCGATCTAGGTTCGGCGCGGCTCGGCTCTCACGAACACACCATCACGAATTTCTAGTAGTATCCGTAACGCCCCTTTGATCGGGGAATCGTGGGCTAGGCGGGTTTGCAGAGAGCTGCCGCCGAAAATAGAGAACCGGGTCAGCGTGCATTGATGAGAACGCGCCTTAGCATTCCCATGGAAGGCACCCCTCCACCCCCCTTCCCCAACCGCGTGCTTCTCGTTCTATTTCGCCCCGACGCCATTAAAAAGGCCCCTATCTCCTCTTTGTCGAGAGACCAACAAGATCCCTATCGACAAGACAGGAACGAGGAACCACCTGTTTTCATTTCGCCGTTTCATTTTCCGACGATTCGTTTCGTGGTTCGCACGAGAATTCCGGCAATCATGACTTTCCAATGAGTGATCATACCGCACGGCTCAGGGGCCCTAATTGGTTCGGTTTTGTGACGTTGCCTTTCTCCCCACATTGTGGGCTCGGTGGAACTCCGTGGGATTGTACTGAAAAATAATTTCACTCGATTGCTTCGAGTCCGTCATCCGTAGCCAGAGTCTCTATATATTTTTAATTTATAATATATATTTCCGATTCTCGAGAAATTGTCCATATTTGAACTACGAGAAGCTTTGATCTTTAAATCTACGGTAGTTTCAAAATTTTATTTTTCCCAGTGGCTGTGCCGTCCAAAAATATCTTACAATTCGACAACACAGTGAATTCTCGATATATGTCAACAACACGGACCATAAGACATGCCCGAGCGGTGTTATGTTTACACTACTCGGCGTCCGAGGTCTCTCGCGGGCCATATCCTGCGGCAGTGGGGATAATTCTGCGACATTTATCATCCAGGTCTTGGCGACGTATAGAGAGAAATCACTGTGATGAGTAACAGATGGCAAAAGTAGAGTCGACGTGCTTTCACTTTGAATGTCTCACGCGACTTATGCCAGCGTCGATAGGATGCCGATACATATTGGCGAAGATATTTTCGTGTTAATTAAAGACTATCGAATTTGCTGCACGAAACGAGCCGAAAGCGTGTCATTAGTCATTAGCGGCCGAATTTAGTCGGTGCGCGGCCCAAGTGTTTACGAGGACCTGGAGGGTCTCCGGCTGCTGATGGCCGGCAATTTTTCTGAATACGTTTGCATACCTTTCTATTCTCTTCTTTTAGGCTGTCCGCTTTTGCCGACCTGAGAATCGACGGCCGTAACGCCTGTACATTCTCACGAAAACTACGTCGACGCCCGTCGGCATGCTCCGATTTTCCACGAAAATCATTTCGGCAAATTACACCCAACACCATTTAGTCCTTAGAAAATTTCGGACACGGGAGTCAGGCGAGTCCATCCTTTCTTGAGCATTTTTTGACATTGGCACGTTAATCTGCTGCGCGTCGGCGGTTGTTCAAATTCCACAAAATTTAAGCAATTTGTTTAATGAAGGAAAAATTTAGACTATTCCTTCATCGGAAAGTATTTGGTCAATTACGGAAGTAAATTTTTTCTGTACCACGGGGGCAAATAATTTATAATGATACAGTGATCTCTCTATATATGTCGCCAAGACCTAGGTGATAAACGTCGCGGTATTATCCCCATTATCGCCGGGTATGCCCTGCGAGGGACCTGCCTCGAACAGCGAGGGCTGTAAATATAGTACGGCTCCCGTACGATACATGACGCTGGTAAGGCCCGTGTTGTTGACATATATCGAGAGGTCACTGTTATTGATTGATTTGCTACAATAAGATACAGTAAAACAATGAGTTTTAAAAATGTATTTTATTGGTGACATGACAAGTAAAACAATAAATTGAATTTTTATAGAAATCGGCAGTTCGGCGAGAAGTTTAAATAATTGATAGCTAACTGTTAGTCATAACTAGACTGCAGATGTCTATTTTTATGTCTCCGAGAGTTAAGTGATATCTCATGTCTTACAGCAACAGTTTTGTGAGAAATTAGCATAAATTTTGTGGAACCATACGCTTTATCAATTTCGCAAACCTCTTGTTAGACAGAAACATATAAAGACACGCGGTCTATTTATAGAATCTTTTAAATTACACGTAATATTCGATAAATTCGCTGTCCGTTACTTTCTCATGTCAGATTCTGCTGGTAAGCGAGACAAGCGGCGCGCCTACTCGGGATTTCCTGAATGTCTCAGCTAAAATTAGGCGCGTTTAACGAACAAGTCGTCAGATTTGTCCGTATAATAGAATTGCAAAAAAAAAAGTAATGGAGTCCCGTTCGTTACAATCCCAGCCTATTCATTTTATAGAAGCGGAAAGAGAAACGTGCCGGGCACACACAGTGAACGCTTCTGTCGAACTTCGAAATTAATACGTAAATTAATCAAAGGTCGATTAGACTCCAGACACGGTTCCTTTTTTTACCACAAAAAGCAAAAAATAGCATAAGAACACTTTCAATCCTATTACAACACTGTATTCATTTTCGTCCGGTCCAGAGAGCGAGAGGTACGAAATCTGCCAAACTTCGCGCTGTGTCATTTATCGTACGATTTTTTTGTCTTTTTTTTTTGTTCTTCGGGCGTAGATGCGTTGAAGATAAATTTAGATTTATCGTGTCGGGCCGTGCATACACGATCGCGTTTTTCCTTTTTCTCTCTTCCACCATCGAAAACGTCTGCACCGACCTTTCCTCAAATCAATGGTCCCGTCTGAAGGTGAAAATGTCAACGGCTTTCTCGACTACTGGACTGATCCTGATTTGGTAAACATGCACGCACTTGCCCGTGTACCACGAGCGACAATAATACGTACGCGTGGGTGCGAACGCTCGATTCTTCCTTTGTAGGCGAGACACACGGCACCATTTCGTAGAAATCATGTGCCAGATCGTCCAACTACGATATCACGTTAACCTTGACATTATAATTTTCGCCGGATCGCACGGGCAAATCTACCATTGAATGGCCAATGGATCCGACGAATACCTGAGCTAAAAAAAAAAAAGAAGAAGAAAAGAAAAGTCGTTTCGATGTCCGAGCTGAAGGCTGATCCAACATTCGCATGGCGAGACTCGGGTCGATTCGGACCCGGAGTTCTCCATTCATATTTGAATCTTCTAAGGTAAGGGATCCAATTACTGTGGGGTACTAATTACTGTGCCCATGTTAAGTAATGTGCATATTAATTTTCTTCCTCTAAAATCGGTAACCATATATGTTATATATCTCTTTTTTAATCTTCATTATGCTTTAAAAATAAGTATAATTAATACAGGCACAGTAATCCGTACCCCCACAGTAATTGGGTCCCTTAATCTAATGGGCAGTTCAAATGGTTAGCTATTTGTATGGGTCCCATGAAAATTAACTTTTCAAAAAGAAATCCAAACTATATGGTCCTATATTGAAAAAAATTATCGTCTTTTTAAGATTGTCCGAATATTAATAGGACTCACTGTAAGTCGAAACAGTAAATAAACTATGAACATCCCAATGAGAATAACCAATTAACATTAACCAAGAACACTCTTTAATTACAGAAAATAAAATTGTCACTACAATCTACAAATTCTTAAATTGTTAAATTTCACACATTAATTGTTCAATTTCACCTGCTACACGTGATAGGACTATGACACTTTGTGGATTCGTGGCTTCTATAATATTCTCAAAAAATCAAAATAGTAAATAAAATACAAAACCCAGCAAAGTTTGGTAGGTTCTAAAATTACTTTTAATCCACCGGAATTATTATCACAGATAGTTATGTAGCTGCTTAATGATACGTAAACCTTTTCATGACTTTCTGAGACCGTGAAATTTGCAAAACCAGTTACAATCGTATAATTGATTAGAAACGACGAAATAAGAGGGCTCGACAAGCTGTATGTACTATACATATGAGCTGCAACATTGTGAATTGACATGCGGATCTAATGTGACATTATGATCCCCATGAACCGTTACATAGTATGCTTCGTCTGAGGATCACTAATACGCTACTGAATCCTAAATCAACAATGCGTGACACACAGGAAAATGCAGATTAGAGGAACGCCCACTATGTTCGTACGCAAACATCCTGCTTTGTCCTTTTGGCAGCACCTTCGTGACATTACGTGTCCCTGCGGCTTATAGTGCCGAGAAGAAAGCTCTGTGTGTGTGTGCGCGCGCGTGCGCGTGTGTGAATATGTTAATTAATATAGCGTGGCAGCTACGTTTCATCATCAAGTTACGTTACGTTCAGTTACGTTTCGATCGTAACCTTGACGAACGCCATTGTACAAATGTTTGGATACTGGACCTTGAGTAGTCAAATAGCTGTAATTCAAACATTCCATTATTGGATTGTCGTATTGCTTCGGCTGCCCTACATTCTGTTTTTCTCTGTGAATAATGGGCAGTAATTTTTCATATAAATTTACACTATTTCGTGCTATGTAACATACGGGAGGAGCGTACGTGTTTGGAACTACTATTACGCTGCGCTATAATTTATTCTAATTTTTTCAAAATCTAATCCCTTCAACTTAAACTTTCCATCGACGAAGTTTTCTGCTTTTCTGTGAAATAATACTGACAGGAGAACACATACAGTGAGTCCCATTAATATTCGGACGCTTCTAAAAATCGTAAAACTTTCTTAATATTGGATCATACGACTTGGATTTTTTTAAAAGATGTTAGCACTATTGGTTTGCTACATAAAGCGGGAAAATTTTTTACAAAAATTGCAATTGGTCGAAATTACAGAGAAAATACTAAAAGTTATATTTTGCAACATTTTTATGTGGACATGAAAATTTAGAAAGTACGATTTGTAGATCTGTATGAATTATACATATTCTGAGAATTTTATCAAAATCGGTCAACGTTGCAATAAGCTATTCAAAATGATCATATAAGGGAGAAATTCCCTGACAAGGCCAAAATTCTGCGACTTTCACCCTTAAGCTTTTATCGTTAAACGTTTGTAGCTCATTGCAACGTTGACCGATTTAGATGAAGTATTCAGAATGTGTATAATTGACACAGGCGTACAAAAGGTACTTTTTAAATTTTTAATATAAGCCCGCATGAAACAGTTGCAACTTTTAGTACTCTCTCTGCAATTTCGACCAATTGCAATTTTAATCGCACATTTCACGTTACGTAGCGAACCAATTGTTCTAACTTCTCAAAAAAAAAAAAAAATGTAAGTGGTACAGTCCAATATTGACAAAGTTATGCGATTCTTCCTCCACTGAACCGCCCAAACTCGACCAATTAATCACACATAAATACAACTTCCTAATCTCCATTAAGGAATACAAAACAACATCGAATCCGCCAAATCACGCTATTGTGAACAGCTATAGCTTGCCGGTAAGATTACCGGATAGAAACGTGAAAGCGTTTATCCAGAACGAATCATACATTCCGATTGCTCACGCAAAACGTGCGTTTGCGAAAAGAAAAAACTACTGAAAATCTCCAAAAGTATTTTAAAACATCACTTTGTTGTTGAAACGGATATATGATCAATCGACTTTTATTTCTTAACACTAAACCTACCGAGCACAAAACATATGAAAGTGAAACGTGATAGTTCCGCATTCTGAGAATCTGAAAGTTTTTCACTATTTTTATAAGAATCATTGTTATATTTTCCAAAAAGTCTGCTTAGAATTGGTTTTGCCATTTTATACATATCTGCCTTGGATGTTAAATAAAAAAAATGTATCTTCTGAATCTTTTTGCAGAGATTCTGAATGATGCAGATATTTTATAAGGGATACGACAATCTTCCCTTCTTTTAGATATTTCTTCTTTAATAACAAGAAACTCATTACTCAATTCAGTATTCAGTTTTTCTAAAGTTTTAAATAAGAATTTAAGAGAATTTAAGAATTGATATGTTATAAAATAAATGAGATCCATAAGAATTGTCCTAGATTTAAATTTCTCGAGAAATGAGAAATAATCAATTATAAAATTTCTCGAGGAGGAACACTACTTCGAACCTAGAAGTCCCAAAGGAAGTTTAGCGTTCGTTGTGCGGTTTAATTTGTGAAAATGGGAATTCGCGGAACGATTCTGCCAACAGCGCTACCATGGGCAATGGTCGCAGATGGATTTACGACAGCGCGAGACAGGCCGGAGTATACCGCTTCCCGGACTGGGTCGTGAAAATTCGCACGCGGTCACCTTCCACCTCGTCTACTACTTTTGTTTCTTCTGGAGGGACCTTGGCACGATTCGCGAGGCAACGAGGCGGCCGAGGCTTTCTAGTTTCTAGCCTCTGCTCCTTCGCTTTCTGTTGGCCACGGACGAAACCGGAGGGAATCGTCGTTTCTGTTACGTAAACCGGCGCGTTCCTTCGCGGCGCGTTAGCCGAGTCAACGACAAGAACGACAAGAATTCGTCGCCGTCCGTCGTTGTCGACGACGTCGACGTCGACGTGGAGCCCTTGGGTGTACCGTCGATTCTTCCACTTCATTTATCACGTGCTACTTTGTGGGACCGGGCAGCTTCCGGTCGCGTTTCACCGTTCGACTATTCTGGGATCAGCCACCGGGGCCACGTTTTTGACCGGAGCGCTATAATTGACTGACACAGGGCCGCCAACGCGGTAGCTATGTTAGCAGTTTTTATTTCAACCGTGACCGTAATATATTCGGACGATGGTGTTAATTATCGATGCCGGAAGACCACGGCGAACGCAGGGGTTGTCGAGTCTCTCTCTCTCTCTCTCTCTCTCTCTCTCTCTCTCTCGATCTCTTGATCTTTTCAGCCACGATTATTTTCAAGACCGCAATGTCAGTGACGAAAGAGCCGAGCGTATCGAGGCGATAAACTGCTCTGACGGATCCCAGTTTCTTTGAAACTATTTGGAACAGCCGTTACACGCGGCGCTAGTAAATAAGATACAGAATCAGATTTATTGGCGTTCTGCAATCACGTGGAAAAGATACCGGGCTCGATGATGCTCCAGTCCTTTTCAGAAACGAGGCTCCGATACGCTTTTCCGATGACTGGATCTTTTCGCAAAATCAACGTTTTCTAAATCAATTCTGAGAAACAATTGTTGTATTGTTTTATGAGAATGAAAAGATAGAATGTATCCAGATGTTTCACCATTTTTATCATAATACACTGATTCCTCTATACACGTCGCCAAGGCCTGGGTGATAAACGTCGCGGAATTCTCCCCACTACCGCAGGATTTACCACGAACGGCCTTGGACGCCGAGGAGTGTAAACATAACCCCGTTTGGGCATGTCTCCTTGATGATACTTGACGCTGGCAAAACCCGCGTTGTTGACTTATATCGAGAATTCACTGTATGTGGTTGTATTAAGAAATTTACTCAATCATTTCCCACGAAATACCGGACACAACGCAATGGTGGATTCCTGACACTTTATAACTTTTTTAAATTGTGTGGGATTAAAGAGTGACTTATTAAGTGTACAGTCAAACCTGTTTTTGTGCAGTAGATAGGGACCGAATAAAAGAAACCTCACAAAAACAAAATATTCAGAGACTTCATAGATAGTTATAACAAATAATTTTTTACAACGTATTAAAGAAAATTTTTTTATGCGGTGGAGAGAGACCGCATAAGAAACAGTCTCACTTAGAAAATATGTCAAAGATTTACGAAATAGCGAGAAAGAACTTTCCAAACAAAATAAATAATTAAATTACACATGAAAACATTTTTGAAAAATTTAATTTTTCGTTTTACACATGGAGAAATATTCGAAATGCATATAATTCAATTCTACTCGTCGTAGTCCAAAACGCGCATCTTCTTGTGATGAGAATATTAAAAAGGTGTTATAACGCCAACCCCGTTGGCATTCATATACCTCGTAAAAAAAAACCGAACAAAACAAATCGTAAAAAAAAAATCGCATAGAAAAGGCCCGTACAAAAACAGGTTTGACTGTACTTAAACGACTTATTCGGACTTTCCGAACAGGTTGAACTTCCAATCATAACTTCCATAGTCGGCCATCGCTTCCTCATTTAATCGAAACAAAGTTGTTGACCACAAAGGGGCAATTACTCTGACATGGCTGAAGGGCTACTCAGAAGGAGGATCAAACCTGTCACTACTTACTATTAAACTGGCCATTCGTACTCGCATCACCGTCAAACCTTTCGGACACCTACAAATTTCACAAAACCGTAACGGTGTCGCTGCCTCTCTTTTTCTCGCTTCCTGTCCATCGCGTGTGGACTATACGATCATCACTGAATTTTAAGTGTTATAATAGTGCTCATAATTATTTAATTCTCTCTAATTGCTAGACAATCCAACCACGTTTTGCTCGCATTTTTTGTTAAATTTGTTCGGTGATAAACTCTGTCCGTTTTAAATAAAGAAATATATATATATATATATATATATATATATATATATATAAAACAAATATCTACCACTTATACATCTATACTACTTACCAGTGTAATTTTCCTGTGTCAACTCATATATTCTTTATTTTAACTTCAAGAAAATAATTACAAAATTTCGCTATTCGTCGAATTTCAATTTTAATGAAATTCCGCAAGTAGATAACTAAAACCAATACATATATATATTTTTAATTGCAATAATTTCATTCAAGCAGTGTAACTATCCTCTACATTTTAGTTTCCCCAAGGAGATTATTAGAGACAGAAAAAAAGTATTAGATTAAGTATAAAGTATATATTTAAATAGAGAGTATGAAATCTTCAAAATGTATCGAAGTGAGACATTATCTAAACAGATGAAAAAGTTGTATAAAGCAACAGCAGTATAAAAATATTCCCTCTATAATTCTAACTAATTGGACTTTTGTCAAAATTTCTTCTTCTATTTACGAAAACTAATCCTAACTTTTCAAAAAAAAAAAACTTCAAGTCATTCAGTTCAGTGTTAACACTTTCACGTCCTCACATTTCTCTCATCAACGTTAAATCGTCACGAGAGCATGTCGCAGGTTTTATTACCTGCCTGGAGCGCTACTTACGCAGCCATTCGTACTGGAATTAACAGTTAATAATTAGCAAACAATTCAACTACCCGAGCGACAAAAGCGATTGTTTGTCAGCGAAAACTATCAACTAAACTCCTTCAAGAATCTGTTCGTGTTATTTCAGCCCATTCCACTAACCTACGATCGCTTCACAAAAATTCCAGTCTGACAGTTCACTGTCTCCTGACTTTCAAGGTCAACGTCAGAAAAAATGCTCGAAAATCCGTGTCCGCATGCCTGTCCGTAAAATTTCTGACAATGAAACCATGAACGAGTTTCACGTTTCTCTTTGTTCCTTTTTCGTTGCCTTCCTTCTCCCTCCTGCGGTGGCTCCCTGCCCCCCTCCTGCCGCCACGTATCACAGCCTCCCCTCCCCTCCCCCCTCCCCTCCCCACCCCTCCCAATCTTCATCGACGTGTCGTGCCCCTCCCGCTACGGGGAACACATGGGTTAGGTTATACATGATAAGTGAAATGTAGTTGTGGCACGTCGAGCGTTATGTACCGTGTGGTCATCAAATACCGACTTGGGTGGATCTTGCGTCATTGACGGTGCCCATGAATGAACGCGGCGCGGCGCGGCGCGGTGCGGCGACGAGGCTCTCTCGTCCCGTCTCGGGCCCGCACGTGTAGAAACCCGCGAGCCCCCGGTCGGCATTTAAATACGATTTAAAGCGAACGCGGCCGAAACGAGTTGCGGAGGTCGCGTTTTATAGATGCGGAGGAACGAGCGTGAGAAATGGTTTTACCGGAGAGCCGGACCTGCTCCTCTCCTCTCCTCGCCGAGGAGGAGTTGTTTTGCGTGCGAACACCGACGCCAGATCATCTCGGCCGGGACTCGTTTTTTCTACGAATTCTCGTGTCAGCGAGTTAATTGGGGACTTAGCTAACGGCTCAGCATCGCCTCGGGATCGACCGCTCCGGGCTCCTCCTTTGATCTCGCGGCGTTGCCCACGAGATTCGAACGAACCAGTCGCCGCACAAAGGAAAATATCAGACCCCCGCGTGACACAGGTACCGGGCCTTCTGCCAGGGGCCGACCATCACAATTATCCCAACGATTTTTATCAACAAAATCAGCCGAGCTTGTTTAACACGTTGACCGCCATGTCACCCACATGTGGATGACAGAATTATTTGTCCTGGTTTTAAAAGGAATTTTTACGTTAATATATTCATTGTAACAAATTTAATCAGGATCTGTAATATGCAAGAAAGCTATAGGACTACTCAATATCATACATTTAATTTTTATTTCATTAAATAAATGACTGTGATTTTATGGAATTTTTGAGGTTTCTAGTTTGGCAGTCAAAGTGTTAATATTCCAGTTCACCTGTTAACCCCTTTAGTGGCTTGTTTTATTGCACGAAGCGCGGTCCTCGGTTGCGAGTGTTTTCTCGATATATGTCAGGGACATATAGTGAGGATAGTTCGGTAACTTTTATCAGCCAGGTATTCGCGACATATATCGAGGAAAGAGTGTATAGTTCCATGGCTCACGGAAGTGTTCAAACGTCCTTTAAAACAGTATAAATTTTTCCAAATTGGATCAAACGACCTGAGTTTTTTTGAGCAATTAGTAGAATTGGTTTTCCAAACGATGCACAAAAAAGATTTTTAAAAAATTGCAAGAATTATATATTATGAAAATATAAAAATGGCACTTTCTACAACTTTCTTATTCTATGTTAGTTATACACAAGCTGAAAATTTCATCGAAGTCGATTAATATGCACACAAGCTACAAATAGTAAAAAGTGTTTGAAAATTGTCGTTTTTCACGACTTTTGGCCAGTTTCTGCATAAAATCCACAGATTCTAACATCTTTCGATGCGTGCCATTTTTATCTGTGTCAACTGATTTCAATGGAATTTTTAGTATGTGTATAACTATCATAGATCTATAAAACGCATATTTTAAATTTTCATTACAGGCTGAAATAAAAAAGTTTTGGAAAGCGACTTTTATTTGCTCGTATAATTCCTATTAATTGCACTTTTTTCGAAATCTTTTTTGCACGTCATTCGGTAAACTAATTCTTGTAACTGCTAAAAAAAAACGTCACGTTATTTTGTCCAATTTAAAAAAAGTTGTTTCAAAGGGCGTTCGAATACTTTCGTAGGCATTGCGTTGCAGAAAAAAAAAATAAAAAATCTGTCACAATTAATATTAGTGTTAGATTCCGGATGTTTATGCAAGATATGTAAGACAAGGGAGCTAAATAGAAATATCTGTCACTAATAGTTTTAATACAGTGAAATAACCTTTTGACTCATTTAAATTCCACCTACTCAGTTTTGTCATAAAATTCGGAGTCTAATTATTATTATGTAATTAGTGTAACTATATCCGTCATAGCTTTCAAGAGTTAGCCTCGATTTATTCTCACTGGAACTTCTCACTGTGGAAACATGTTTTGAAAAAAGTTCTACGATCCAGGTTTCACTACATGGGTAAAAATGTGCGTACAAGTTGAATTTCAAACTAATAATATTTCAGTGCCGTCGAAGCTTCCTGAATACATGTAGTGGACATTGTTCCGTTCTCTGGTGTCAGTTCATGGAAACTGCCTAAAGGAACGAAATCGATCAAGCGATATCATTAGCTATCGGTTTATTAATAGTTACCTCGACTTGGCATTCAAGTTTATCTGATTATCGAGGAGTTCCAATGCTACGCGTCTTATTAATGTCGACGTAACACGACCACGTCGGTGGTCCTCCAGTTAAAACAAAAGGAGGAGAGAGAGGAACGCGTAGAATGGAGGAGGAGTATGCCTAAATCCGGTGTGTGTACCTTCGACGTGTCGATGCTAACTTTTGGGCACACACTTTCCACGTTTCGTGTAACCACACTGTGAAACCTTTGTCTCGTTACCTTCTAACGTTCTCGCCTGTTTAATTAGCTTGTTTCATCGGAGTTTCTAATCGACACGAGATCGTTTCCTTCAAACTTCAACCGCGTCTGTTTGATAAAGGGAAATAAGTGTCACCTAGACAAATATTCGGACGTGTTTTGAGGTCAACACTGGCAATCATTACGAGAGGCAATGGACCATGTAACTTTATACGAATTCACATTTTGATATCAGCGCTTTAACACTAGATTTACCGGATCCGTTAAAATGGCGGGTTCTAGTATTTCTAATTCAAAATAATTAAGATTCTAAGGATGCTTACATGAGAAATTATTTAGTAAATTTATTTCTTTGAGTATATGTTATTTTAAAAATGTTACTGAAAATGTGGATAGCACGTTCTTGTTGTTTTTATAAAGTAATGCAAAATAGTCACATTTTGGCCTAGAATTTTGAAAAAATAGACTATTCAAATTTCCTGAAAAAGGTAAAGGATTTTCTCCCAAGGTATTTTTGAAGTATGTCTACATACTTTCCTCGAATGCTTGTCGTCTGATATCACTAAATATTTCATAATTTTTTACTGTGACGCGGAGCAAAAGCATATGCACATAAAAATAATGTTGTTGTTTTATTGGTTGGCACTTTATGGAGTGAAATTCAAAAGTCCACGTGAACACTGTCGTCCGGAAATCTCGAAATTCGACGACGGCGAAAGTGACGCGGCAGGAATTCAATCGTGTGGGAAGAAATCAGCTGTTGCTGATCCCACGCGGAATCGATTCGATCAATTCCGCCGGTGTTTCTGGTACGCGAGGCTGTTAGCACCCGTGTGCTCCCGCAAATATTCTAATGAACGACACCCTTTTTCTGTTTGTTTCTAACGGGCACTCGAGAACTGAGTCACGTCGAAAACCTTCGATGGATACCTGACCGCTCGGATTTTGCACGTCGACGATTTCGAGGACACGGAACTCTCCTAACGCGTTTCAGCTATTAGCGAGTCCGTACCAAAGGGGCGGAAGAGAAAACGAGGGAAAGAGAGAGAGAGAGAGAAAAAGAGAAAAAGAGAAGAAGAGAGAGGGATGAGGACCAAAAACCGAGAAGAGGATTAATATCAAAACTTGTTAGTAGCAAAGTGGCGGAAGAGAAAACGAGGGAAAGAGAGAGAAGACCAAAAACAGAGAAGAGGATTAATTTCAAAACTTGTTAGAGGCCGCCGATACCGACGGGTTCTTTCCTAATTTTTTCCACTAGTGATGGCAGCTAGCCTTCGAAGTCTTACGCAATTCGCATAGTTCATTGATGTCTCGAGTCCCTTTTAACGGGACGAATTACCTCGAACCGCAATGTGTCCTTCGGTGCTGCCATGATCTGTACGCGAAAGCAAGAGTCGATATTTGTCCGTTCCAATGTATTGCAATTATTCTTGCACTATTGTTCGAAAGTGCATTGCTCGCACTTTCATGCGAGGAACTTGGAGTTGAGAGCCTGAGTCGATTTTATGGCCGAAACACAAACAAGATTCTTTCTTTATGTAAAATTAGTCCAAGTTAATTATAGGAAAATATATCCGTTTCATCGACAATTTGAACAAGTCGAAAACAGTGTATTAATGTTCTTGAATTCTCTGTATCCACGGTTTTGTATTTCATCTATTCGCGTTTGTTATAAATGCATAAATCACCGGTTACACAACGTCGTATTAAATGCACTGTATCTTCTGAAATACGAAAGCAAGCATTATCACGGGAGAGTTATAAATCCTGCTAATATCATGTTGTGCGTTATAATTTTAAATAACGACCCGTACCAAATGAATTAGACTCTCTTTACGTGAAAAATGACGACGTAAAATCCGCTTGTGCGTAATTACGGTGGCGAACGTGTTAAACATTTGAAAAATTGAGTATGAGAAAAATGGAAGATCATAAGAATTGCTACTACAGCGGTGAATAGAATCTATGAGATTCGCTGAAACACATGAACGATTTCGTAACAATTTTCAATCGGTAATTACGACTGGGAGACTCGCTGCACGTAACACTTTCTCCCAGTTGTAATAACTAAGTGCAGTTGCGAAATCCTGTATTTCACTAAATTTTACGAATTCTATTCTTCGATGTCTGTTGATGTTACATTAAAAATCAAGCATCGATCCAGCGAAGAATATCTTCCGTGTATGCATACGACACGTGTCCTCACTTTCTAACGTATCAGTTTAGTATTGAAACGTGTCGGAGACACATACACGTGATATCAAACAAATAAGACAAAACAAATTACAAACTGAAAGCGGAGGTCGAAGAGAAACCTCGGTTTCACTTGTTGATTCAAGTTTTCGATGTTCTCTTTGAAGAAAGACATCGACACACCAACTGAACTATATTTCATTTTTATTTTTTATGTTTCTAGCAACAAGTGCTATCGCTGGACAGATAATATACAGAAATTCTAGACGCGTTTTAACGGATTCCATGCAGCAGCGTTTGGAATAAATACAATTTATAAATAATGCTTTCAATATGCAATGATTATCCGCATTATCGTGTATTCAGTGAGCTGCATTTTAATCTATTCATGAATTTCTGTCAGCACGTCGAGATGAAAATGCAAGGAGCGATCATAATGACGTTGCTTCCAATGGAGCGATCACGAAAGATTATTAATCCGCGAAAATCATTTTAACGAGAACCAATTGGCATATATTCTGAATTAATAAAGCAAAAGCATTCTGTGCTAAACCAAAATATTGAAATTTTTAATCTCTGGTACTATCAACCATTCAAATCAGTCGTCTGACGAAAATATTTCTTTTGACAATTTTTTGACAGCTTTTTCGAGCACCGTTTTTTCGATTAAAAAGAGCATTTTTTTCTAAAAGTAAACTCTTCTGTACCGAAATAAACGACACTCAGTGAAAATCCGGCCACTTCGTTAGTGGAAATGCCAAAATGAATAACGCGAATGACAATTTGGCCTAGAAATTTTTTAAATATTTTCCAGCTCAACCTTTTCGTATTGCATTCGTTTGTATAAATCGCATTGTTGTAGTTGATTGGTGATTTTCAAATATATTTTTCGACAATTGACAAAATTCCATCGAGAACGTGTAACATCCTACGGCAAGTAGTTTGTATGTTGTTTTTGGTTCTTAGCCAACAGCGTTCCGCAAATCATCATTGTTAATGATACGCCCTTCTTACAGCTCATCTTCGAGTCTCTCATCCTCAGTCCCGAATTTTTTGAACCACTTTTGCGCGGCACGTTCGCTTACACAATCAGTTCGGAATGTCGTACAAATCTTCCGGGTTGTGCATACTAGTCGCTGCACTTACTTTGAAACCGTATAGCAAACGTACGCGACGAACAATGTTAGACAATCTTCCGATTTAGAATCGTTAGAGGCCTCTGCCTTTTAAAGCAATTATGTTGGATACCCTAAATCAAATTAACAATATGACGATCCTCATTACTAGACCGCGGATGTTTATGCAAGTTTCAATTTTCATAGGTCAAGTTTTAGGAAAGTGGAAACAAATAAAATTTAATTTTCAGTCGTAGTGGCCTTTGTACACCTAAAATAAATAAAAATCGTACTGAATTCTTAGGAATTTTACATTATTGCAATTTTTTTTTTAATTTTCAGAATCCATAAATAAAGATCTATTATGAGCATACAGGATAATTTCCAACCGTGATATTTGGTTCCCTTATTTTCCAATTATTGTTTTATGATTGGTACAATAAAAACAATCGTTCGTTAAGCCGATGCATTATGCTTTGTGTCCATTATGTAGTAGTGGCCTTTGTACACCTGAAATAAATAAAAATCGTACTGAATTCTTAGGAATTTTACATTATTGCAATTTTTTTTTAATTTTCAGAATCCATAAATAAAGATCTATTATGAGCATACAGGATAATTTTCAACCGTGATATTTGGTTCCCTTATTTTCCAATTATTGTTTTATGATTGGTACAATAAAAATAATCGTTCGTTAAGCCGATGCATTATGCTTTGTGTCCATTATGTAGTAGTGGCCTTTGTACACCTGAAATAAATAAAAATCGTACTGAATTCTTAGGAATTTTACATTATTGCATTTTTTTTTAAATTTTCAGAATCCATAATAAAGATCTATCATTAGCATACAGGATAATTTCCAACCGTGATATTTGGTTCTCTTATTTTCCAATTATAGTTTCAAAGATGACTGGTACAATAAAAAACATTATTCATTTAACCTTATACATTATGCTTCGTATCCATTATGGTACATTTAAGGTGAATGATATCCCGCCCTTTTTCTATTTCATTCCACGATTCAAAATTTCTAGAAATCCTTATCGAGTTTTTGAAAATTAATAATTATTGCGAAACAAACAACCCGTCATTCGACCGTGGTAGGTCAAATTAAAGAATCGAAGCTTTTTCCACGGTCTATTACAGAGCATAACGGTTGGCCTTTGCGAGATTATTTCCAGTTTTTAGGAAGACGAACCTGTGAATAGGCGGATCTTGGGGGGGGGGGGGGGGGGGGGGGGGGGGGATCGGTCGCATCGTATTAAACGAATGACAGGGCGGAAAAAAATCAGTATCGAAGCCGAGCGATAAGTAAATGACTAAAAGACGGTCAAGGATAAGTCGAAAGCAGTCGACGAGGGGAGCGTTTCTGGAATGGCGATACTCGTCCATACAGAGTGGTTAATTAATTCGAGCCTCCTTTCTCCGAAATTCTTGCAGATAGTCCTCGAGGAGCGGCTGGATAGCAGGGTCGATGCCATGGTGGAGACCGGTCTGGTGCAGGAACTGCTTGACTTTCATCGGAGGTACAACGAGCAACGGATTGCGTCCAACACGTAAGTGCAAGAGCTCTATCAGAAAGTGCTTTACATCACGCAACCGCTCCCCCGATTTCAGGATCTCAGTATTTTGCCTCGATTCCGTCTTCAAGTCTGGTACATAGAAAATTAGGTCGCTACGCACAGTGGGGTATTTGGCCCGAAAAGCCGAAAAAAGACAATTTTATAAATTTATTGTAAACTGTAATTTTTTTATTGCTCGAAGTTGTTGAATGTGTGGAGAACAATGTACTCAATTTTTCTTATTCACTTGTAAGTTTATGAATCTCTAAACTTAATCGAAATTCAAGAGATTCTATGATTTGTATTGCCTTTCCAATCATGATATAACTTATCGTACATTTATGAGTGATTTTTACATGCTTTAAAGAAGCTGTGTAATTTTTTGCATTATGGATATCTTTTAGGTAAGTATGGACTACACTTTCAGACTGTTTTCATTTTTTAATTATACTTATTTATAAAGTTATTAATATTTGTATATGATAAGTAATTCAGAAATTATTTTTACAATTATAAGACTTCATTAACGATTTTATTATGGTTTTGAGTGAGTCCTGATGGTCTTTTTGGTCTCATTATTTTCGGTAGAGATTTGTGATTCCAAGCTAATAAAGTTTGGTTCCTGATTTGTCCGGATTCACGTTTTATAGCTAATTTAGTATTAGCGTTTAGAAGTGTTTTACAATACATATCTACTTATTAAAACATTTCATGATCTACATATTTTGTATTAAAATAATAATTTACATCATTTTAACATAATTTACGTGTAAAAATACTTTTTCCAGCTTCTCGGTACACGTGCTCCACAATCGTCACGATTTTTCAAAGGTTTCCGATAATCTGAGGAAACAAAGGTTCGAACAAAAGATTAACAGATGGGTTTCAGATATCTACAAATTTCAATACATAAAATTTCGGAAAAATTTTTTTTTATAAAAAGTGAGGATCAATTTAATTTTTTAACTGTTAAGATATATTTTTGATTTCATAATGTTATTGCTGATGTTAAGACGAATTCAACGACCTACTACATTATGGCATTGAGTCTATATACAACGCTTAAATAATTTTTTCGGGCTTTTCGGGCCAAATATCCCACTGTGCGATGTGAAATTGTTCGAAACAAAATTATTTGAACTCGTGGATGATGGGGCACCATCTTTGCCCAGAGTTACGAATGCCCCAGCTACCTTTTAGTTTTTTAATGACCTGGCAAAACCATTGCTTATTAGAACATCATAAGACAGAAAAAGTTACTTTAACCCTTAGATAACGAAATTCGGATCCATCTTGACCCAGAGTTACAAACGTGCCATTGAATTTTAATTTTTCAAATAATAAGTAATAATAATAACTGTTTTGAAAAATTGTTGAAATCGTTAGCTGTTTACGTCAAATCAACTAGGAGACGTGCAGGATAAATTATTTTATGACACCCGAGTGCATTGTAATCCAAAGTTGCAAACGGTCCAGTCGGAATTTAATTTCTCAGTAACCACTTCAAATTAACTATTAGTATTAGGTCAAGTTGGGGATGTTCAGATGGAGATTAGTTCAACCTTTGTACTGTGATTTAATTTTTTTGGCAGCCAACTTAAACCATTTAGGCCCTACAAGATCAACGTTGATCTTAATGAAGAAAGTTAAAAATTATATAGAAAACATAATCCTTTGCAAGCGTTGAAACGAGTATAGTCAATCACTGGTTAAGGAACAGTCCCCGAAAGTTTGTTAAAAAAAAGAACGTTCGAAACGATGATGAAGTTGCCGAATAAGAAATTCGGAGGGCCGAGGGTTAATTTAGCAATCCGATTGCGTTGTCCTAAGCCGAGGGTTTCCGCGATACGACTATAGAATTGCGTTCCTCGAAATTCTTGAGTCACGTGTGCGCGACGCGCACGTGAACCTCGCGATTTGTAAGCGGTGCGGCTCGGCGCGGATCCAAGGCCCCTTCGGAATGAAGTTTGCTCGCCTCTCGCCTTACCCGCTTCCGGAAATCGCGAGCGCGTCGACCGGATGCCAGCGAGAAAATAAAGGAAGTAACCAGCCGCGAGGAAATGTACTAGGTCGTCGTAGCAGCGCATCGTTCGCTCTCGCGGCAGCAACGTGGAAAAAGAAGAAGAAAAAAAAATATTCGCGTTCGCAATAATCGCGTTATCGCGAGTATCTAGAAATCGCGAGGCCTGCAGAGCGAGCCGCGAATTCTTCTCGTTAACGATCTTCTCGAAGGTATTTCGCCTTGGAATTGATAACGGGGTTTTAATGTCTCGCAAATATTGGATGATGCTGTTTGAATAGAGTCTGAAATGGTTGAAGTTTCGTCCCGATGTTCGCGGCGTTAGAACGGTAATCGACTAATTTTACAATCGCGTAACGATTGCGATGGTGAACGCAGAAACTATAGAAATTCTTTTACATGCTGCCTCGTTGAGTATCCATTGGTTAAGTTTCTTTTCGGTAGGAGGTCCGTACGTCACCGATGGACACGGTAGGGGCGCCTCAAACGCTAGCTTCCCCCACCAATTACTCTTTCATGCAGCGCGCATCTTCGTCGCGTTCGCTGGCGTCTTCGCTGCCCCATCGGATGCTCGTAGCAATGCACTGCGGCGCCGTAGCAATACAATACGCGTCAGTCGAAGCGCGTCCTTTCTCCATGGCAACGGCGCTAAGTGGAAGGGGACAGTGGACGCTATGGTGGGGACGGTCTTGTCCTGACTGTAACAAAAATGCTCATCCCTGTCGTACGTTTAATATCTGTCGTTTTTAATATTTTTAATATCTTTAGGTTCATGACACCTTTATTCTAACCGGTGATACGAATTTTACGCAACTTAAGACAGAAATTAGTAGGCCATCACACGAAATAGCGAGTATATCAAAACAATGATTTGTTTATTTGATTATTTGCAAGTTCCTGAAGTTTTTCTGCGGACTTTTTATCCCAAGTTGGAGTTAATCGAGTAAACTGAATAAAGATAATTTTTGTCAGAGAAACAATTTTACAAAAATTCTGAATTATTAAAGGACTTGTCGAGGAATTCCAGTCGGCGGTATAACAATTTAGACCTTGACAGTGTTCGAAACGGTACTCCCCTGTATATCAGCGACAAAGCTTCAGCTTACATCGTTCTCATCGAGTCATCGAATTCCGGGAGATTCAAGTAACCGGCATTAAATGCTTTGCTTATCGCAGTTTCTGCGCGATTATGCAGGATCTGTTGACTGGGACGCTCATGTCAACGGGATTTTCATCTTTTTCTTCGCTTCCGTAATCATTCCTGAATCATCTATGTCATCATCTATGTCCTTGGAATTTTATACTTTGATCGCTTCAACGAAAAGTATATTGCGGATCTTCATGCAAAATAAAAATATGTCGTATGTCGATTGTAAGAAACCGTAGAAAGTTCTTTATCTTTTTAATAATTTTAGTCAGTTCAAAATAATATATTGGTGTTTCTAAATTCTCTGAATCTTTTCACTATCTTTAATTGTACCAATTTTGGTCATAAACACATAACATGAATTTCTGTTCCTCAAACCTTGCAGTTTATTGTTCGCTCTTTTGCGTGCTCGCTTAAGGACATTTTCTTGACAGAATAGTAATTTAGAGTCGTCTATTTTAGTTGCAGCTGATAAGTGTCTAATCTGTTTTTACGTGTGCACATGGGCGGGACGAAAATTGTCGTATATTTCTTCGCACAACATTCGATTGTAGTTTCGACGAAATTATTCGTTCACCGAGTTCTCTGAACTGATAAGTATCTGTAGAACTAATGACTGGATATCTCTTTCGTGTATACGTTCAATTTGTTCGAAGCAATCGACAATCGATCTGTGAGGAATTTATTTCATTGCGGCGACTGTGACGAAAAAATCGAATTGGCCGTTTAGAAAATCGTGGGACCGTTTTCATTTAGTTAAGGTGGGTCCACGCTACTATAATAACGAAAAATGTTGTATGAGAAAAGAGGTTATAAAATGCTACTTCAAACATGTCTTTTTAATTTTACCTTTATTGTTTATCTGCAGTTAACATCTACTCCTTTGAACGCTTGTATTCAAGCATGTTTTGGTGTACGTGTGGGCTTACCTTTAAAGAAAGGCGTGGAACGATAAAGCGTGTTATCGATGCATTTACGCATGGTAAATGGGTTTATTGTTTTTATTTTTATTGTTTTATTTTGTTTGTTTTTATTAGGATTAAGAAAATCCATACCTTTCCAAGTTTGAAGAATAAGAGAAACTCAATTTGTTCAACTTATTTGTTTACATTGAAAATTGTGTGTTTGTTTTTTTCTAAATCAACATGTACATCTTATTATACAATATCATTCTTAAGTATTATTTGCTAAAAGATTAAGCTAACAATCAATTTTGTAGAAGAAAAAGTATACGTGTAGAACGTTAGAACTGAGAATGACATAGTTTGAAAAGGTCATTAAACTCCGGAGCATATGCTGATTAGCGTTAATTTGACTAATTTGACAGCATACCACTTCTTGTCCGTCGACTGCGTACAAAATGTATTCGTATCTTCGGAGAATTAGAAATATCTATTTTTAAACTGGATATATATATTTTTTTGCTCAAACTAATGTGTCATTGAATATACATATGAGAGAACAGAAAGTTGTTCATTATCATTTTCAATGATCCATTAATGCAGGGTCTTGTACAGACGTTTTATTTAACACGAAGACTTAATTTTATCAACTTAAATCAACTTAATTTTATCAGATTTAATTTTATCGAATTTTATCAACTTAATTGTATAAATATAATTTATATGAAATAATATTAGTCGTACATACTGCTATTGCGATAATACTCGTATAAACGAAAGTAAACTCACGTTGACAAGCAATGAGAAATTTAAATTCAACAAACATGAATATTGATCATTCCATATTTCCTTTCCATGTTCATTTAATCTTTAATTTCCGTATCGAGTCGTTTTCCTCCGCCATAATAAAGTAATAACACGATTCGTACGGGGCTTAGTTACATTGTACGTCGAGCTCGTGTAATACTAAATTACAGAAGCCGAAAAAGTAAAAAAATGATTGATGCAGCGAAGATACGAGTCCTCATAAAAAAGGAATCATTAATTTCGGGGCATTAACTTTTTTTCAGGATCGTTGCACCGCATTTTTTTGCCTCTTTCTCTCTCTCCTCTCCCCATCCCCTAATCGATAATGCACCCGAATTTCCGGTGGTTCGATTGATGCTTAATACCGCTGACAATTATCGCTAATTATTACCGGTCGCGTATGCGTGCAGTGTGCGCGCCGCTGCACCAGCGGCTATGCAAATTACACCGCCAGGCCAATTTGCAGTCGGTTTCGCTACGGCACGTGCAGTGCGTGGTATACAACGTGGAATCACCAGCCGGGAGAAGGTTCCAACTGAATTACATTCGCGCCTAAGAAGTTCATGGGAACGAGAGTAGCCTAACAAGTGTGCGGCCTAAGTGAACGTTATTATCTCCGAGAGCGCTCGATTATAAAGAAATTAATTCAAGCTGGCCCGCAGCTTTCGTTCAAACGACTGATTAATCTTGCTTTCTAGCCTACGTCCTGCCACTACTGTCATCGTACCCTGTTCACTGAAAATTTAACAGATGAACGCCATTTTCTGTTCTGTCGTATATTTTCTTTGACTTAACCCTCGTTAAAAGTATATTTAGAATATGAACATTTTTCTGGTACAATGAACTATCGATATGTGTCAACAGCGCCGTTCAAAAGTTCATAATTTCACGATTTAATGCTGTTCGATTTTGTATACGCTGTAGTCGCCGTTTAGCTGACATTTTTCTCGGTGTCAATTATTTAAAAATATAGTTCGTCTCGCTTGTGGACGCTGATGATGTCCGTAAAAATTCGTACGGATCTAATTTGCGAATATAATAAATCGGCACAGGTCTAATTTGAGCGTTTCCGATGTTACGTGGCATGGTCCAGAGCGTTTGAAAATTGTGCTTATGCAACGAGAACAAGCTCCCGACCGTCAGAACGGTTTCGCAATGAACGTACCCCTTGCACTTATTAAGCTTTTTTCTTGTTCATTTTTTAGTCCCAACTTCCACTCTGTCTTCCCCCGTTTCGCTCCTCCTTACGCGCTTTAGTACTCGCGCGTTTCTGCAAGTAACATGTCTCGTATTATGCAAATGCACGTGCCCGCCTGCTTTGCCTGGTTGCTCGACTTCTGCCGGATGTGACGTCGCACCTCTGTAGCATCAGAGTTGCAAGAGGCAGGTGTGATTAATATAATATGCCAATACGAGAGCACCACGGCAGGTTAATTATATGAATCCTTTACGACGCCATTATAGGCGCGAATTCAAATTTCCTGGCCCGTGGTGTTTCATTGTTTCACTCGAGTTACAATTAGGATGCCAGTTTATGTGTTTCTATTTCACTGCTGTTTCCTGCGATCGATGCGGACGATCATTATTCAGCAGAGAAACTCGTAAACTAATTATAACTGAACTGCTGAACTTTACGAAAAATAATAATTATTTGCAGAAGACAGCACCTTAATACAATTATATTTCAACTATATTGTCCACTTTGAGGCCTGTCAGAGAGATCATAGTCACCAGTGGCAAACCTTCTGGACCAACGTTGACACTTGTTGACCTTCGATACATCTTCATAAACATCGCATTGTTGTTACCGTTGCATAAATCCCGCACGAAAATGAAAAAGTATGCAATGACGAATATGACCCTGGGAAGGTAGGAACGTCGCCATTTTATTACAAGGTTGTAAAAAAAAATTATACTTTTTAAAATATTTTGAACACAGGCTGTTTTACCGCAAACTGTAAAAGAATACGTGTTTCCTCTTCAACGATCGGTACAGAAATGATCAGTAAAGGCAAATCAATGATCGGTAAAGGCAAAACAAATTCTTTACAAATTGATTGCTTATGGGTACTCCTAATAATTTTAGCAAGTTGAAAACAACGTGACAGTATTGCCATATTTTTCAAATAGTTCCATATTTGCATGTCCTATCTGCTGATTTTCGTCGCGAATGCATAAAATCTGGTGTCCAGTCGTAAATTAGATTGGTCAGAAGGTCTTTTCGTATTTTGCAATGGCTACTTCTACTTCATTAAATTGAATTGAATAAAACATAAGTGTTCCCTATACTGTTAGAACACTTTTTGCCATCTTCCAATGGCTGTATTTTGTTTGAACAGTTTCTCTTGCAAATAATATAATCAGTCGATTCAAATGTGAAATCTTCGTGGCCAAACTAACATGACTGGTTAATATTTCCGCAATAGCAATTAGTTTCTTCATCTGTTTTAATTGGAACCATTACTGTGATGAAATCTCGCATCTATACTACCAGAAAATGTTAATGGTGTGATGCGTTCAGGGAACTATCTGCGAATCGTAAATAGTTTAAATACAGTCTTCAATAATGGAACGAATGCTAGGACAAGCTAGAGAATTCCTCGAATTTATATACATCTCGAAAGAAATGTATGCGCATAACTATTACCATATATTCTCAATGGTCGGAAATGAATCTGCCGATGAAATGTTAAAATCCAATGAAGAAAAAGTTTGTCACTGAGCTGCCTTTGCATCTGGATTTTGCACTGACTTCGGAAATATTACCGTTCTCGTCGGATTATGTTAAATAAACAAAATCGATTAAACTTTCTTCTTCGATTAACTTCGATTAAGTTGATTAAATTCTTCCGGTGCAAACAATTTTTGAGAAATAACAACGCAAAATGTAGAATCTCCTATAATTTTTAAAAATTTTATCCAAGTAGGGTCCAAATAAAAACATTTAATGTACTGCGTATTGTATTTGAAAAAATTCCGAGAAGTAAAATAGAATTTTCTCGTCAGTCTAGTAGTCTTTCCGGTTGTTGTTTTTTTTAATTCATGACCTACGGAAAAACGAAAATTCTGAGTGCATCGCGAGGGACGCCCTCGTGTGTAGGCCGTTATCAATTTCTTGTATCGATTAGCGGGACTAGTGCAATTAATGGAGGCACTTATGATGAGCGAAAGATATTTAATTTACATATAAATACAAATTACGTAGGCATTGAAAAATAACCGAATAAAAAGTTTCCGCAGGAAAGACCGGCAACAGCAGAACAGGCACATCAAGATCAAAGAGCGACTATACTAAACTCGCGCTAGCTATTGTGTTTCAACATCTCGAGCCATAACATAATTACCGCATGAAATATTTATTTTTTAACTTTCATGCAAAGAATTTTTCAAAATGTACTAAAAAGTGTATCTTTTCTTAAATTATTGGTTAAAAGTTACCTAGCTGGTGTTCATGCCATTTTATGGAATTTTATCATTGCATAGTTGAAGCGTGAATATTAACAGTGCTGGATGAAATATTATTTCAAATAATACGTAGCAAATAGCTAATTCTGTGTTAGGTCAAACCACTATTGGAAATAAAATATCTTATCTGTGGGATAATTATTTAAAAATAATATTCTATTACGAGGATAGTGGAAATACTTTATTTATTTATGTTTATTGTGAGTACATTCTTATAGGTAGTTCCCTTCACTCTTGAAATTCTCCACTATGATTTATTAAGTACATTTCTTTTTATCAACTATATTTATCAATTTTAGAAGTTATGGGTTTTGTTCTATCATTTAAAAGATCTCATAACACGATAGAAAAATTGTAGAGCATCTAGCAGAAGTTATTTCAATCCGCATAGATTAATTAAAATATAAGCAGCACCGTCTGTTATTTTCAAAGTATTAACTATTTGATGGGGCAATGTCGACAGGTTTCTAACTGATCAGAAAAAAATTCTTACGGACCCGTGAGAATTTTTTCCTGACACGACAGCTTAGACCCACGGTGAGCAAGCTAATTGATATTCTATTACGTCCCACGGATCGGTGTGATTACGTTTGAAGACGTGTCGTTACATCGTTACATAAAAAGCTGACAGCCTAGGAGAGTGACATATACGAGGCAATCGGGCGAAACGAGGCGTGTAAAATTTCATTACCGGCTACGTGAAAACTGTATCGTACCGATCTGTCACTATCGACTGACAAGCAGTTGTCACTCAACCGGAAAAGATTTGTGAAGGTGAGACGGAAGATTCTGTTATCCGTGTATAAGGCGCGTCTTAATGATCACAATTTTATTCGCTTTATGTAACCTGACAATATCTTTCTGAAGCGCATTTTCAAATTAATTTGATTTTAAAACAAAGTAGACAATTCGGAATTTATATTTCTTTATCATTTACGACCTCTTCACAATGTACAACAGTTTATACGAATTGCCGGACAATACAATTGACAATACTACTTCACCTCTGTCCAATTTTTAATAATATTATACAGGGTTTTCGAAAAATATTGTATTTCCTTGGAAGGGGTGATTTCTGACGTGATTTGAAGCAACTTTTTCCTTTGCGAAAATGTTCTCCGCGGCTCTGTTAAGGAGTTATTAGCAAAAAACACAGACCAATCAGAGTGCGGATACAGCGGGATCCCTCTGCTGTAGCCGCGCTCTGATTGGTCCGCGTTTTTTGTTAATAACTTTTTAACGAAGCGGCGGAGAACATTTTCGCAGAGGAAAAAGTTGCTTCAAATGACCTCAGGAATGATCCCTTTCAAGGAAGTACAACATTTTTGGGACACGCTGTACATTAATTATCAAAATGCATGCGTAATCTTCGAAATTCACCATTTTAACGTCTACAGTCATTCAGACATTGATCTATAAATTTTTCCAGATAAATTTTCCAATTTCTTTGTAGCAGATGCTTTAATTTATCAGTTTAATAACTAACAACTTATGCTATTATGAATCATGGTTTTGTATAGTTTCCGAGTCAATGTAGATCCAGACACCGCCGATTTGGAACATTTATTTCAAGAATGTGTTATTCGCATCGTAAACTAGGTCGAAGCCTTTTTGGCATTACTTTAAAATTGTAACATGATTTTAGTATAATTTCAAGTTACTGAAAAATCACGGCACGATTGGAAGAAGAACATTATCTATGATAGAATTTAAAAAAAGTACACAATACACGATCCCCTGCTTCGGAGGAAATCAAACACTGATCCTTTGATATAAGATGGTACATGGATATCCCGATATGCATATACAGTGAGTTGCGAGGAGTCGAATACCTCTATGGTGTATCCTTACTGGTCTTGAAAACGCAGAGTATGTTCACAATAGCAATGCAAACGTGCATCGGGTGATTACACGACTGCAGAATTTTGTGCATTCGAAAATCGTGGAGAACCTAAAATTTTTGCAATTTCAGTCTCTGAAAATCTAGAACTAAATTGAAAGTTTATGACGCAGATTTTATATAAAAGTTATCATTTCAAAAAACCAGAAATAGAAACATGCGACTAATCTACCGCGTGTCTGATCAGTACAGGCAACTTCTACTTGCGAGAGAAAAATCTAAATTCTCAGATTTATGTGATTTCGACGAGGTTCCGTGGGGCTTATTTTAATCAGGTCTTGCAAAATAACAATTATATTGTTTTCGTCCATTTTCGATCCATTGAAACTCAGTACAATGTTTAAACATCGGAATATTGTATTTTCATTAAAATCAGACGAAACCTCAAACAGGATAAAGAAAGTCTCCATATTTCTTTTTATATAAATGTGCAAATTAAATATTCGTGTTTCCATACAGATTTAAAGTTTACTCATTACTAGACTGCGGATCTTTGTGCAAAATAAAAAATGTTTGCATTGATTGTAAGACACAGAAGCGAGGCAAATTTTAAAATTTATTAAGCTGAAACGAATACACTGATGTCCTTTAAATCTTTTTAATATGTCCATTTCGTTAAAGTATGCTTACCCATTTTTGTCATAAATGCATAAAATCCGCAATCTACCTATTAGGTTGGAGTAGTTCGCGTGTACTATTGCAACTCATATTTTTAGACAGCCACGTATACACGAGTATGAAATAGTGAGTTTACTCTCCTGCATTGCCCGTATAGAACATTTTCTAAAAAGAGTTATGCCATGCTCGGTTTCACCATTATTGCTGCCATACTTTGAACAAGAAGTATACAAAACAACCATCAGACCTAACGCGTCCGCCTCGTTTCTCTCGGATAGCGATCACGATAAGCAGCCAGAGAGAAAGAGAGAGAGAGAGAGAGACTTTCTCGTTGTTGCTTTGCCCTTACAGTACTTCCCATTCCTTTCCATCCTTATCGTATCGAAGAGGCATATAAAAATCTGATGAAATCGCCACTGTCCTCGGTCATTTCAAAAAGACCGGTCTAGATAAACCCCTTGATCAACACTGTTAAAAACTGTAATGGGTCAGCGGTCAGTAATTAATTGATCCGCCGGAGAAGCTGAGTTCGATTTCGAATAGCTTGTTTATAGAAATTACGTTTCATTATTATACAATTCTTTCGTCTTACACTTTTAAAGACATATTTATAACTCAACGACTAATTATATGTTTTAACCCTCGGACTCCTGGCGAGTTCTATGCCTATGCCGGAGTCATTTCTGACCCACCCTGATATTTACAATTTTATTTCGATATAAGACGATAGCTCGGGACTGACTTTCGTCTTATTTCGGACGAAGAAGAAGGAGAGGCGATTTTCTTATTTCGAAATAAAAAGCGTCGTCTTATATCGGAATAGATTGACCAAGTTACACAATTAAATTGTTGTCGAAAGAGCAAGTATTAAATTATTTTGTTGTACGAAATTAACGCGTTAACTTCATTTGTTGTATACAATTAGGGAAACGCTTAGCAAGTGCTCGCGACGATCGCTGTCACTGTTATCTCAATTGTTTATGTCACTACTTCCATCACTGCTGCCGCCGTTATTATATTTATCACTATACTCACCAGTGGCGGACCTATATTATCATTATTATTGTAGGAATGTTAGCGTATTGACATTTTGATTATCGGTGGTTAGTAACGATTTCGTTGACGCTCTTGATATAAAGATTTACTGATAATTGTGTTTCTGATTAAACGGCGGCACGTGCACCACTCCAATCAAACATTGAGACAATTCACTGTGAAAATAAATCGGATTACACGTTAATCCCAGTGTCATGTTATTCAAGAAAAAAGCTTGCGCGTGTTTCATTAAATTATCGTATCCAATGATAAAATTAAGAAACTGATTGCACAGTAATTTCACTTCGTCATCAGATGAATTTTGATTAGACTTCGTGGAAATGTAGTGACAGTTTTAAATTACTTGACCTTTTCTCTTGAAATTTGTCATCAAGTATCGCTAGATCACTGTTGGCATGTAGCGACTAAAATTCTGCCGAATAATACTATTACACTTTCTATTATTTATTAACACTATGTTTACGGAGCACTAAAAGCTTTTTTTACATTACTTTACAAAAATATCAAGAACGTGCTACCCACGTTTTTAGCAATGTTTCAAAAACAGTATATACTCAAAGAAATAAATTTGCTAAATAATCGTAATAATTTAAAATTAAAAATATTCGAATCGGTCATTTTGCAATCGTTATTTTCAATTAAAATTGTACGGACAATATTGAAATTATGTTAATACTCAAAATCAATAAATTTTGGATTAATACTCCAAAATGTATGTAAAAATGCTACAGTTTAATAAATGAAATATCTGTTGAATTCTAGGATTGTATCATTTTCCGAGGAAACATTGCTTCTCAGATTTTATGCGAGTTTCGTGTGTGAATTTACCACGCAAAAATAGTAAATTAAGTTCGTGCAATTTTACAAACTATTCCGTGGACATTTTAGTGCTGAATTGCGGGAAAATAACGGTTCCGTTACATTCTTTACGTGCCGTTTCATGATTTCCTTTATTTCGACGTAGAATGGATACGTCGGGTATGCACACCTCTATTTGTAATGATCATCAAGCATCGTTACCGATGTACACGGCGTGCTACGAACCAGATGTTGTCGACTATTTGTAAACACTGACACAATAACTGTGTATCTAGTCGTCGACAAAACCATCGGTGAAACCGTTTGTTTGAAATGTTTGATACATTGCAAGAACAGTAACGACTTTGAAACGTACCATAATTTTTCCATTAATAAATTTTCTCTGCACGCTACAGAATTGCTTGAAACTTCGGACGATTAGTAGTATGTGACGATAAGTAGTCTGCAATTTTTAATGCAAATTTACACTTTCGACTAGCTATGTAGGAATATATTTATTAAAATGTCATATGTCGAATTTTATTTTTTTTCTTTCATTGGAAATTCATTTATATTATTTTATTAAGTTAATTTGATTTTATTGGCTATTAAATTAATTTAGTATTTTATTGAACAAAAAATAAAATTCTATGGAAACTACAGTGCTGTACAAGAGTATTGGTGCAATACAATTTTTAAGTGCGCATTTTTAAAAATATAAAATATAAAATACATTGTGTAATCAAAAATGGTAATGAAAATATCCTTCCTGAGCACTTTGTAGACGAACAAAATGATCGATGTATACGAATAATAATATTTGTAAATGATTAAAAACAAAATATTAATTCTTTTGTTTAAGAATCTTTCTCAATCGTTTTGGAATCCAGATACGTTCATGCGAACAATAATACCTTACATTTTTCGTAGCCTTTGTCTATAGTTTATCCAAATTCTTATCACTTTTAATAGAATTTTACTTATGTTACTATGCTTACTATTATTTTTGTTGTACAATATCATGTACGAAACACATTTATTTTGATCAATGATTTATACTGTGTAAATGTACTTAGACTGTGGAACTTGTACTATGTAAATATTGTTATCCAGTACCGTAAATGCTGCAAAAATACACAGCAATATATTACGATGTGTTTGTGTTTGGCTCTGAAATTGCAAATTCCAGTGATCTGCATCATAACTTTGACTAGAGTGCTGAATATAGTGTTATTTCATACAGCTCATGTTACTTGAAATCGTACGCATAACTTCGAAGGTGGAATATGTTATTCAWTGAGTTTTTACGATGGAATTCTATTCACAATACTCCATAGAGAACAGAACTTCGTCTTCAGTATAATACCATTCTCCTGGAATAAACAATTTAACTCCCTTCGATTAGTTCAGTGTCTACGAAAGAGTAACCTAAAGAATGAAAATWYTAAACGATTCTATTTATTATATTATAAAAATAAAAAAAAATAATAATAATAATATGTCGAGTAATCTCAAAACGAATAAACCAAAATAATGTTTTAAGTACAAAGTTAAATTGCAATGTCGACGTACAGAGTGTCCCAAACATGTTGTATCTCTTTGGAAGGGGTGATTCCTGACGTCATTTGAATTAATTTTCTGCTTTACGAAAATTACCTCGAAAATGGACTGATTTTACCACCTAGGACTTTAATTAGAATAGTAAAGTAGGATCAATTAATTTAAGTTAACTCAATTGGCGAAAAAAAGCTGAGGTGTTTCGAATTATCTCAGAAATCATCACATTCTTTTTTCTACACTACTTTTGGGACCTACCCTGCACGTTATCCAGACGAACCCCACTCCGGCACATGCCGGATTGTGACCTGTGTGTATGAGACAATGGCCCTGGTCATTGAGGAAGAGTATGAAACGGGGGGAGGGGAGGGGGCAGATGGTAAATGAGAGATGTTTTCGGACAAGGTGATAAAGCTGGGGCAAGTTGAGGGACCAGGTAGACTGAGATTCGGCGACTGTTTGTGTTCCAGGTTGCCCGACTACACGAAAGGCATCTTTCAGAGCATCGGCTTCAAAGAGTTCCATAGCTACCTGGTGCTGTCCGAGGAGGAGAAGCGAGAGAAAAAGGTAAGCAGAAGCGGCGAACTGCAACGTCGTCACGTTTGGTGCAGCTGCAAGCGATTCACCGCGATTAGCGCCGCTGGAACCGATCTCCCCTGTCCACGAGAAGTTTTATTTGCGAGGGAACCCGAGGAGCTTTAAAGGGCTGCCACCGTCGTTGCTTTTGTTAGACGTTGCGGATCGAGTGGTCGCGATACAGCCATTTTCTTTTTCTCTGCATTCCTATCCTATTTTCCTCCTTTCTATTTCTGACACTTCCGCCAAACCGCTGCCAGCCAGATATTCGCGCATACTCCTCGAGAATATACAGGAAACCGGTCATTTCTGTCTGGGAGAAGGGGTGGGAGGAGTTAGTGTTTACAGTAATGTCTCGATATATGGGGAATAGATGCGCGCGATATTTGCGAAGAAGTTATACCCAACTGGGTGTGTTCCAGCGACTCGAAGTGTAACATGATATGGGATTGTTAGAATACTAATCGAATGACGAAACTGATCAATATATTTGTGGTTAAACGTCGCAAAATATTGGCCTTCATTACACCCAAACAGAAATAAAAGAAATTTACCGTTCATTAGAAAAACTATGAAATGTTCGGAGGATAACGATAGCGTTAAAAATAACTATACGACTATTTTGCATTGAAAGTTGTCGTGGAAATACTAGTGTGACTGGATACATAGTAGAGAAAATGAATGATTTAAATGAATAGTGTACCAGTGGATAAATGATATTTACGCATTCAATTGAAAGTTCTATGTATTAACACATTGCGAGCCGTATGATTTGAACTTTATACAAACCCAATTATCATCAATTTTCAGATAATAGTGCGGCTCGAGAACGTTCAAAGAGGGTCAGTTGACGTCTCTGGTTCTTAAGGGCACGGTATTCGTAGACTCGCGATAATGTAGAGTGACTATATTACCGTCAACAAAATGGTTTTACAATGCAATGCCGCCGATTCACATCACCGGTACGCTATGTGTTATATATATATACAAGCATCAAAACGAGCCATGAAATATTGCATACAAAACTGTCTTTGTTTTCTGAAATCAACAATTTGATTAGCACGAAGGAGCTCTGTAATTAATTTCGGTGTACCTTAATGTTACGATCCATGCACTATTGCCATTGCATACATTTGCTTTGTATGTAGTTATTCCGACGGAATAAAATCAATTCTTTTACGGACGAGAGAACGAACGTAATTTTGCAAGCAGCTTTAATTATCAAGTTGCCGAAAGCTACTAGGCCGGCGGGGTACGATGATGAATTATATAAAAAATAATGATGAATGCGACCTCACGTCCCAGTTCTCCGCCATGTTTGTTCAAGACCACGTTGGGACCACGTTGCTTTGGCAGTCACAAAGGGTCCTTTCGTTGGATGAAAGCGGATTCCATTTCCCAGATTTTTTTGCGAGCTCGTTACAACGTGCCACTGTAAATCACTACTCTGATAGTTTAGACTTCTATGAATTTATACGACGACAGTTTCGTCTTTGTTGAATGCTTCCCAGAATAAATTTGGCTCAGGCTATATTCCAATTTATTCGGCGGAAGAAAATTTTCTGGGAAAGACCCTTTTTTTACCATTCTTGGGGATATTCCATGTGGCAAAGACACAATGTTTTGCTCGTTAAGCTAGCATTATTCTAGAAATTATTTTTGGTGTGAACGCTCCATCTGAAAATCTAAAAGAACTATACTTTTCAACGAAAAACTCCGGAAACTATGAATACGATACTTTCGTTTTATATTTGAAAACGTCAAGTTGTACTTCATTCATAATTTCGTGTCATTACAGATTTTACAGTATTCAAAACTAGAAAACTCTCGTAAATAAATTAGGAGTGTTGAAATAAATGTAAAAGCATAAAACATTACTGTTCAAATAATTATGAATGCACTATCATTTGCAGGGGCAGGCGTTACTAGAAGAGGGGATCGATAATCTCAAACTGGTTACAGCAAGGTACGCAAAAACGCAAGCAAAATGGGTCCGCAATCGCATGATTCGTCGTTCTGATAGACAGGTACGGTGTACCTAAATGAAAATGTCATTTATTATAAGTAGGCTGCGCATTTCCATGCAAAATAAAAATTGTTTGCATTCATTGCTTGATACTGAAGCCTCGTAAACGTTTGTTTCTTTTTTAAATAGTTTTAGTCGTTCGAAAATAATGTAAAAGAGTTTTTAATTTCTAAGATTTTTTACTGTTTTGCATTTGACCTACGCATTTTTGTCATAAAGGCATAAAATCCGCAGTCAATTTAAGAATAACTGGGTATCAAATGTGTTTCAAGTAATATAGTACTAGTAATTACAGGTACCCTATGTTTATACATTGGATACCACTGACGTGGACAATTGGGATACTTTGGTGTACGAGAAAGCTGTATCAATAATAGAGGCAATACTAAACGGAGGGAAACCCGAGCAGAAACCTGTCAACGAATCTGTTGTGAACAGCAAAGTCACGGACAGCAGTAACGAAGAAGTTCACTATTGTGATGTGAGTTCTATTAAATTTTCTAATAGTCTTTAAAACTAAACAGTTGAGAATCTGTCAATAAATTGTCTAAAACCGACTGTAATTTTATTTATAGTTCAACAAGTTTTTACAATTATTATAATGTAACAACTTCTTCTACAATCAAAAGAAAAAGAAAGAATTTAATAGAAAAATATTGAGACTCTTTTAAATACAGTTCAGTCATTAAAAAGCCTATTAAAATAGGCCCTCAACAAGTAAACTTTTAATGTTTCAACAAATTCGATATGTTTTTCAGATCTGTGAAAGATTTTTTCTTGGTGAACAGTGGAATGAACATATAAATGGTATGAAGCATAATAGGACTGCAAAGAGGAAATCGAGATTAGCTCAGGAGGAGGCAAAGACTCAAGACCAATTGACCAGACTTCATGAAAAAGATCAATAACGATTTTTCTACGATCGTATTATGTAAAATAGGTTTGGATAACGATGTATCTTGAGCACAGTGTACATAATAATATTAAAAGACTGCAGATCTAAAGTATTTTGAATATATTACAGAAAACGACAGTAATGTTTATTGTTCACTAATAGTATTTCATTTGCAATTCCTTTAATCCCTAAAATTTTACTGAGAATTCATTTCTCATCAAATGCAATGCATAATCAGGCAAGAAAAATTTGGTGATCTCAAACGTCAGTCATAATTTTGTAGGTGATAGTAGCGCCTCTTGTGGCAAAGCTTAGAAGTTCCTTTGAGGTGTCCGTGTAGCGTCATTTCACGTAGTGTTAAAATTCCGAAACTTCAGCCAATGTTACCGACAGAAAAGTTCAAATACATCTTGTAACTGTTGTACATGTAATTGTTCTTAATAGCTGCTTGAATGTATAAGCCCCTGTATGTTATTTATTGTCAGTAATATGTTCGCTCATTGTATGTCCGCTGATAGGCCAGTTCTGGCCTAATGCGTAATAAATAAAAAAAAATAAAATAAAAATAAATACATCTTCAAAATGGTAGCCAAACGTTACCAACTGTAAGGATTACCTCGCCTATGTTAACATCACAGACTCAAACCGATTATCATACGGGGTTTCGTGTCTCACCACAGGCGAGGTATTGAAGCAGCTCAATCACTCAATGTATTTTTTGACTCACGTTCGCGGGTAACGTTGGGCCAGCGTGGAAATGAGAATGCTCACGCCCAGGATTTTCGTGTTCTCGGTATAGTGCTGCCCTCTAGTATAATTTTTAGCCTGAATCAGAATCCGCACCATCTTTTTAGCCTAGAATAGAACCTGCATCATTTTCTTAGCCTGTATTAGAACCTGCTTCATCTTTTTAGCCTGGATCAGAACCTGCATCATCTTTTTTTTCCACTCTAGCATTATTTCGAATCTGCTGCTAATGATGCAGGTAAGATGATGCATGTTCTGGTCCAAGCTAAAAAGACGATGCAGGTTCTGATTACAGGTTAAAAAGATGATGTAGGTTCTGGTCCAAGCTAAAATGATGATGATTCTAATACAGGATAAAAAGATGATGTAGGTTCTGGTCCAAGCTAACAAGATGATGCAGGTACTGATACAGTCTAAAAGATGATGCAGGTTCTGGTCCAGACTAAAAGCTAGACTAGGGGGCAGGACTATACCGGGGACACTAAAATCCCGGGCGTGAGCACTTTCATTTCCTTTCTGGTTTGGCTACCAGTTTGAAGCATTTGCCACTACGTGATACGACGGTATACGGAGAGCCGAAGAAAGCGCGACAGATTTGAACAGTATTATAGTCGAAGTCGATGTCTAATCGATAAACGCAATTTCATGAACCAATGATTAAGGAAAAAATAATTTTATCCAGTTGAAATTTGCAAAATTGAAATACTACTTCGCGATACTAAAAAAGTGTATGAATAAAATTTTTCTTTTCAAGATATGTAAAATAATTCTCATTATTTATGAAAAAATTATGTAGAATGATTTTTGGTTAAACTATTAGAAACAGCACAAATACCACGGCGACCGTTTCGTAGGACTACTTCGCATACAATGCAATTTCTTCTTAATTGCATATATTTATACAGTCACATATGTATACACCATGAAAATCAAACTACAATTTTCAATTCTGTAATTTATTTTGTATTCATTATAAAACACAGCGAAAATACACAATGACATTTCTCAATCTTTTTTGTATATTAGCTGTATAGGGTACATATTCAAATAATTTCTTTAACTAACATACGCTGTGGAGTTACAAGCAATGCTCCGTTCATTTTCCTTATTAACGCTTGCCAATTAAGGAAAACAATTACATCCACATTCAATCATTTGTTTCTTTAATCGGGTCAATGGATAGTTGAAAAACTGTTACTAGGATCAAAATAAAATATTCGCCTTATTATAATTTTAATTAAACACATATCGTTTTACTTATTATATCAACCATCTTAAGAAATCAAAATCTGGATAACGTAAACATTTGGTCTTCAGGAATATGTTTATTAAAATTTTATTTCTTCCGTTTTAAGAAATTCGATCAACCATTAAACTATACATATATTATAATACATATATCTATATGTATAGTTTGTTTGCTGTTTTCATACATACCAGTGGATTTTAAATATTTACGTGTTATTTACAGAAGTAATTTCGACGCAAGTCTTTGTAGAAAATTACATCGCATTGATTATTCAAGTACACAGACGCAAAACAACAGTAATGGAGTAACAATTGTGTTAAATTCTGTTTCGTTATTTACTTTATAGGTCCGACATTTTTTATCTCACACGCTAAACGAAATTTGATTAATTGTCGAGAAAGATAGAGAAAGTGTGGAAATATTGTCAATTTTTTTAGTACTTTCTTCTACAATAACTCGATAAGGATTGGATCGTTTGTGTGTACGTATGTTTCGGTATAGATCTTTTCATTTTTTGGTACTTTCAGTGTTCGTCAACGCGATTCAAACGAGCGGTACATGAACTTTCACTTTAACAAATGCTGTTAACTTGATATACTTGATACTTCCTAGGAAAACTGACAATCAGGGTAACCAATAGATTTTTATAACCGAGTTATACAAAGGCCATGATAACTGTAGGGGACATGTTGTAACTAAGAGTCGCACAGCGATTTTGCAAAATCAAGTTTTGTGACTTTGTTTAACAGGTTACTCTGAAAATCTATACAGTGGATCCAAAAAGTGTTTTATCATAAAATTTCCCACTTTCGAGAAATTGTCGATATTAATACGAGTTCAAAATTATTATCGTACTATTTTTTTTTTAACCAAACTATAATTGTTCAAATATTGACAATTTCTCGAGATTCGGAAAATTTACTGTTCAAACTAGCATTTAAAATCATTTAAACATTTTTTTTTGGACATCGTAAAAATCGCTACACGCTTGTAGGTACAATATGTTCTCCGTCGTAAATGTTAACACAGCCGAAATTGGTAACAGACACTTCACGAATGTTCTTTGTTAGTAACATAGCCACACGGACCAGTAATTCCTTTGGTACAGACTGCGTAGAACTTTACAAACATGAAAATCTCCCGTCAAGCCTCCGGGTATAGTTAAAATTTTCGGACGCTACATCCCTAAATTATAATACAAACTTCTCTCTTTTTGTTTCTTTTAACTTGATAGGCTTTTGGTTAAACGACTAGAAGTGCTACAAAGACAATTTATTTACAACTATAACGACTACCGGATTTCCTTTCATTCTTCTGAAGTGACCAGGTATGATGTAGATCCCTAGACCCGGCTTCCCACGCATTCAACTTTGATCGTCGGTGAACACCGTAGATCGATTATAACAGTCGCACGATAACGTAAACATTTATTTTACTCCTCCATGACAATTCTCCGTGGTACAAAAGGATTTATAATCTTACTCGCTCGAAGAGAAACGAAAAACAATTTCCATTCGTTCGTAGACTAGTCTCGGTTACAGATGCGGTTAGTCGAACAGCGTGCGAAATAGATTAACAAATTAGGCCTAATCCCATTGGTTCGAGTTTTCGTGCGCGCAGGTTCGCTTAGGTGTGTCGACCGTCTTTGGTATGATTCACAATATAGTGGGAACGAAGTTAAAATAAGTTCCGATCGAATCGATGATCGGCTCTCGGCGAATCCATTAAAGTATTGAAAATATATTAATATGAGAATACCCGAACAAGAGTGAAGTACAAATATGTGAGATACAATAAGAACTCGTTAAATGCTAGTGAACCCGAGGCGGGTGACGAGCATTCAACGAATCTCTGGCGGCCTCTTCGCTTAATAATCGCCGGAGACGTTTCATTTTACCCGAATGAGAGAGTGCTTAATGGATTGTATAAACATGGTACAAATGTTAAGGAAAATTAACCGAAATCAAGCCTCGATACGGCTGCTTTCAGTCAGAGTACACGACTATTTCGAGGTAGTCCGAGTGGGGTAACGTTTCGACCAGATTCATACGTAGAAAATAATTCGGTGCCTTTCCACTGTGCGACAATCCTCACGCCATTTTATAGTTACGCATTTTCCCACCTTTTTGCTATTCTGAACCGTAATATTTACCAGGCACTGTACAGGTTAACCAAACAAATACTTTCGGGAAGAGGCTTCTTTGGAATTTCAATCGAATCAACAATTAATTACGCGTTTTCTAAAATACCAAAGAAGGCTTCATAAAGCACTGATAATCTCATTACATTAAAGCTAACGTCAGTGGCGGATTCATCTATCGCCTAAGGGCTCCTCTACACTCAAGCTCTCCATAAAGGGCCAACTCCGTCCTCTCTCGCTCCCTTTTACAATTTCTCTCGATAGATGTATCGATACCACAAAGCACAAAATCATTAGCAGTAATTTTGGTCAACCTATATTTAAGATATGGGGGCAGTTAGATTCTTGCAGATTCGTGCCAGTGGTATTTTTCCAAAAATTTGCCACCCAGGACTATAGCTTCTACAGCCCCCTCCCCTAAATCCGCCATTGGCCACCTTCTTCTTCTAGAGAAGCAACAGTAAAGCAAAATCGTCGAAACGACAAATTCCTAATAAAAAGGCACCGCATTAATTTGCTACACCTCAACAGTAATTACAAACGCGTTCGCAATCCATTAGAACCCTTATCGTTCAGATAAAGTGGAAAAGATAAGGAACGATGGTGATAACACGCAAGCATTCAACGGGTCTCGCGACAGCATTAACGTATTTCGCTGTTGTCGCGGAAGGAACCGGTGGCCCTTCCGCGCCGAGGAAACGTGCGCAAATCGTTCGCAACTTCATCGCAGACTCTGTACAGTTCGCTAATCCGAGGATGTTCGCGCGATCCTTCTCACTGAACTATTCTGCACAGTAGCGAGCTCTCACGTTTACAGCATATTGTCGCAGCTATTTACACATATTAAAATAATTACACATTCAGGTTACGTATAGTCAATATACATATATATATATTTATTTATTCATTTATATATATATCTGTATCGGCCACTTTTCTTTTTCACGCGCCCCTTCATTTTATATTTATATACATAATATATCTTATACCGCTGTGTGTGTTTACATGTGTGTATGCGCGTGTCTCTGTGTGTACGTGTGACGCGTACCGGACGGTCTCCGTACGCGTTCGTATCCGTTTAAACAATATATTATGAATCTGACGTAACACGAAGAGTAACAAACACAGTCTACAATATGACTCGAACTGTATAATATACGATCGAAATATTTTGAACATTATTTACACGCCACTCAGTGATTCAATATTCATTTATTTATTTGCTTGTTTGTTCGTCCCGTTTGTTTCCGCGTCCCCCCTCGAAATCGTTCGATCCCCTCGGTCGAGAGAGTTCCTCTAATAATTAATTATCTTTGGTTTCCGATTCACGCCGATATCATCATACCACTCCCCCCCCACCCATTAAAATCTCGCCACACGATACAAATAACATTCTAAACAGCGCGTATGCATATACAGAGTTACGAGAGACAGGACTTTCTCGTGCGAAACGATGAACATGAAATTAGGCGTCGGCCGAACTTTTGCGATGCCCGGGCTCCTTGCGTTTGCGACAGAACATTTAACGCGGGGATGTGTCGTTTGCCGATTAGTATCTTAGCCGCAGCCAGACGAAAGGTCAAAACTAGTGTTGGCCCTTCCAGCCCGCGTTTGCCAGTCGATTTGAGGCTCCGTTCGTGCGATGACCTGGAATCAAATATTTTACTATTAGAACACCCGGGCCGGATACAAATTTCTCGTTTCGATTATTCGCGTGTAAAAATTCCAACGTCAACGTCCGGGCTATTGCAAAAAAAAAAGACAAATTCTTGCTGCGATTGCACCGGAATTTTACGAATTCACGGGCACAACAGTGCCTGTGGTCCATGTGTACGTACCTGGCAGAAAATATTCGGTCAGAATGTTTGCGTGGATGTTAAAAAGGAATAAAATTGTGTCGTGTCCGTTTTATTGAATATTACATGATGCATTGTCGGTCGCTTTGTGGCAGTTCTAACAAAGACAAAACGACAAAGAATGTGTTTGAACGACCGTGAAAATTTTCTCGATAAATATTTCTGTACACAAGATTTTAATTTTTTGGAAAATTATGTTGATCGCAGTTCTACTTAAAAAATTCGGATTATATTCGACGACAATTCAGGATAATGGGGTTAAATAAATTGTCTTAATAAATAATTGGCTCACCTAGTGTTCAACGGGTTAATTCAAAATCTTGATAAGTGCCATATGCAACATCACTAAAGGGACGCTAATTGACACTCGACTGGCGAAGCTTCCTGCAAACATATCACGTATTTCGTTAAAAAGACAATATAAACATTGTTGCTTAGTATTAAAATCGATTTCAAGTGTATTCCCAAGCTATCCTCTTGACTGTAAAAATTTCTTTGTCATTGCTAGATCCCGTGCATAGCTGTGGGCATCATAATGCTGTTATATGCAATGCTTGAAACTAATGATCGAACATGAATAGAAAAATTAGAAACAGAATGTGGTCTTCAGGAATTTAAATGATCACTAAACGGCGGATCTTAAATGCAAATTCTCAGTTTTACACATAATTTTATGGAAAATGTAGTAAGAGAGGATTTTGTTTAGTTCATCAAATTTGTTGCAGTAAAAATAGAAACAAAGAATGTTATTCACACGTTTTCTTGTACTATGGAAAATTATATATGCCACGAATGCATAAAAGACCGCAGTCTAATAATCACGACATGTTCGAAAATAATTAATATAATCGTACAAAGTCGAAAGAACGGACAAAGGACGGACTAAATTTGTATAGGCTGACCAACTTATATTTTTGGGTAAAAGAATCCAGAAATAAATATTTAACAAAATCTATCGCAATATATACAGTGAATTCTCGATATATGTCCGCAACACGGGTGCCGTGTTATGTTTACACTCCTCGACGAGCGAGGCTTCACGGAGAATACCCCGCGGTAGTGGGGATAATTCCGCGACGTTTATCATTCAGGCCTTTACGACATATATAGAGAAGTACATCTTTTCTGAATTTCGTTAACACTAGAACGACAGAGTAATAAATGCGACTGACGTATATTCCTTTGTAACAGTGACAACACTGTGCCCATTCAGATTCCATACAACTTTTATTGTAATATGAGCTTCAATGAAGAGATTCATTAAAAAATTTCCGATGAAAACATTTTTACAATTTCACTAATTGTAAAAGAAAAAATTAGGAACCAGTCATTTTGACTGCTCCGGTCGTTCTAGTGTTAATCAAAAATATAGTTTGTTCAGCTTCTGAAATTGTACCTCGTCCACTTTCGAATTCGCACTATTATCAATTATTCTCTAAAGTACAAGTGATTATGAAAATTCTTGAGGCGAGCATGCCGCTTCTAAATCTTCTCGGAGAGCACAATTTCAACAAATCTGGCCCATACTCCTCCCGACAGAAACTATTTCGCTTCACCTTCTTAGAGCAACTTCAATCTTTTCCCTTCATCATTAATATCGTCTTCGGTACCCCGGACGGAATCAATTTTTCTCCATCACGACAACGAAAATTCATGCAGCACTTCCTCGTTCGATTTGTATTGTAATCAATTCTTGTTTCGGGGATCAGCCCGTGTATAACTTTCCTGGGGGAACTCGAACAACCTATTCTGTATTATTAATACGGCTCTGCGGAGGGCCGCGTTCGGAAAACCAATTTGTATTTATCTGCATAAAGAAGAAGCCAGGGGCCCGGGCGTTTTTGTCGCCAAGTGTCACAGTATCGCGATCGATATTAACATGCATTTTGCGTGCGCTATTATTTTCGCCGTAATGCCGGGCGACTGTTAATCGATGGGTTCGCCGTCGATAAACACGCTGGTGTGTTCCTCGAGGAAAATATCTGCGCAACGGAGGAAATGATGGCCGCGGATACCATTTTCCTTTACGGGGATCGTTAAGCTTTTGATTACGATCCGACCAAAAAGTTTACGAGATACGAGGACGCTACGATACTTTGTTCGTGACACCGTCTCATCCCCCCCTCCTTGCCCCCCCCCGACGTTGGTAACGCGGAGCTCCCGCTAATGTAAACTGCATGTTCTTAAATTAGGGGAGTGTGTCCCGCAAACCGGGCCGTTTCACTTTATCTCTTCTTCTCTCACACCCTCTGTCAGCGGGAGTTTCCATTAGCAATAAGAATTAACTCCCGTAGCTCGTGCCTTCTACGGCTAATTACTTTCTTATTTGCGAGCTTCCTTGTTTTACCTATGGCTTCCACCATTACCTTAGAAAACGTTTTCATTGCGTAAACTTTTTTTCCGTCGCTGCTGCTGCTGCTGGTGGTCGAGATAATCGTCCACCAGAAGAACGAATTACCGGCCGACTCAAAACATCCGGTCGGTGGACGTAATCGAAAATACTTTCCAGGATATATGTTAGGGGTACCCATAAGTAATCAATTATTTGCAAAGAATTTGTTTTGTCTTTCGATCTGTACCGATCGTTGGAGAGAAAACACCAATTCTTTGACAGTTTTCGGTGAAGCAACCTGTGTTCAAAATATTCTAAAAAGTATAATTGTTTTTACAACCCTGTAATAAAATGGCGGCGTCTATACCTTCCAAGGATCATATTCGTCATTGCATACATTTTCATTTTCATGCGGGATTTAATGCAACGGTAACAACAAAGAAAATTTGCGATGTTTATGTTTGCTGGTGGTGGTTATGATCTCTCTGACGGGCCTCGAAGTGGACGACCATTTGAATTTGATAATGCCGCCCTAAAATCTCTAGTGGAAGCTGATCCAAAATTAAGTATACAAGAATTATCGAGAAGCCTTGGGTCCACATGATCAACTATACAAACGCACCTACATGGAATGGGAGAAGCACACAGGCAAGGAATATGGGTACCGCATCAATTATCTGAGAGCAATGAGAATATTCGTCGATCAATTTGCGCGTCACTGCTATCTAAATTTCGTAGAGATCCATTTCTTAGCAGAATCGTTACCGCAGATGAAAAATCGATTAGATAGATAAGATAATCGATAGATAAGATAAAGAGTTCCGAGTAATGGCTTTCTGCAAATCAAACCGCAATTTCAACCCTTAAACCTAGCTTATCACTTAGGAAGGTGTTACTGTGCATTTGGTGGGACTGTCGTGGCATAATTCACTTTGAGTTGTTGAAACCTGGAGAAACAGTTACTGCTGAGTTGTATTGTCAACAATTACAACGGCTGTATTCAGAACTATTGAAAAAGAGAGCAAAAGGTGTAACACTGCAAATTGACAATGCCCGGCCCGACCAGCAAAACTCACTCAGGAAAAAATCAAAGAATTGCAGTGGTAAGTTTTACCGCACCCCTTGTACTCACCGAATATTGCTCCCTTTGACTATCATCTTTTCAGATTTCTGGAGTATTATTTAAGAAATAAAACATTCACTTCTGTAGAAGATGTAAGGAGGCACCTTGAGTCATATTTTGTTTCACAAACCCTGGATTTCTATAAGAGGAGGATTGAAAATTTGCAGGAAATATGGCAAAATGTCCTTGATAATGATGGAGATTATATAATAAATTAAGAAATAAGAGGTTGAATTTACTTCAAAGTTTGTTTTAGATTTCAAACTAATTGATTACTTATGGGCCCCCCTAATATTTTCCGAAAGACTTCGAGCGTGCACGGAACCGTTGGGAAAACTTTCTGACCGACCGCTCCGGAAAATTGCGTTAGCGATAAATATTGCCGAGGGATGTAATTGGGGGACGCGGCGGGTCGAATCTTTTAAATTTTCTTCGCCAAGAGAATCGTTTTTGGGAGCATTCTATTTTCCTAGAAGTTTGTAGTTGGACTTTCGGAAATGTTCCCATCGAATTCGACAGAGTTATTGCGTTGGGTATGCGTGTGTCTTGGCTCGCGTTTTGTTCGATTCGGAAGTATATGTTTGGACTTATTAAAAATTGTATATGTAGATCGAGGATTTTATAAGTTTTTTGACAAAAAATGTGCAATTTAACAACAGTGGAGACGTTAAAGGAATTTAAGAATGTCGATACACTGCTTCAAGAAGTCGTAGTGGGGATAATTCCGGGACGTTCATCAAGGCCTTGGCGACATATATAGACAAATTACTGTATTTATTTTTCTTCATGCTCAAATCTGTTTTCAGTAAACAGCTTGATTTTTGTTATATATTTTGACGAACTTTGAAGTTTTTGATGATCAGACTGCGGGTTCTCATGCAATTATAAAAATTTTGTAAGTTGATTCTGAATGGCAGAAATTGAATAAAAATGTACTTTTCCCCTTAATAATTTTGATGAGCCGGGAAAATAAGTGCTCTTGAATTCTTATAATATTTTCAAAGTTTCGTATTTTCATTCCTATTCATTTTTCTTATAAATTCTTCTTATTGTGCTCAGAGTGTAAATATATTGCGTTGCCATAAATAAAAAATGAATGTTCTCTTTTATCAGCAATAAGTTTCTTAATATCGAATGATATGCAAATTGAATTTGATTTTGTTTATTTTATTTAAATTGTAGCACAATGACCTCGATATAGAAATATTTATCGATTAACAATTAGCAGCGTGACTTCATGTCGTTCGTATGCGATTGTGTGCACAGACAGCAGCGTGTCCAAATTGAATACCCTTGATTCCGTATAGTTAGTGGGTATATCCATATGATAATGATCCGTCGACGTTACTAGCCGATGCAAACTAGGTCTAACTTCCATGGCTAATTAGTGTGCATTGTCAGAAGCATCGTCCGGTTGTGTTAACTTAATAACGAGTATAAATTAACTTTTGAACTTCTTTGTCAGCCGCGCATTTCAGTTGCGAGTTTGTCATGCTCCATGAAATACTAAAACAGAAAGTTCATAACAATAAGTAATAGACGTGCGCGCGCGCACGGTCCGTTTACTAAATGAACATTTATTATGTGCGGCTGGGAAATTTGTCTGAAGAAATTAGTCCAATTATTAAATGTCCTATTTTCAACAACGTTCCATATGTTTAACGCCAGATCTACCGGATGAGTCAAAATTACTTGCTCTTAATTTTTTCTTTTAGAAACATTGAAATTATAAATATGTTTCCATCAGAAAATTTTGTAATAAACTTTTCTATGAATTTTGTTGTCGTTATAAGACAACTGGCTTACATTCTGCTTGTGTTAGTGCTTCTAGTTTTAGTGTTAACACTTTTCTACGGATCTTCAGTAATCCGGAAGAATGTTAAAATACTAAATTATCCAAAATAACACGTTCACAATACTAACATTCAATTTTTTAAAGTCATCTTATGATCACTTCATATTTTTGTTCTAACCTATTCATGTCTGTATTTTTGTATTTACATACAACCTGTGAATAATGTAACCTAATAACCTTTACAATTACAACATTATTTGAAGTAGCAAGTATTGTAGTAAACAATTAAGATTTCAAGGTGACCGGTGGTTTGTTTTGGTTTGCACCTCGACTAATGTGCCATAATGGTAGAGACGCGAATTTTCATTAAAACTGTCGAATACAGTTTCAAATATACCGAATCGATTGGGTCGTTTGGCGTCGTGTTATTGATAAAATAGTGACAAGCATGGTTTATCACAGTCCAGAATGGAGAAATTGATTGGCGAGCTAATGATGCATTGAAATAGTTTTGTGTTTCTATCGCGGAATCAACTTCGTGCGAGGGATTGTAATTGCTGATCGAATTTGTACGAAATAAAATAGCAGCAAGTGTAGCTTTTTTTCGGGGTGAAACGCGGTTAAAAGTTACTTAACGGGGTTTTTCTTGGCAGCGGAAGCGTCGGTACGCTTCCCAGGATCCAGCGACTGAACGGGGCTCGGATACCGTAATCCCCGGACAATAAAAGTTCCGTAAGAATTCGCCCGTTTCCTTTTTTCGCGCTCGGGTTCCGTGGTATTACAAAATTTTGCGCCGGCAGAAAGTTACGTGCCGGTTCCCTTTGACGCGCGCCCGGGAACTTTAACGCATTCTCCGCGATATGGAACGGCAAAGTGCTCGATAGCATATCACCGAAGGAAATTCGCGCAAGAGTGTGTAAGAGGAGAACGTATTAACGCAACCTCAACTTCGGCTATTTATTAGCGTAGCGCAGTAATGCCAGCTGATGAGCTTCAAGAGGAAACGCCGCTTCCCTTCATCCCCTCGAACTATATAGAACTTATGCTGTTACTGCTGGTTTATTAACCTTCAGCGATGCTCGATTTACTTTAAAGTGTTCGGATTAGTCTACGTTATTCCCGTTCTTCAGATTTTCCTAATTAACAGACCCCTCCCCCTCCACATGTCTAACAATTAACTACAGAATTTATTGATTCTCTAGGAAAAATGATAAGATCGATTGGAAAATACTAGGATCAGTCGTTTACATTTGTGTTATGACGAGTATACTCGTCGAAACAGCCAACTGCTTACTTATTGCGACGCAATTTAGGTACACATTTTTCAAAGAGGTCGCTACAGCTAAATAGAACCGAAGAGTTAAATAAATTTAAGAACTATCTAATCTAGAAAGCATAAAGAAATGTAAAAAATTATTAAAATAATAGGAACACAAGTGGTATTGTTCAAACGATTTTCTTTTGGAACTTTCGCCAGTGACTGATATATAGTTGAACGATATCTCAGTTTTTTTCGGTACATTATTCTATGTGTTTAATAGTTTTAATGAAAAATTAAGAGAAAATTTATTGGAGCTACTTGTAAATGTCGAATAGAGCCAAGTAAAATTTAGTGTTTTCGTTAAATATATATAGGAAAATAGTGGTCGACAGAGCACCGTTCGAGAAACGAAGAAAGAAGTTGGTGATTACACGAAAAATCGCTGACTTCTTTTTGCCGGAGCAGCGTGAAAGGAAATAAGACTTCTGCCGAGGAAATGAGGAATGCAACATAGGCAATATTGCATCATGAAAAATCGATTGGCGAAGTGGATTTCAGGTGATTCGTTTATAATATCAGCCATGGAACTCGAATATCCCGTTTTTAAAGTACTTCGTTAGGACCGAGTTGCTTGGTCGTTGCAGACGCTATAAATTCTGTGGAAAATGTGACAGAAACAGTGGTTTAATAACAATTTGTTCGTCCCAGTTGCTCGAGGCACACGACGACAAACAAATTAAAATCCTTCACACCTCAGAAAATCGATAAATACTTTAACATAACTTCTTCAACAATTAAACTGTCAACTTTATGCATCTATAGACTGTAGAGGTTAACTAATCTTTGTAACACCGATTACGCAAACAAAGATTTGCATAAACCTCATCTCCGCTCTCTAATACTACCACACCGACATTATAAATTCCAATATAATCTGATAAGTTTATCATTTTGTACTATCTTGTTAGCTGATCGGTAAACAATGCTAATTACGGGTAAATAATCGTCGAGATTTTTCAACAGCCAAATGACATCGTTTAATCAATGAGGAGATTATTGTCGGGCACTAAGGCGAATTCTTGGCACGTTTATTCGATGATTGTTTGTATCTCATTTCTCTGAAAGCCGTTAGCGTTTCTACGGAGCTCATTTGCCGCGTGTAGATTCCTACAAACATTAATCCTGGTCGAATATTTATGAAGAAACGTAGTTTAATTACGCGCCCTGCCGGGGGAACCGGCTCTTGTTTATTTATTTACTAAGTTTAGAATTGTGCCGCGCGTTACGTGTCACACGGCGCGCAAATTAATTCACCGGCGTAACTGACATAATTAGCGCACGACTGTTTTAATTGTCAATACAAAACGTGAGCGTTAATCGTGAAGGAAAGCGTGTCACGCATGTTATCGATGTTCAGCGGTCTCGGAGTTCGGAAACTATAGTTCGAGAAAGGATTGGATTGGTCGGCGATTATAACGGAACAATAGGAGGCTGTGCTCGATCTTTCTAAATAAACAAAATTATCGAATTGTTCCGCCTCTCACTCGCAAAAATTAAGAAAATTCTTTCACGATTCTATTTTTCAAGGCACGAGATAAATTCTGGTTTTGCGAAAAGCCTTTGTAAAATCGTGTACGATTCATTATGGTGTTCTTGACAAAAATTGTAGTCAATTAAGTGACGTTACTCAAAATAAACCAAGTGTTACCTTACACTCTTCCACGTTTAAACTGGAGATAAAGTTGCCTCTAAACGAGAATAATTATTTGTCCCTTCACCTTACACGAGTCACGTGTAATTAGAAATACAGAACGGAAATAAAATCGGAGATGCAAGCAGTGAAACCTGGAAAAGTATTCATGATCGCACCTATAACTATTCTAACATTGTCAGAGCGTTATTGGAGCAGCGTTGGTGCCTCAGAACAGGTGTCAAAGTGCAATTAAAGTGCAAAAAACACGATGCTGAAGGTAAGCTCGAAATGTGATTAGAAGCGAACGACTTTTCACCCTGAAATGAAGTTCACGTGTACGAGCATTCGCTGGCCATTTTGGGAAATGATTTTTTAACACTACACCTACCACCACACGTCAAAATGACCGGTTCCAGATTTTTTACTTTACGATTATTGAAATTATAAATATGCTTTCGCCGGTAATGATTAAATAAATATATTTAGCAGAATACGAACCGCATAAAATCCAAATACAGTGAATTCTCGATATATGTCAACAGCACGGATCTTGTCAGCGTCCAGTATCGTCCAGGAGATACGCACGAGTTATGTTTACACTCCTCGGCGTCCCCTCATACGGAACACCCCGCAGTAGTGGGGATAATTCCGCGACATGTATCATTCAGGTCTTGGCGACATATATAGAGAAGTCACTGTAAATCCAATCTCTTTATTTTCATTATACAATATGTTTTAGTTACTTTTAAACGCCTCGGTAGGTTTAGCGTTAAATCGTCGCGAATTTAACATCAGGAGAAATTATTAGCGTAAAATTTCGCGGGGAATCTTTTCAAATGAACACAGTTGACGATATTTTCGAGAACGAGAGATCACTTCGAATACTTTTTTGGATCGCCCGGTAATTAATCCAATTCTATATAAATGTTTGACAAATGGAGGACAGATGAGACGGAAGGTGGTCTTTTAAAAGAGCAGGAGCGGTGACCTATTGTCGGGCGTAATCTTACAGAAATTCTGATCGTCCCCGGCGCTCTTTCATCGGGCGAAGTTTCGTCGAGTCGGCATTGTTCCGATATTCTAAAACATTTTCCAATAAAACCGTCGCCGCAAAACGAATCTAACATTGAGGCACAGCGACTCCGGGGCAGGATGCGCCATTCATCCCGTTTCCCGGTTGCCTCGAACATCCCCATCGGCCGTCTTGCTCAGGAAAGTATAATCCTTTCAGCGAATACACGTGAATTTCCCTCAGCGAGGTTGTTCGGCTCGAACAAGTGGTGGGGGGGGGGGGGGGAGGTGGGAGTAGAGGTAGGGGTAGAAGACAGAAAAACGTATCGTTCGTGGTGTGCTCTTTGTCAGCGCGTCCTTCGGATTCTTTGCTAAGAAACGATGGCTCCAGGGTACTAAAGCGATTTTCAGGCGTTACGAGCAAATTCGAGCGGTGGAATGCTTGGGAATTGGAATTCTCGCACGCAAGAAAGACAACACTATCGATCTTGTCAAAGTTTCCAAATCTCATGAACGATGGTGGCTTATGGTGGTGATGCCGTGAATAGACGAGGAGAAATTTACAAGCCTTACCACCACCATTGCCAGGCTCTGAGTTGTCTAGCGCTTGGTTCTCCATTATGTGCAGCAGCTTCGTTGTAGCAGTTGAAGTGGTAGTAGGCGGTCCTGCACAACAAACACCACATGTCGCGTCCATCAAGTAGTAAGCATAGATGTTTCTACGGACTGGTTAACAGTGTTAAACAATTCAGTTCATACATTCTCGCTTGGTCACACACGGTATCGACGATCTTGTTAATCATTATGACGAATAGACCCATGTTTCATTTTTTCGAACTTTCCATTTTTTTAAATTGGTGTTACTGTTCCTGGATTTATGGTTCACGTTGTCGTAGGGTTAGACCAGAGGGGTGTTGGAAAATTAAAAAAAAAAATAGAAATGCGTGCAACACTTGAAATATAATTACTTAACATATATTAAACATAGAACAAAATAATAAAGTAGGAAAAGTCGACAGTATTGAAAAATGCCTACCTGTTATATTGTTATTGATTTTTCAGTGAATTATTATCTAGTGTGAAATTTATCTAACAATCGATGTCAGTTGTTACAATGGTAGTATTAACAATATTCATTTTATTATAAACTGTAATAGGTCCCATAGGCAGCACTTGAATTTGCTTTTCTAAATGTTCAATTGCAACTTGACAATATTTTTACGATTTTATTCGATTACGTCATGATGCAGTGTGAAGAAATATATGCCTGTTGGTTTCACAGTAAACAGAAATGAATATTATGCTGGAGAATTGGAAAATAGATTTTAGAATCGTTATTGAATTAACGTACAATCTAAGAAATAGTATGACACATTGTTAGTATGTTTATTTTGTAAGTATATGAACGGAAAACCGGAAGTGCTGCTTAATCGAAAGTACATAAACGGATATTGAAAATTTTACACGAGTTTCTTTTGTATTTCTGCCAACTGGGAGCACAAAACCGTGGAATTACTAGTGCTAGTACTAATTATTGCTATTTCCTAACCGCGATGCTACAAATTAGACCCTTTATTTGACATTCGGATTATTAGTAACAAACATAATAAGGGAACGAAGAAGAACGTCGAATAAACCAGAAAATTTTGCAGAACACATTCGACGTTTGCATGCCTTCGAGTATTATTAATTGCAATTATCCGTATCGCGTATCGCACGTTCGTTAATGCGAGAACACAAAAATGGGACGAATAAATAAAACGCAAAGCAGCAGGAGTTTGTTTACACGTGAGCCGTTTAATGTGAAAATATTTTATGTACAATATGTTACTTTCACACGGTTTTTAGATACTTTTCTGAACGTAAATTACCGGCACATGAATTTTTAAGACGACGCGTTTCGAGAACGGTCGATCAATCTAACATTTCAATTAGTCGTGATTTTAACGCGGAAATATTTTTTTCTACGGAAATTCTCTGCAACGAGGTAATTAATCTCTGGTGGTTCAGCGTCGCATTAAATGAGCGTTATATTATGCTACATAATGCAGCAAGAACTTCTGGGAGTCCCTTAATTTTATTATACTAGTTCTGTGACAACTAAGAGAGGGAGAGAGATAATCGCGCGTGGGAATGAAGTCTTAGAGAAATGCTCGCGGGGAGCTGTGACAGACCGAGTTCTCAACAATTTCGACAATTTGAAAAATAAATTTCTTAATCGCGGCACATTCGATACTAGGTTTACGAACCACTAAAAATTACTATTCCGCATTATTTTGAAAAATAACAAGAATTTATGTATCGAAATTTTTAGCTATTCCTTTTCATAGTATATATATATATATATATATATATACTATATATATATACTATATATATATATATATATATACCCAAAGAAATAAATTTGTTCAATAATTTCTCATGGATGCATTTTGATAATCTCGGTAATTGTAAATTAAAAATATTACAACCCGTCATTTTGACGGGTGCCTACTCTTAACAAGAGATTCAGAAGATTTAATTTCTTTTGATATGCCACTTTGTACTTGTCTCTGTACGAAAAACTTATACCGTCTCAGAATTATTATACTGAAAGGTATCTGAGAAAATTTATAGAGAATTTTAGAAAGGTCCTAGTATGATACAGTGAATTCTCGATATATGTCAACGTGACGTATGTATATGTCAACGACGATATATGTGACATTGATCATCCAGGCCTTGGCGACATATATACAGAAATCACTGTACTTTGTAGTCCGAGCAAACACACTGTACTACTTAAGGGTTAAGGTCCCCCTTCTCTCATTCGAATAAACGGAAGAGTGAAGCGCACAAAAGGACTCCAAAATCAAGGGACTCAAAGGAGCGAATTTTTAGGTCGCCCGTTTCGGACGAATCGTTCACATGAAGCGTAATTGTGGCACAGAACCGTGAGCCGCGCGGGATTGGTTCGTCATTGGGCGTTTGCTTACACCTGTTCCACTCGGCCGTTCTCCTTCAGTGGAACGTATCAGTAATAACCCCGGCCCTCGAAAGTCACCGAAACGGTTCCCGATGCTCGTCACGTGCTCGAGTGTCGTACAGACGGGTGCAAATTGGTAAACACGTGGGTCGGCTGGGCTAACGAAGGATCCTTTCCCTGAAACCGTCAAGACGGTTCTCTCTCTCGTCCTTCGAATCCCTATTCGATATATTAGGGGTACCCATAAGTAATCAATTATTTGTAAAGAATTTGATTTGCCTTTAGTTCTGTACCGATCGTTGAACAGGAAACATCTATTCTTTTACAGTTTTCAGTAAAGCAGCCTGTGTTCAAAATATTCCAAAAAGTATAATTGTTTTTACAACCCTGTAATAAAATGGCGGCGTCCGTACCTTCCGAGGATCATATTCGTCATTGCATACTTTTTCATTTTCATGCGGGATTTAATGCAACGGTAACAACAAAGAAAATTTGCATGTTTATCGAGATGTATTGAAGGTCAACAAATGTCAGCATTGGTTCAGAAGGTTTTTCTGCTGGTGATTATGATCTCTCTGACGGGCCTCGAAGTGGACGACCATTTGAATTTGATAATACCGCCCTAAAATCTCTAGTGGAAGCTGATCCAAAATTAAGTGTACAAGAACTATCGAGAAGCCTTGAGTCCACATGGTCAACTATGCAAACGCACCTACACGGAATGGGAAAGGCATATAGACAAGAAATGTGGGTACCGCATCAATTATCTGAGACCAACGAGAATATTCGTCGATCAATTTGCGCTTCATTGCTATCCAGATTTCGTAGAGATCCATTTCTTAGCAGAATCATTACCGGAGATGAAAAATGGATTCTTTATGATAACATAAAGCATTCCAAGCAATGGCTTTCTGCAAATCAAACCGCAATATTAACCCCTAAACCTAGCTTAACTTAGAAAGGTGTTACTGTGCATTTGGTGGGAATCTCGTGGCATAATTCACTTTGAGTTGTTGAAACCTGGAGAAACAGTTACTGCTGAGTTGTATTGTCAATAATTACAACGGCTGTATTCAGAACTATTGAAAAAGAGAGCATCTTTAGTCCACAGAAAAGATGTAGTACTGCAAATTTACAATGCTCGGCCCCGTACAGCGAAACTCACTCAGAAAAAAAAGAATTGCAGTGGTAAGTTTTACCGCACCCCTTGTACTCATCGAATATTGCTCCCTTTGACTATCATCTTTTCAGATTTCTGGAGCATTATTTAAGAAATAAAACATTCACTTCTGTAGAAGATGCAAGGAGGCACCTTGAGTCATATTTTGCTTCACGAACCCTGGATTTCTATAAGAGGGGGATTGAAAATTTGCAGGAAAGATGGCAAACTGTCCTCGATAATGATAGAGATTCTATAATAAATTAAGTAATAGAGATTTGAATTTACTACAAAGTTTGTTTTAGATTTCAAAATAATTGATTACTTATGGGTCCTCCCTAATATGTCTCTATCCTGCTTACTCCTGCTTGTTTGTTTGTTTTTTTAACCTAATCTTACGAAACGAGAAAGATTTAGGTTCGCAAAGGAGAAAATTAGATGATAATAGGCGGGGGGCGTGCTGGCTGGAAGTACAAACGATTTAACTCCTTCCCTCCCACCCCCCACCCTCATCCCTCCCATGTAATTTAGTCCTTTTCGTTCGAGCGCGGACCACCGCAGGCCGCTGCAACCGGATGAGCTGAAAACCCTTCTTTGACCAAGATGATAACGAGGCAAGAGGAAGGACGTGGCCTGCTACAAGTTTCACCGCGGAATACTCGGCCGTCTGTGAGTAAACGCGATGCAAACGCCAAGTCCTGTCGACGCCCGCTACTTGACCCTTCGGCGTGAACGCGAACAGCCTCTTAGGGACTTTGCTCTTTGAACCAAACTCTCCCGGCCGCTGGAATGTCATCTTACGGGGAGGGGGAGGGGGATGAAACGCCGCCCAGGATAATGGAACACGTATAATAAACCGAAACGCTGTGCTCTGGATTCAGATGATCCGGGGGATTGCCGTTGCCGGCGCGATGCGAGAATCACTCCCGATGAACCAGGCGAGACTTTTGCGCTGCGGTTTCGTGGGAGAAATGCAAATCGTGTATCGTATTCGCCTCGGAGGAGGTTCTCCGAGTGTGCATCGTTCGTTTCTAACGTGAATCTGACTTGTTTCCTATTTTAATACACTACCTTTTTAAGATTCTTTACAGATTCCTTTGTTACCGACAATATACAGTGTGTTCGCGCTACTACTAGTTAGCGTTTGTTCTTGCAAGTAATAAATACTGGGGAAAAATATGGAACAGGAAGAACTAACACTGTTTTCTGCAAGCAACTTAATGCTTTATATTATTTTTGTTTAAGGTGACCTTTAATTTTTTGAACGGTACGTTATAGATTCTTTTATATCATGCAACACTTGTGTAATATAAGCTATATGTAAGAATATTGTACTTGAAAAATAAACCACTTGGTTTAAAGCAATAATAAATAAATATGAAAGAGTATGCCAGGATAAATTTACTCGACGCAATGATCTTTTCTAGATCATACAAGATCAGAAGTGGGAGAAATATTTTATTGTGCAAGAATAATAATCACAACATTTTTCGTGCGTCATAAACGTTTTTTCTTTCTATAAAATATATAAAGAAGAAATTTTCGAGAAAGAAACGAGAAAAAACGATGTCTAATAGATAATTGGCAACTTCTATCGACATCTGTATTGTTCAAATTATACGAGAAAATGCTCCGTTGTTTTGTTATGGCACTCGACACTTTTAATAATTTTCAAATAACGATAGAAAGTTTTTAAAAAATTTTTCCATTGATTCTTCTGTCCAAATTGTCTAATATATCATTTTCCGTTTGTGATGAACGCTCAAATAATTGTTCCACCAAACGAATTCATAGTTTCGTTGACATAATTGCTCGAATAAATCTTGTCATATTTTCGATATTATTCTGTCAGTTTTCTTGTATTTCTGGCACCGTCATAATTTTTTCAAATAACTGTTTATTGGTTACTGTCGCTAATTCGATTCCTCGTTTTAATAATTCCCATCAATTTTCTGTCAGATTCGTATCAGGTGAGTTTCTGGGTCACGGAAAAGCTAGAATTTCTTTAAGAAATGCAGACAGATCGTGCAACAAACGAAAGAAAGCGTATCAGGTACTATTATTAATTCTCTCCACACTAATTTCATTATCCAAAAGTAAAGAACTGCATTTCTCGAGTATGCCATCACATTTTCGTTAAAGAAACATACCTTTCAGAATTTCCCTGTGACCAAGTTAATCTCTTAACTTAACAATTATTTTTTAAAAGTGTATATAATACCCGAGTATTCTCGGGCTTTTAAGTTAAGAGGTTAAAAGCACGTTTAAATATTCTTACCACCAGAAAGTCGTCATCCATTATAAAATTGTTCCTCCACTTTGAAAACAAAGTATTGATCACTAAAATACAACCACTACACGTTTCGCGATACGAGCCAACGAACACATCGTCACAGTTCCTCCTTCGAAACGCACTCGAAAAAATCTGCAGCGACTCGTTACGTTCGCAAATTCCGCGATTGAAAGTGACAGGTTCAACCGAAAGAACTTCCCCGGCGGGAAAAACGTCGAGCCATAATGCGACTCTTTGGATATCACAATGTTCGCCGGGGATCAATATTTATGTGGCCACCAGAGGGTTTTCCGATCCAATAAATTTGATCAAATTCCGTGTTGCGTTCCGCGTACCGTGTAATTTTCTCCCGTTTTTGGCCAGGCGCGAAATGTTAGAGGTCAGGCAGGCGGAGGCGGCAGCGATTTTTTTTCGTTCTCTTTTCTCGTTTTGCTTTATTAAATGTCCTGAAAAGCTTTCATTCGGCCGAAACCAAATATTCCCGGACGGAAGTCCGTTTCATCGCGTTGCAATATTTCCCTCACGGAAGCGGAAACGCGGAAGAGCGCGACGTTTTCCGGACGCCTATCTCCGTGTCCCACGAAAGATAGACCCCCCCGCGCGCGCGCGTGCGCAGAAAAAGAAAAAAGAAAAAAGAAATACGTATATTGCCACAGACCCACGTACATTCGCGCACGATGCCGTGCACACGAACACACCGGCAAGAGAGTGTTTTATTTAGCGAGCCAAAGGAAGATATCGCTTCGGACTCGTCGGTGACCGACCCGTGTCCTGCGTGAAACGGATATGCGCGCGTTCGAACGTGGATACACGCTTTCGTACAGACAGAAAGAGGGAGGGAGAGAGAGAGAGAGAGAGAGAGAGAGAGAGAGAGACATAGAAATACACACACAAACGCACAAATATGTAACACACGAGCCTCCTGTGCACGCATCACAATCTGAATTTACTAACAGTCGATGCCGTTTAATTTGTTATTGACATGCCTTGTTTATACGCACTGAAAACCTGTACACGTAGAAGAGAACATTACACACTGGAACGGGAAAGCAATCCAATGGCTAGTCCGCAACAATGATATTTTAAGCACTCTCGAGATTAAAAGACGGTATGTGCCGGTGTTATTGACATTGAAAACCGTCGACATTCTTGAATAAAAAAACGACGTTACCCTCTCTATTCCGCGCGTCACTGATCGTTACTCCTTCGCCGCTTTCTTTCTTTCTTTCTTTCTTTTCTGTCCATTCTGCGGGAGATTTCCAAAAAAAAAAAAAAAATAAAAAACAAAAAAAAAATAATCGACAGCGAAAAGCGCGGTTGTTACTTCTCGGAAAAGTCCGAGAACACAGTTTAATTTTCTAAGACTGTATAATATATTTTGTATAAAAGATCCTTATAAAGTTTACCCTCGTTCGGTAAAAACTGTTCGATCGAATCGGGTATTTTTTTTCCGAGCTTATTCGAAAAGATTGCGATTACATGAATGAAACCATAAAATCACGACCGCGACCATAAAAAGAAAAAAAAAGTGTACTTTATGGTTCACTACGACACATTCAACCATTGCGCGAGCAACCAAAATGCATGGAAAATTGTGAAGTTTCACTATTTAGCTAAAAAAAAAAAAAACAATGGACATTCAGAACGATTTTGTAATACAGTGTTTCCTCAATACATGTCCAAAACACGGGTCTAGCCGAGGACATATATCGGCCAGGAGATACTATTCTTGGATCCACGCTGGACGTGGAAAAGGACTCGGTTCTTCGGGATAGTTCTGTGACTTTTATCGGCTAGACATTTGGGACATATTTAGAGTAAACACTGTACATTTAGAAGATCGATGTGTAATCCCTAGCACTCGAATGGTGACTGTAAGGCGTCGCTAAAAATTGCTGTATCATTATTAGAAATATTTTTTAGATTATCAAATTTGTTTGTATTCAATAAATTACTAAACATTTCAGTATTGTACGAGTGAATTGTGTCATTTTCTTTTGTAAAACACGAAAACAAATATGTAGAAGGGAAATATGTAGGTCGGAATAAATGTTTCGTTTTGGAGTTAACCCTTTGCACTCGGGGCTTTTTTAATTCTAAAACTAAATTTTTCTTCCATCTGTGAATATTTTCATTTTATTCATACGAAACTGATCCGATTTACACATGTAACATTCAAATGTTTAGTAATCTATTACATACACATTTTTAATGTTACAAATATTTCGTAATATTTTTGGTAATTTCTTTGAAATAATGCCACAACCATTTCTAGTGGTGCTTCAGAGTCATCACTCGAGTGCAAAGCGTTAAAATAACTTCGAGTGCGAGGGGTTAAAATATTGTTGAACAGTGCAATAAACGGGCGCACCCGAAACTCCCCGAGTTCAATCAGAGTGAGAGACACTCGGTGCACCTTGCTCGTAAGTATAAAGTTAATGTCGATGGGCGTAGGGCTTGCCAGATATCGTTTTAATGAGTGGCGATCCATTTTTCGTGTTGCCCCCTCCCCCCTCTCCACAACCCCCGGTTTCATCGCGTTGAATATTGAACGCAGAACACTTCCGGCTCTACCCGGAGAGAAAGATAGGGGCTTACAAGAGATAGAGAGAAAGATAGATAGGATAGATTAAAATAACGTTATACTAACCGGGATAGTAGAGGGTTTCGCGGGAAGCGCTGTAGTTCGCCTTCGGTATACCGAGCAAGCATTTGACAATCGCTGCTTCCGGTAAATCTTCGTCCAGTAAGGCCGTTCGTGATAAGATATCGTACAGTCCATCGTTACGCATCGTAACGGTGGGCTTCGCTGTTTGCTTTTCCGGAACACCCCTGCAATGGAAGCGACGTTTGCAAAATTATCACGGCCGCGTTAAAGAGGAAACATCATGCGATACAGGCTGTTCCGCCCTGAAACAGGGCATGCGATTCTCTCCTTTAACCATCGCGACGCCAACCGTTCGAGTAATCGTGCGGATGACAATGCTCGGATCCACTCTGGCCATGGCATTTTCACCATGGCCTCTACAGGGTGTTTCGCAAAGTGGTTCCGAAGAGCGACGAGAGTCCACGCGGTAAAAAAAAAAAAGGAAAAAATAAGTCGAAAAAGTAGGATGAGATTTTCTAGCTCGTTCCCTTTCAGAATTGAATTTTTCATTTACTATAAAGCACAAGAATATCGGCGGCGTGTATGGAACCAGTTTTCTAAGTCGACTTTCTTGGTAACAGCGGGTTGCAACCATTTTCTTCCGCTTCCTCGACTCATGCAAAATGGCCGTATGAAAATTTAGAATTTATTCTTTAAAACTAGAACAACCATGCACTAAATGCAACTGGCATATAATTGCCTTATAATAACAACGAAATTTCATTTGTTTAAATTTCGTACCAGTTCTGTTTAAATATCCACTTCGATAGAGAAGTTTATTGAAAAATTTTCTCATGGAAAAATATTTATAAATTCATTATTTCTAAAATAAAATATTAGGAGCAAGTCATTTTGACTCATGCGGTCGTTCTAGTGTTAAATTTGCGTGTTTAAATCATGCATTGGGATTTTGCAAATTTAGTTTTTCTACTAGCTCGTCTCTTTTCGGAAGTATTGAACTTTTTAAAGTAAATGTAACAAAGTGAACTATAATAAAGTATTATGTCGTAACAATTTTGTTCCACACCTAATGTTTGTTTTCTTTTTGGTGCAAAATTACCAATACAAAAGTGCAGAATTTATTGCCGAAATTGGTATTTTTGAAGGAATATTAGTGAACTGGGTGGAACTGTATTACGAATTGTGTGTACCATAGCAAATGTATGATAATAGTAGCATCTTTTTCGAACGAAATTCGGTATCGCGATTTTCCACGTTTGTCCGGTGGTTTAGAGGTGTTGGTAATTGTGTAAAACAATAATAATAATATTTATTCACTGCGGTTTAATCTTTGCTACGCCGCTGTCCACGCTTTGTGTTTCTGGTTTTATTATTACAGATAACAGCTCTGCGGTACAGTTTCACAGGATTCGTTGTTATCGCTGAGAAGTTCCCGGTGCTAAAATCGGACGACTTTTGTCCGTGTTTTCGCTAGTGGTGCATACAATTGATATTTGCTAGATATTACGCGATAGGAAACCGTAATGGCAGACAACAAAACATACGTAACGCTTCAGAGTGTGTACGTTAAACAATAATTACTTAAATCTGGTAACATCTGCAAAATTGTACACGTGTACACGATTCGAAATACACTGTTTCGCCATAGGTTTCGTATAAAAACGTTTCTATTCTTGTGACATACTAACTAACATCTTATTTTCCGTAATCTGAATCGAATTTTCACATTTAAAACTTTCTAAAATTTTGCTTTAATTCAAGAGGATATAATTGTGTTAAGATTTTATCGGTAGATGGCGGATTTTCGAGCGAAATTAAAATTTTCTAACCCGATTTTTAAAAATGAACAATAGTCTTAAATTATTCGAATGCTTTTAAAATCCGCAGTCTATTTATTATACTATGCATATAGTTTATAAAAAACTGTCAATGATCTTTTATTTGAAAATAAAATGTAGAATTTCTATGGGTTGAAAAGCTTTTAGATAGTTTTCCAAAAAAATTTAGAAGGGGTTAGTTTGTTTGTCAGAATGCTTGCATATGATTGCAAATTTTGTAATCGAGTGATATATTGGTTAACAAATGAACGAAGGTCCAGGTGTACCAAGATTTCAAAAATATCAGAAAATTGGATAGTTTAGCCTAGTATAGTGCTTGAGGGGCTGAAGAAGTACTTACTCGACGGATATATCCAAGGTGGGTTCTGGATATAGTCCTTCTGCTATGCACGTTATCTCGACTCCATCCTTATCGTCAATGGTTTTCTTTCTATTTACAAGTTCGAAATTCTTCTCGGTCGCTGAAAAAGAAAATACGATATTTATATAACGGAGTCATTGGACGGCTCCGACTTCAATCGTCCTTAAAGAAGCACAAACTAATTCTACTGATTATCGCATGACTCAATATAAATATTCTTTCCAAACTACAAAACGGTCCCCACCAATGAAAAATTTTAATCCAGGTAATATCTCATTTGTTCTTTCATTTCCATTTGATAATAAAAAAAAGCTATACTACGGTTACCCATTCAATATTTTATAAAAATAAGGAAACTTTTCAATCTGATTATTTATACTAGACTGCGGATCTTTATGCAAAATAAAAAATATTTCCACTGATTGCAAGACACAGGAGCGAAATAAAAAATATTTCCATTGATTGCAAGACACAGGAGCGAAATAAAAATTCCTTTTTCCTTCTAATTGTTTTATTAAGCTAAAGCCAATGCGCTGGTGCCCTGAAATCTTTTTAATATGTCCACTGCTTTAAAGTGTGCTTACCCATTTTTGTCATATATGCATAAAATCCGCAATCTACTAATAGCTCGCAGACTCGGTAGAATACGATTCACTTATCTATCAGAATTTTAAATTCCTTAGCAAAGAACTGCTCCTCCAAGAAATGTAAAACACTGTGTTCAATAATTAAATCTAAAAAACGATTTTTTCGTTCAGCAAAAAATAAACTTAGAAAAATGAAAACCGATCCGAAGTTACGACAGTAAAAAATGATTTTAATGAAATTTTGTTTCGTTAAATGTTTATACAATTCAGATTTCGAGATTAAGAAGATTTCGTTGGCCAATGTTGAAATCCGTTCTTTTTTCTCTCTGTCTATTGTGTCGCTCCTTTATTTTTCACTTTCAATCCTCCGTGTTATATCTGTCTTTCCCGCAGCAGGCTTATTGGCATAAGACAAATTGGCGAATACATTCGAGTGCAGCCAGCACGGGCGATAAAGCTTAATGTCCGACAATGATTTCCGGACTGTTCGGTCGGTTCGAACGTATTCGAACGCGGACAAGCTACGACACTATTTTTGTAAAAGCAACTGTGAAATTTTATTCATTGCGGCCGCGCTGCCGCCGACGAATTTACACGCCGTAGACAACACTCTATTTTATTGCAATTTTTATTTGCATTTGTTTTACTTCGGAGCATACAGGACGTTTCAATGGCGCGGATAAACGAATAACTGTGCGCGATGTGTTCGCGCTAAAAATCGTGGAAAAAAATCTCCATTCACGATGTACATAAAAATATAAAATTTTGAATTATAAAACGAATACCGGATAGATTAACAAGATTTTTTATATTTGGACAACCCTCCAATGCTTTGTTTCTTTTCTTTCGTTTCGTAAGTTCTACGAATAAATTAATTTCGTTCTCGGAGACCTAACAATTTCAATGTTAGAAGGAAAAAAGAGATTGTATTTTTAAAAGGAATTTTCGAGAAGATCGTGGTTTGTAAGATGAATCGTTACTGTTTATTTTCGTAGCGAATGCGACGGCGGTGTTTTCGTATATTTTCGAGAACTACTCGTTTGTTTTCGGAAAAGCAAGAAAAATAATATTGGAAATGCCGTGAAACAGAACGAGACCGAACTAAAGGCGTACACAAATGTAACTGCCGATATTTTTTGCGCCGGTTCCCTTCGAGGAAACTCTGTGACATGCACGTTCCATTAGCTCTAAATCGAATCCTTCGGCCGCACCTGCTCCTTTTTTTCCGCATCTCGCGTTTACGGTCAATTCTAATTTAAACCGTATATTTTTTCCCAGCAATTTCGCATCTCTGTTCGCGAGGAAAACTCAAATCGCATCGTAGAGAAACAACGGCCCTCAACCTCTCTTGCGGAGCAACAAATTCTAGACAAACTCGGAGAAAGACAAAACGTTTCTTAACACTAAACCTACCAAGCACAGAATATATAAAAATGAATCGTCCTGTAGAAAGGAGAAGATTGAATTTACTTAAACTTTCTACGATTTTCATTATAATATGTGCATAAATAAAGAAGTCAACTCAGTGATTTCCTCATTTTGAACGTGATAGGTTCAGTGTTAAAATTTACTTATTCATTTGGTGTCATTTTCAACGGTGTCTATTTTTATTGGATCGTGTTTAACGCTAGGTTTACGGAAGCGACTATTTTGCATTACTTTATAAAACTAATAAGAACGTGCTACTCACGTTTTTAGCAGTATTTATTTAAACAGTATATACCCAAAGAAATAAATATGCTAAATAATTTTTCACGTGTATGCGTCCTTAGAATATTAATAATTTTAAATTAAAAATATTATTAGAACCCACCATTTTGACCGGTCCCCTTAACCTAGTGTTAACTCTTTGTATTCCGAAGTGCGTCCATTTTGAGCACCTAAATTGTTCACACAATACTTAGGTAGGAATACTTTTTGCCATGATTAAGGTGTAAACACGCGCGTAATGAATAAATGGAATTTGATGAACGGTCCAGTGATTCATAGTTTTAATGAAACCGGTGCTTAAAGCACTCCTCGAAGACACAAAGGGCGGTAAGTTTGAACTCCCTTGAGGGACATTAGCAATCCGCATCGCGCTCATCAGTAATTCTGGGATCTATCGTCAAAGAGGAAAGGGTTTAATTCTTCGCAAGCTTTGAGGGCCGTGCGATTATCGAGAAATTACATCGGACAGCGACCGGAAAATCGATCAGTCTATAGATGATCTATATTTTATTGTCCAATCTATCTGCAGCACAATATATTCAATAATTTTGGTTACTGTATGTTACGTCAAGCAGACTGTCATTTCTTGTGTAGATTTTCATTTCTTTGCCTTCAAGGTCATCTGGAGGTCATGGTATACTAGGTCGTTAAATTCCTCTTGATACGGGCTATAATACTGTTAAGTAAAAAATACAAATGGCCATTTAAAAGAATGGCATTGTCAATACTAAACAAAATTTTTTTCGAACTTTTTTTTTATTGCAACGTATAGCCAATCGAAAACTGATAAACTTTTGTTGAAAATATTTGTTTGTGAAATTATCGCAAATACTTGAAAAATCGTGAGAAATGTTACGTGGGCACTCTGTATACCGGGAGGTTCACGAGAAACAGGCCATCTAAATAAATAGCTCCGTTAGGCTTGGAGATAGAAGAAAATGTTACGGAGAAAAGTTGTACAGTTAAAAGGGACAAATATGGTGATATAAAAAAATGTTCCGATTGTAGTCGTTTTCAGTCTTTTGAAGGTCATCGATGATTTTTAAATATCGTCATATATTTGTAACTTCACAGTGTTCTAGCTGATGTCAAGATCGGTTAAATGATATGGTACACTATGACCTTCAACTGACTTTGAACCAAATAATTTATGATAAAGCAATGATAACTTCAAAATGTGCAATCATTTTATTTGAATTAAATTAAATGTTCGAAATTATGACCTTGAGCAGTAACACTAACATTTAAACATTTTACAAAGCAATCAATTGTACTTTTAATTGTTTCTGTTGGAATTGATTTACAAGATGTCTGGTGTAATCAGTTGATCACGAAATACATCATTTTTGAGTGTTCTCCACAAAAAAGAACGAAGTATAATGCGAATATTTCGATTACACAAATTCCGCCAATATCCCATATCGCTCCACCAAGAACTTCATGGAAGAGATTTTGAAAATCGCGTAAATTTTTGTGAGTATTTCTTTAGTAACATGAGGCTTTTTGAGTATTCATGAGGCTTCCTTCACAAATCATGGTCAAGTTAATTGGAGAAATATGCATAACTGTAGTAATGCGAATCCACGATGGTTACGACAAGTGGATTAAAGACCATGGGCTATCAACGTTTAGCGCCGAATTTTGAAGAATAAAATAATTAAACGTTTTTTTATTCTCGGCACATTAAACACGACAAGATACTTTACGTTTTTAGAAGAAATATTGCCCATATTTTTTTTAAGATATGCCTTTAGAAATTCGTCCGGTAGTGTGGCACCAACACGATGGCTGTCCCGCTAATTCTTTACGTACCGTAACAGAATGTTTCAACAGTAAATTTCCAAATCGCTGGATAAAACGTAATGGACACTTACTATGACCAACTCTATCACCCAATCTAACTCCTCGTGATTCTTTTTGTGGGAAACACTCAAAGATGATGTGTATCGTGATCGACCGACTACAGCAGAGAACATGCAAAAAAGAATAATTATATCTTATGGATCAATTCTAACGGAAACAATTAATTGCCTTGTAAAACGTTTAAATGTCCGTGTTACTGCTCAAGGTCAAACAAAATAATTGTATATTTTGAAGTTATCATTGCTTTATCATAAATTTTCAACTCCAAGGTCATTTGAAGGTCATAGTCTACAACATCGTTGAACTCGTCTTGACATCAGCTACAATACTGTGAAGTAAAAAATATATGGTGGTATTTAAAAATCATTGATGACCTTCGAAGAACCGTGAAAACGACTACAATCCGAACATTTTTTTATATCAGCCTATTTGCTCTTTTTAACAGTACAACTTATCTCTGTAACATTTTCTTCAATCTCTAAGCCTAACGGAGCTATTTAGGTGGCCTGTTTCTCGCGTTAACCACCCGGTAGAATTGCAAAAATGAGGGTGAATTTTTATTCGGTACACCAGTCTCGGAAGCGGTGTTTTTTTAACGCACGGTGTGCAGCGCGGTGCATGCTGTTTTAATGATTAGCGACCTATCTTTCCCGGTCGTACGAGTCGTATAATTAATTCTTCGCAGCTCCGCCGGCCGGACGCGATTATCGGGAAATAATTTCGACGAGCGATCGGAAAATCGGTCGTTCGATTTCTGTCCGGGCTATTAACGTCCCCGGGCGTACGGAAGAATTTACGATCGTCCATCGGAGACACGGGGGTACACAACGTTCGAAAGTGGATATTCCGCGGCGGCCACACGTACGGCAATGAAAATAAAAAAGGTAATAGTAATGGATACACCGCGCCGCGTGCTCCTGCCGGGCAGAAGACGACGCTGCATTATCGCGATAATGCCGGACGTTTTCCCGGAGCCAGTGGCCGCCGCGTGCTCAGTGTTTCATTGCGTGGGGTGGCAGGACAAGTTTTATTTTGCAGGGGACCGGAGACCAGGGGCCGAGTGGTCAGGGCCGGCAGCGCGCGGCACCGTCGCTCCGATCTGGCCGAAGTAAATTGCGCACGTGTCACCCCGACAGGAAAAGTTCGAATTATATCGCCGCCCCTGAGCGCCGTTATGCCCCCGTGTGTCATCGAAAAAGCAAACCAGATGTCGACAAAAAGCCCCGGCTAGACATGATACGATCGCGAAAGTGAATTCTATCTGTGGGAACAGCGAGACCCAGGCCATGCGCTTTCACGGGAACTAACTTTTACCTGAAAACTGTTTAGCCGGTCGAACGGTCTCTCTCTCTCTCCGCCGGTAAAAAGTATGACCTCGATTTTCTTTCTTTTTTCCTTTTTTTAATTTTTTTTTAGCCGAAGCGATCCGCGGAGCTAATAGTTCAATGGCTTTGAAGTTCCCGGGTTTTCCAGCCGTCGTCTTTTTGCCAGACCGAGTATAGGAAATACCGGACCCTTTTCGGGCTGGCGTTCTCTAATTGCGGGCAAGCATTTCGATTTTTGATTACCGTTGGTTGTGTCTTCTTCCTAAATGAAGCATACAGTGAATTTTCGATATATGCCAATAACATGTGTCTTCGTCCGAGGCCTCTCGAGCTTCGGAGCCCCTGACGGGGTATACGCGGTAGTGGGGAGAGTTCCGCGACGTTTATCATCCAGGCCTTGGCGACATATATAGAGAAATCACTGTATTCTGTCAACGATGCGCGAGATTCTTTCTGGCAGAATCTGTGTCTCACGAATTCGGTACAATAAATATAAATAAATATAATAAGATGGTCTTGTAGATTCAGTACAATAACATTATATGACAGAACAGTGGATTAAGTTTGTTTGACGAGTTCAGTAGAGTATGATCGTTGGATAGAGGCAGTAGAGTAAGGTTATCTGATTCATTAAAAAAGAAAGTATGTTCGCCCAGTTCAGTAAAATAAGTTTGTCTATTAGGTTCTATTAAAAATCAAATCAATAAACCTAGCCTCAAATTTCTCAGAATTCAACTGATCAATTCTTCTGTTTTATTATGCTGGTAGTGAAACAATAATGTCTTCGTGAACATTTTTTAAAAAATGAAACGTATTGTTACATACGTAAAATGCATCTTTGTATAATTCGGACCTCAATGCTGTTGATTACAATGTATGGGGGAGGGGGGTGAACTTTAAAGTTTCTAGTATTAAAGGTCGACCTGACCTTTTATCAAGAATAAAACTAGACTGTTGAAACATTTAATTATTTATGGGACAGCGTGAAATCGGATAACTCTTCTCGGTTAATTATCGTGCAGCTTGAAAATAGTTTTAAAATGAAACGTATTTTTTAAAACTTTTACGCGATCAATTTTACGTAATTGTTTCGACCCGGCGGCCGAGCTCTTACATCGAACAAGCTCCGTAATAATAGTTAATATAAAAAATTGAAGCTATGTTCAAAGGAAATAATACGAAATTCAATTTTCAGATAGACTTTGTTTATAAAAATTACCAACTTTGTTCCGCCGTGAAGAAAATAAATATTAAGAGTTACTCGGAACTTAATATTCGAAGGAGAAAAAAAAAGAAGTTCCCCGTGGTCGGCTATTATTTTTTAAATTATTTTATCGCGCGCGCCGAGCAACTTTACAGTTATCTTCGAAGCAAAGTAATATGGTGGCAGCATTTACATGGTGGTGGTAGCAGATGGGCCTGCAAATTATGCGGAAGTTGCTTCCCCGAGTCAAGCCTTTCTGCAAGAACTTGCAAAATTATGTACGTACTTGCGAATATACCGATATAGCCGCTATGATTTCGTGCAAATACGAAATACCTAAGGAAGCCAGACCAGCGAGAAATATTGCTTATTATCAGCCGTAAATCATCATTCCATATACCACGTCTATTCGATAAATGAAAAGTAATCAAATTAATAACGAACTACCTAACGACCTCGTTCTCGGAGATTCAATACTGTGATTGATATTAATTCATTAAGTAATGCATAAGCTAGAATTTCTTTTCGAGTTACTAAAAAACAAAGTTGTATTGCCTCTTCACTGATATTGATTTAAACTTGTGCAAAAAATTAATTTTAATTCGATAAAGTTCAGCGACGTAATGTTGCTTGCACCGTTTAAATATATAAATAATATTTTTGAAATTCATGCTCCATTAACGCTAGTTACCCCGCGTCCATTTAATTAACGTTCAGGGACAATTATATTAAAGATAATGCATGCGTTGAGATATTCAGTTATATTTCACAGGGAACACGGCACACTTCCGTAAGTTTTGTTCGCAAGTTGCGTTTTAATGTTACACCAGCCAGTTTCCTTAATTGTAGCGGACGACGAAGGGAAACAGAAGCAATGAGGTAAATGGAAGCGCTCAGGCAAGATTTGAAAAGCTGCAAATGAGTAAGCAGCCTTAAAGGAAACTTCTTTATGCTCGGCGAATACGTTAAAAGAATGGAGGAATAATTTTCCAGCGAGCTGACCGGTTAACTCGAAATTAGGTGTTAATAGGGGAAAAGGAATTCCCGTTGTGCGCGGCTCTGCTGTTACGTTGGAAAACATCTGAAATCAGGATTTAATCAAATTGGACGCGAATCTGTCTACGGGGAGGTATTATGAGTCGACCGAGAATTTATGGAAACGAGCACGCCGGGACAGGGAAATGAATGAGGTCGCTTGGGTTTAATACAATATTAAATTATCGAGAACAAACGCGACATTTAGCAATCCACTTGTTTTCTCTCGCGCGATTGCCACCTCACTGCGTGTAATGTAAAAGAATTGATTCACCGTACGCACAGAAATATGCACCGTGGATGCTAATTGCAATCGCATATCTTTCCTAAAGTCAAATTAAACTACTTCTCTGTCAACTTTATAAGTTATTGTTATAGCGATATGTTAATGAATATTTTGGGACAAATTGCTACAGTAATTTTTCGACGGCAAGTGTAAAAAGATGACACAGCTTTGTTATTTCTTATTATTTTTTTGAAACTTTCATCAACGCATTCGCCACATTTTTCCGATTAAAATGAGTCCAAACACGACGCAATTTGCATTATATTTACCCAATTAATGCACGTTTTAGTAGAAACCTCCGTTATCCGAACTAATCAGTGTTTGGATAATACAACAGCAACCTAGCGACGGTAGATTAAATCTTTACTGATTTGTACATACAATATATTATGTTGCATATGGGTCGCTTTAGGCTTGTTTACATGTGAAATAATCCAGACTCGATCGGTTCGCATAATCGAGGTTCTACCGAATTGTGGTTTAAACAAGCAAATATGTTCCGAAGTATGTCATGTTTGGTATCGTTCTAATCAGACAAATGTCGCTAATACGCTGGCACAATTTTCGCAGAGAAATAATTAAAAACAAAAACTGATTTTGTTATTAGATTAATATTTTCTTAGTATTTGACCTTCTGAATGATATCGAGCTTCTGCGTCGCCCAAGAGGTGTGCCTCGCAGTAACGCGGCTAAATTTTCACAAATATCGTGCGCATCTGTGTCACGTATATCGAGGCATTACCGTACTTTGCTCGTGCGGAGAATAAGTGGCCCAAACGACAACGCCAACACAGCGAAAGTCGATGACTAATTAACCCCCTTCGAGGGATCGTTTTATCGCAGCCGGTGGGCGAAATGCAAGACACGTTCCCCGCGGGACTTCAAATATTTGCCGTAGAAGTTGAAGCAACGCTTCTTCGAGACGGATTATTTTGACGGCAAACAGGAAAGTCGCGGGGGAAAAATTTGGACCGCCTGCTCGCGGTCGGGGTGGGATAATTTAAAATTCCAACACGATAAAAGTTACACCGCCGTTTGATTCCGGTATTGACTCTCTACCAGTTAAATTCATCGGCCCCTCCACAGGTTGTTTGATTTCTGCGATCAACTCTCCCCCAGCGTCTGTTTGAAAGTCACCGGTACTCTCTTTACCTGAAAAATCCCGGTGTCAGCAGGCGGATCTGCGTGAAATTACTTTTCGCCGTCATGCAACAAGTCATGGGATTTTTCGGCGTTGTGCAGAGCACCGAGGCCGTGGTAATCGTTTCGCCTAAATTTATCGGCACGCAACACAGTGGTCTAAAAATGAAATTTAGTGAAATTTTGCCAAAAAATCAATTGTCTCATATTGACTTATGTTGAATGTTTATTGCTTTCTAAATATCCATCAACCTTGAAAATGAAAAAATTAATAAAATTTAATAAATACTATTACTGTAAAACGGTTAAAGTTGGAAGTTTTGAAGATAGCCTTTCTCATGGAAAAAATTGCTTTTCTTCTTCGAGATGCCCTGTCGATCCTTTTTAATATTATCCTTCCAATTTTTTTTTTAATGAAAGATTTATCTTTAAACTGTAAATTATCATTGTCGATTAAAAATTACTATTCATAATGTATTAAATATGTTATGTCAAATGCAATGTAGAAAATTTTCAAAATTCTTTAGACTTCGCAAGGAATATCTTCTGTATCATACGAGATCATAGAATTTTGCAAAATGGAGTGTTTTCAGCGTACTGTCTCCTACACAATCATGTAAGAATGTCACTAAATTTTGCGTTTTAGACCACTGTGTATCATAGTGATCGCCCCGAGTCTTTTTCCGATCATCTTTCAACAAGAAAATTACAACTTCAATGCCACAAAAATTAAAAACATTTTTAATCGAAAATAATGTTAATCCTAAGGTAGAATATTTCGACAGACATATGCGTGCCGTTCAAACGTTAAATTAAAATATGTTATAACGCTCAAACAATTGGTTTCAGTGATTTTATAAGTTCTGATTGAACATTTCGTTTAGAACTGAACCCTAACCATCACTACATGGCTTTCGGATATTAAATGGAGAGTTTTGTTGTGTTATTAAATGTAACGAAATAAAATGTCATCTTCAGTTGAAATTAATAACATCTGGTTCTTTTCAATGATTAAAACCATAAAGGAGCTCTGTCGTTGTAAATTACTGAATAAATCCAGTTCTCGAGATCACAGGAAACTTTTTCGATTTTGTATAAAAAGCTCGGAATTAGTTATTTCCACGGTAGCTCCAGTGTTAATAAATTAAATGTCTACTACCGCCGGTTATTACAGCACGACGGGAAAAAGGAATCCGTGTTCGCCAGCCTTTCAGGAAGAATCTTTTGAAGGAAGACTTACCTTTCTCCTTTAATAAAGCACTGCGAGAAAATAACGCGATGTTTACGCGTCCGGTATAACGTCAAAGTATGAAGAGGACTTTTCGCGAAGTCGTATAGCTCGTAGCGTCAAGTGTAACGGGGATGGCAGGCGAAGGACGTTAGGTGAGAGATATTAATTTCGCGAAATTAGGGATCTCGGGCCCCCGGCGGAGCACACCGTGGATGTTTTAAGTTCATCTCGAGGAGAACTTTTCATAGCCGTGCAACGGTTTCTTATCCGCATCGGTGAATGGCCGGTTCAGCTTCCATGTTGAAATGGAAGTTTGAAGGAAGAAAGAAACGCAAAATTGCTTACGGCTTGTATCCTCCTAACGATACAACTGGAAACCTCTCGTTCGGGCCGCCATTAGATCCGGGAGAAGCATTTTAATGCTCGAAAGTTTCCTACCTTTGAAAGTTAAATGCACAGTTTCCACCACTTTTAGCCGATATAAAAAATAAAAACTATTTCCGACAAAAACCTTGGAAGGTTTACGGCTCTTTGAGAAAAACAGCGTCTACTCGATAATTGTCCAAAACGCGGACCCAGCTAGGGGACACTTATCGGCTAGAAGATACTGTTCTTTAATTGACGAGTTTATATTAATTCGTCGATTTTCAAGGATTTTTCGATTCCTTATATTCTGAATAGTTATAGTCTCACATTTATTTTACAACACCATTTTTGCCTTAAAGACATAAGTTATTAAAATAACACCGAAGTGGAAATATTTTTACGGTTTAACGTTAAATTGCAATGTTTAAATGTACCAGAAGACGAGGAAAGAAGGACCGAGACATTCTAGTTTTTGGTGTAATTCCATAAATTATTGACGGTCCGCTGTTGTACAGTATCTTATGCAGACTTCTATGTAGAGTTCAATGCATAACATATTGCATCCTCGATAGGATGCGATCGGATAAGGAGGTCAGAAGTGCACTTAAACCAAATTGGACAATTCGATAGGTTACCAAGAGAAAACGTTCGCGTACCAAACTTCGAGACTGTATCTTCGCCGAGAGAACAATAACAAGGGAACCAGGATTACTTTTTTGAATTTCTTTATTTTATCTGGTCGATTGTCTGCAATGATTTCGAAGATTTCGTGCACCGCGGCTAATCGAGGCACGTCTTGGAATATTTTCTTTGATTTTGCAGTCGAAACTTACAGCGGAAACGAATCGAAGACACTAAATAATGCAAACCTTTTGCTAATATTTTTTTCCGATATGAATGTCGCAACAGAACTATATTTCAAGGTTTGCTGAGAAGAAAATATAAAATCAAAGTTGTTTATTCTTTTTTTTTAACACAGAAGTTTATACGTTTTTTAATACTTTTACATTACTACACTACCGAGTAAATAATATTGATTAGAAAAGGATTTCTAAATATTTGAGGAATTTATCTAATTTGAATCGTACTGATTTGAAGGCAAATATTAGAATACAATTGTTCGTTTAACACAATTGTCCTGTTGCTATATGGAATATTATTTTCCGTGAGATTGCGTTAAGAAAGGAATCGGAAATATTTAATTAAGAGAGATCGTCGGCAAAAGCATCAAAAGGGAAGTGGGTGAGCGAGTGCACGAACAAGTCAGTTATAACTATTATAAGCAAATTCACTGCAGCGTGAAATTGCAGCGTAAGATTATTAAAACAGACATCAAAGAAATCTTCAAAGCAGATTACTTTTCATAACGGTTAATTTCTGAGTTCAACAACTTGCGTTAAGTCGTCCGTGTTAATTAAAGTATAAGATTCAAAGAGTATAACTTCGCTTTCCTGTACATTCTTCCGTAAACACTATGCTTGGAAGCTTGAATGCTAACGTGTAAATAAATCATAATCGATAATAAACTACTTTCAGTCGAATCTGCTAAATTGTTCTGTGGCCTTATTAAAAAAGCAATACATGTTTCCCAACAGTTCTAATTACAAACTGTTAATTGCAAAGACCTCTTGCTATAATTATCGTTAATTATTATGTCAGGGCGATATTCATTTTCATGTTATTGGATTACACATTCACTGAATTTGGTTTATTATACAAAACGAAATCGATTTTTTTCGACCTTTTTTACTGGAATACTCTCTCAACATTAAATTTACAAGTGTGACCATTTTACATTGTTTTATGAAAACAATAGAAACATATTTACTCAGATTTCTAGCAATTTTTAGTATAGATCGTACATAAGATACATCTAAAGAAATTTCATGGTACAATTCCCCACAGTTGCAATACTAGCCGAAATATAAATACCCGCGAGACAGGCTCGTGATGTTTACGTTTGTGCCAAAATCTTCATCACGAGCCAGACTGGTTAAAATACGAGAAGGGGTTAAGAATGACCGTCATAAAATTAATGCCGCCGACTATTAATTTATTAACGTTGGAACGAACTAGAGCAACCAACGATTTTTATCAATAACGCTGATTACTTCTACGAATGCGAGAAGGATGAAACTAGTGTGACATACATAAAGCTTATGTGGTTGTGAACGTGTTAAAAATTTGTTTACGATGGCCGGAGTCGCAACCGGAAGAACATAGGCGGTTCGATCAATCGGTCGCAGGCTTCTGTCACTGATACATAAATAATTTCAAGCCGGGCCATTTAATTATATCAATTTCCGGCGCTATTCAATTACACCGACTAATTGTTTCCGCGCGTAACGCGAGTATTTCCTAATTAGCGCAGAAAACCGTGCACATTTCGATGTTAATTAGAAGTGTTATAAATTACCGCGGCTCTAACGCGGCTCGAAAATTCGAGCGGAGCCGGCAAATAGGCGGTTGTGCCGATTCGATCAGGTCGCGGCGCGTCGCGGCGCCTTTGTTCCGTGTCGGGTTGCGCCGTTCCAAGAATTATTTCACGCAACATCGCTCGGTTTCGCGGGACGTCACGTCAAACTACGCGGGACGTGTAAAAATGCAACATGACTTGACAAATATTGCGCACTTATCGCGCGTCACAAAGCACGCGATGTAACGCGCCGCGTATTTTTCCGCGCGTAGTGTGCAATCGGAATTAAACTTAATGTTCCGAAAACGTACTCGCGCGCCAGCTAAACATCTCTCCCCTCCCCCACTCCTCTTCCTCATACTCCCCCGTACTCAACCTTTATTAATGATCTCGAAAAAATGTTCACCGTAACGTGATAAATTGCTCCAGGCAATTATTAACAACGCTCGATGAATAATTGAAAATTCATCCCTTAACGCGAGACTTTATGGAAATTTATGCAATCCGATTGTCCAGTTGAAATTTATATTTTGTTCCGTTTGTTAGCGGCGCAAACTTTGTATCCGCGGATCGAGTCTACAGAATCTGCTCTAAAATTGTTGTTCCGTTTATAATAGTTAGAGTAGTTCCATTTACCACTGTAAGTATTATCTGAGAAGTTTATTAATACCGGGACACAATTATTATGTATTTCATTACTGGCAACGCTGTTTAATTACGTGAGGACCATTCTCCTTAATATGTTTACCAGACACCGCACGTTTTTTTAAGTCATTTGCATGAATATTCTCGATTTACTGATTACAGAGAATGTTCAACGAAGCCGCAAGCACACGTACTTACCTGGTTGAACAATTAAAAAAATTGTGTATAAGGCAAAATTGGATAGCTTTTAGTTTCCTGGGTTACGACCCACTCAGTTTTGTGCACGCACGCAGGTGCAACACGGAATCCCCCATTTTTATTAAATGGGAACTCGTATTTTTTTACCGTATTGTCTGATACAGTCTTTTCTGTTTTTAACCGCTTTAGAAATACAGCTCGTTTCAGTTCAGCGCGCATTCGGACTAGTAATGACAAAACTGAACAATATTTATATGCAAAGTTGAAACAGTAGCGATTGATCGTATTCCTCACTGCGGTGTCCTACTGAAATGTTTACACTAAAATTTATACAAACGGCCGTAAAAAATGCATGAATTTTTCATACAAACTTTCTAGTCGTTTTTTAGAGATAGATGGAACTCACCTAATATATTGTTTGGAAAGATCATACTTCAACTAGGTTCCAAAAAATGTAACGGCATTGAAGAACAAGAAATACTAAATAAAAATAGATCTGAAAAACAATTCTGAAAAAATTTTATAATTAGTGAAATTGAATGATGTGGATGTTATATTATTAAAACGTTTCCGACCTTCTAAAAAACATAGTCCTAATAAAAATTGATTTGTAAAAATTAATTTGTAAGCCTGATGAAAGCCGTAGCAGTGGTCGCGTTAAATACACAACATTGGCTCAGATAACAAGTGATTGAATCCCCCGAGCAAGGTTGTAATATTAATGATAATGTATCTGTTTGACACTTTCATTGAAAACGTCGTTGGCATCGCCGTGTTCGTATGTTCCTTCAATTTCCCCTCCCCGGACGCAGACAGATATATCGGCGCAGGGTTAGATATATCTTTCGTATCTCAATCAGAAGCAGAATCTGCGCGATCGAATTATAGGAGAAATAATGGCATTGCCTTCTCGCCTACAGATCCGGATAGAGAATCGTAAATCAATCTTTTATCGTTCCGAGCTATCTCGGATTCGAGATTCGTGTTTGGCCGCTGGCCTGATAGAAAATTCTAACTAGCAACTCGATAGTTCTCAGATATTCGAGATTACAAACGCGTTTCATTGCCGGAAGAAAGACGGTGGCAAATTAAATGGAAAATAAAATCGTATTTCGTCTAATCAAATTCTCGGAAAACATATGGCAAGTCTGCACTAGGAGAAAAACTACAAGAGCAGCTTCACAATTTTAACAATTGCTCTCACGTTAGTCACTTCCGTGGTAATCGCTCTAATAATCCGCAAATATGTGGCCACAAACGGTCGACGTTTAATATTCGAATGTAAATGACTGATTAATGAATTGGATATTAACGTAAATTTTGTCAGTCGAACATGCGGTTATAAATTGATTTAGTTTATTAAAATGTCTTCTCGTCAAAAATTAGAATGTTTGCAATATGTTACGAGTTTCACATCACAAATATAGTAAAGTCTTGATCTAAGCCCAATCCTCGGGTCCGTGCTGTGACATAGATCGTGTAGGGCTACTATTTTCTTGTGACCGCGCCGTAGAAAAGGATAGCGCGTGTGAACACGAATCCCGCGGCGGAAAGCGTGGCCTCTCGCGGAGTATGCCCCCCCCCCCAGTGGAGGGGATAGGCGACTGACTCAGACCGTGTAGCTCCGTTCGGCTTGGATCAAAACTTTACAGTACTGCGCTTAATATAGTAACCAGACTGTGTGGATGAGGAGAAGGTAAATAGAAAATTGTTTCTCGTTTTTGTCACTTTCATAAAGTGGAAATATGTATTGATATTAATTTTAACGAACGCTTAAAATTTTCAATCTAGTGATAATGAAATAGTATTAGGTTGAGTTGATGTTTTATCGCTTGGAATCAAGGGGGCAATTTTTTCGTTATCAGAGTCCGCGATGACGATATTCGGTAGTATCATGAATCTGAAAACCAGCCTTCGAACGACTCGTCGGTGAAAAATAAATCACGTTGTTCACGGTCGATAATATTCTCCTCGTGGAGGAAACGTGACCGAACAGCCCGATTTTTCTCCGAAACATTTCGAACCGCTCCTCAAGGAACAATCGATCCTCCAGGAGGACGAGATGGCGAAATTACCCCCCTGACTCAACACTATCGACAACCACGATTTTATATCCTCTAAAAAAAGTATTTCGCAATCCACGGATTAGCTCAATAATCCGCCGCTAACAATAAGTATGGTACTTTGTCCTCGAGTTATCATCAATATTGCGGCAGAAATCTCCACATTTAACAATGCAGACGAATCGGATGGTTCCATCGAAAAAATAGAGCTCACGATACCGGGAAATTCGATTAGAAATTTGCAAATACGGTTTCTCTCTCTCTCTCTCTCTCTCTCTCTCTCTCTCTCTCCCCCCCTCTCTCCCTCTCCCTCTCTCCCTCCCTCTCCAAGCACTGACGCGGTGTTTTAATGGGTTTATGGTTTCATTACTTCGGCATAATATTGACACGTTACAGTTGAAACTGTAAAGTAATTCAGTTTTTCAAGAATAAATAGTCGAATATTTTTTAGGAGAATCGATTTTCGAAAAGAAAACAGTTTTTTGAACAGTTCCTGAATCAATTTCGATTGTTCTCCAGTTTCGTTAAGGAGTGTAAACATAACATGGCTCGGGAATGTCTCCCGTACGATACATGACGCTGGCAAGACCCGTGTTGGTGACATATATCGAGAATTCACTGTACATTAATAATCTTCTGAAACCAAAAACATATTCTCCCTTGGATTATTAGGGTTACTAGGTGTAAATGAAGGGTGTATTTCTGCTTCATAAAACAATTAAAAAACCGGTACACTAGTTTCAGGGGGTCTTTGCAAAGAGGAATCTCCGCCCTTCAAATCTATTGTACAATAGTTTAATTTACGAATTTCTACAAAATTTTTAGGAACCTTTCGAACGCAGAGATTTCAAATTTCGAGTCAAGTTCAGATTTGTGAAACTACGACAGTTTAAGCACCGACAAGCTTTTCGAAAATCGGAAATTGCTCAAATACTTTCCACAGCTAGTATTACAGGCGCATAGCGTTTTGCGAAATAAATTTTCGCTGCAACAGCGGCGGGACCTTCTCTGCACACGCGTCGCGGTAGCTGAAGGAAATTTCATCGCGGATTAAAATCAAATCAACTGCCGTTGTCCGCGGTAATAAAAAGCGTTTCTATTGTTCCGCGAACGACGGGCCAGCTTTCGCTTTGCACGAGAAAGAGAGAAAAAAAGAGCCACGTGTCCCGCGAGGAAGGATAATTGCCGGGTATTCGGTTCCCGCGTAAAATCGCTGGAAAGGATCGTAAATCAGGCCCGGTTAGGGTAGGACTGGTTAACGATGTACAGTAGTTTCTCGCTCGTTGCACTCCCGATCAAATTCCCGTTCTTTACCGAACCTTGTTCGTTACATTTTGTTCACCGGGCGAATGTATGTTACAAGCAACTGCACTTGAGTTACGCAAACCGATTTTGATAGAAACTAGCCAAGAAATAGTTCTTGAAAAAAACTCGACAATAGTATTCCTTTTTATTTTCTGAAAGTGACATTCTTTTTCAAAATTTTTCCCCTTTCAAAAGGGTAAAAAAGGCCTTCAAAGTGGGGGACAAAAAACATATTCAAGCTCCTCGTTTAATTTCTGATTTTACTTGGTCACTGTATATCCATTTTCATAAATATGAAAATTATAATTCTATCAATATTTTTCCAGTCACTAGATCAATGTACATCCAGCATTATGTACAGTGTGTAAAGAAATGTTTCTTGTATCGTATTTTACAAGAAAAGTCAAGAAAAGTGACCGCAAAATTGTCCTTGACCTTGAATTTTAAGGTCAAATTTCTTTTTATTGTTTTATGAAGGTCAAACTTTTAAAAATTTCTTTTCCGTTTTGTTTTTGGAGTCTTCCCCATGACGCGTAGAATACAATACAATTAAAAAACTTGTCCTTGAAATTGAAGATCAAAGACAATTTTGGCGGCAATTGTTTTTTACACACCATTTCTTTAAAACATTTCTTTACACTATGTACGAAAATAATTTCTATTATCCGAACGTCGACCTCCGTTGTCGGACCAAATAAGAGCCACGAGTGGTAGTAGTCGGCGAGCCTCTATTATCCGAACGGCCTGGTATCCCGATGTGTTCGGATAAACGAGGCTCTACCGTGCCGAAAGCAGAATAGCGTGGTGCTATCTGTCCTTGGTTATCATCGAAAAGATAAGCTGTCGCTAACAAGTAACTAGCGCACTGGCGAACAATGTGGTGTGTATGGTACTTACAATACACGATCATGGAGGCGGTCTCTGATATCTCGGTCTCGAAAGTGGATATGACGCACTTGTAGTCGCCGCTAAGATCGATACCAGGCCTATTCAATTTCATGGCTCGGTGCTTGGTGTACGGATCGTTGCTGGCTTCGTACGTCAGGTCGACGTAGTTCTGCGCGATGCCATCCGCGGAGACCATCGGGGTCATCCCGTATATCCATTGGTAGAACACGTCGTTCACGTTGAAGTACCATTTCACGACCAGCCCTTCCTTCTTCGTGTCCTCCAAGTCGTAGTCGCAGTCCAGAATCACGGAGTCGGTGACGCCGGCCTTCACCGTCGCCGGTATGTTCACGCTTTTCATCTTCAGCTGCCAGCATTCTGAAAAATTGCAAAAAGACCGGCTCAGAAGAGAGAAATTAGAAAGAACCCGCCGAGGATCGATCCTCGAGGACCATTTCTGTCTCCCTCATATCTCTCTCGCTCTCTTTCTACGTATATATTTCTGTCTTTTTCTATTTCATTCTCCTTCTTCTTCCTTCGCGGTATCCCGCGCGGGCAAGGATCGTGCGGGCAAGGAGACAGCGAGCGACCGCGAAATGAAAAGAGCGCTCGGAGAATTGGGCTCTCGCCATTTCTGTTGCCGAGGACCCACGCAAAGGAAATGGGCCTAGGTTTCGACCGAAGAAATGCGGGTCGTGTTCCGGGGGATCAGCCGTTTCCCCCGAGTAAGCATAACTCGAGTTAGAGACGTTAAATTAGAGGCAAATAGAATGGGATTCCGAGAGAGGATTGTCTTTCGTATACGCTCGCCGCCATTCCTTTGACGAGGTTTCGGAAAAACGAATCTTCTGGGCTGATTCGGCGCGATATTCTGTCGCTATACAGCGCGTTCACGCTATTGCCAATTTTTTTCTTGCAAATATTGGAACAAATGAAACAGGAAAAAGCCATACAGTTTGCTGCAAGCAATGTAATTGGCGTATATAATTTCTTTTTGTTTGCATTATCTTTTTTGGAAATCAAGGTGACCTCCAGCTCTTTAAATGGAATCCTAGGTTATGTTTGCACTATTCTTTTAGAAATTAAGGTGACCTTCAACTCTTAAATGGAATTCTAGGTTATGTTTGAACTATTTCTTTTTTCAGAAATCAAGGTGACCTTCAACTCTTTCAATGGAGTTCTAGATTATGTTTGAACTATTTCTTTTTTTTAGGTATCATATAGAAATTTTAATTTGGTATTAGTTTCGTTGAACCCTATTACAAGAAATTCTTATAATTAGCGAGCAATTAATTCTACTCGTGGGTTCTTCAATAGTAAATCAGAGAGGCCTTCATAACAGTTCCCGAAGTCACAAATTATTCTGCCTGTGCCAAACTTCATTAGCCCTTGACATTTAACGCCTCAACAACGCCATCAGTTGGATCATTAACTTCTCCACCAATAGTTCGCGAACTGTATGCCATAAAAGAAATATATTATCATCAATGAGCTACAAACACTATTCGAAATCAATGGAAACAAAGATAAGAAATAACACTTAACTTATGGAAATGTTTCGCAGATGAACATGAAGGCACAGCGATTCAAAGAAATTTCGTTTTCGTGGCCGTCAGTTTCGATAAATTAAAACTATTGAGTTTCCTGATTAAACTTCGTATTTTATGGTTTCCGAACGATTTTTATGCGTCGTGAATGCATATAGTGCCGGCGGCTTATCGGCCATTGTGTCATCTTCCTTAAAGAGAAGACGCAATGCGGGGAATTGAAATTCAGTTGTATTAGGGGAACATAACTGCTTTGAATTTTAAGCGGCGAAATTCTAGATTGGTTACATCGCAACCCGACCACACCGTTGATGTTTCAGCAATTATTGTACAAATGAACGCATACACCGCATTGATAGGGAACAGTGCATAATAAATGACGCGAAATGGAAATTACTGTTTAACTGCTATGGAGAACGTTATTGCGATATTGTTGTAACAAGATGGTTGCGTAATTATTCATCACGGACCGATGTTGCTTTTAGTGCTTTGCCTCGAGTTCCGTGCGTACTTATTCAATCAATTGTACTCTAATTTTCATGAGTGGTTCCGCGAGATCTCGCTAAGTCACCGTAATCTCGAGAACTTTCCGCAAACAATTGTTTCACACGAATTATTACAAAGGAAACGAATAGAAAATTCTCGCGAGCACGTTTATGGGACCCATAAAACTCTCGGTCCACTCAAGAACAATGTCAAGCCGAATAGGTATCCCAATTCGCAACACGTCGAAATGCGACCCGAGTCATCGTCTTATACCGAAAGAAAACTGTATACAGTCACCTCTGTATACGTCATTTTTCTATATACGTCGCCAAGGCATGGAGGATAAACGCGCGGAATTGTCCCCACTACCGCGGGGTGTACATCTGAAGTGTAAACATAACACGGGTATGTCTCCTGGACGATAAACGACTCTGGAAACACCCGCGTTGTTGACATACATCGAGAATTCACTGTATTAAACAAAGTCGAGTGGTATATTGTTCTATTTCTCGAGAACGGGAAAAATTCAAATACAACACCGCGCAAAATGTCCTTGTATGCCAGATTGTCGGCGTAGCCGTTGGAGGAGCCACTGCAATGATTACAGGAACAAAGGGTCTGGGCACGGTGATAATTATGAAACATCGTCCCGCGGAAGAAACCCACCGCGCGGCTGTAATAAAAAAAAAGTGTCCTCCGTGGCTCCTCCTTCACCCTTTTCCCTTTTGGTCGGTGTTTTTTTTTTGTGGCGCGTAAATGCCGGCTGCCCGGTGTGTGTCTCACTTTTTCGCGCAGCTGGAAAGTTTCTGGGTGGGATAGCGTTGTGAGGGGGGGGGGGGGGCAGGCGCAGGAGCTCGGTCGCTTTGTCCACGACGAAAGTTGGCGAAAATTTATGAGCCGGGTGTCGGGACTACGCGAAAATTTTCACTTTTCATTGGCCCGCGCCCCGAACTTATATACAAGAGATATCTGTACGCTGACAAAAGTTAGCCGACCGCGAAACTACGTGGAAATGTTCAGCATCCGTGGCGGTGGCACGCCATTGTTGAAATTGTGCATGATCATGCCCCTCGGCCGTTCTCGATCGCGGCCCGAATTTCTATTCTAATCTTGTCGGCGGCGCACAATGCACGGTGAAATACGATTGGTCCGAGATTTTTCGAATATCTGCCCGAAACGCTGCCCGCGAATTTTTGGGTTCGCGGGGCGCCGATGATCGCGTAAAGCGCGAGGGTTATTGCAACCGAAAATCATTTTCGGGCGAGCCGCGCTAGGGTAGGGGATCCATTTATTGCGGGGACACCAATTACTGTGCCTATATTAATCATATTTATTTTTGTAGCATATTTAATATTAAAAAAGAGATATAACATTTTTTTCACTAAAATATGTCTCTTTTAATATTTATGATGCTTCGAAAATAAGTGTAATTAATGTAGGCACAGTAACTGATACCCCCACAGTAGTCGGAGGAGGACGATTCAGGTTTTACGTGGGTACGAACTAATTTTGGTAACGTCTCGATAGAAGTGAACAATGTCAATTATATCGTGTACAAACAATAATCGCGCTTGCCGTCAGCGTCGAACGTCAGACAATGCCTGTAAATGAAATGATAATACTTGTTTGTTTCCAGGGATTTGTTTATGAAACTTTGATTGACATATTCCTGAATATTTTCCGATTAAAAAGACATGAAACACGACACCATTTGAATCATATTTACCTGTTTAATCCGCGATATAGTAAAACGTCGATTATCCGATCACTCGGATTTCACTGATAAGCTGGAATAGTGGAGGTTTGTATTTTTGTGGATTAAAGAAGTAAATATGATCCAAAGGCATGCTTGGACTCACTTTAATCAGGAAAAATGTAAAAGTTTTACCAATAAATTTCTAAAAGCGAAAAAGATTTGTCACTGGTTTACCATTGACAGTGATATAATGATATATGGATTTATTACTGAGATATCTAACCACGTATTATGTTCGTAAGAATAAAGTTTTAAAAAATATTGTGCACATCTGTTTCTCACACATATAGAGACACTACTGTAAATAGTGACTCACACATTGTATCTCTTGGTTTTCAATTTGCCTCGGTTTACCTGGAATACGTGTGCGTGCGCGTGCGTGTGTGTGAGTGGCACACCAAGTGTCTAAATTAATTCTGTCGCCTGAAGTATTTTCAGAATGTGAAGTTTTTGGGAACCAATCTACTAGCCAACGTTTCCTTCTATCTAATAACTTAGATTCACCGTATTACCTACCAACCCTCGGAATTAGGTTCAGCCGGTTTAATCACGTTCACACCGAGGGGACAATTTCTTTGAACGAGATTACTCAGTCACTGGACATCGAGCACTTATACTCTAAGTGCAAAAGTGCCACTACAGACTCGTACTGATTTTATTAACTCTAGAAAAACCGTGGGAACGTATTCTTCGAACCGACCGGTTTTAAAATACTAAAAATATTTTGTCTCTCGCGAAATATTTCCAGACTTTTCCGTCCGTATTCTCAGTATTAATATCGAATAATATGCGGTTTATATTGCTAACGTCATCAAAAGTAGAATTAGGTTTAATAAGTGCGACGTGAAAAATATTTAATAAACTTGTGAACGTACGTAAAGTGATTTCGCATGCATGCTGCAGATTGTAATAAAGTTGGAATGTTCATTCCACGGTTAACGGACTTATTTTTGCCGGGAATTTTCATAGTTAGTGCGTGTTTGCAAAAAAAAAAACAGCCGTACCATGACGGCGACGCCGGCTTCATTACACGCCTTAAATTTTTCTTATTTTCGCAAAATTGCGCTTCCTCCCCAGTCAATTTTGGCGCGTTTTCTCTTTGCAGGACTCTTCTCGCGAATTTTCCTTAAATGCACGCCCTCATTCTGCATGAGCGCGCACATATTTTCCTCATGCAACTAGTTGGATTCCCTAACGTAACTTAAAACTAACAAGGTAAGATCCCCGGACAGAAAATTTGAAAAAACTTATGAACTTTAGAAGTGCCGGGACAATGGCGAATTTAGTTGAAAATTAACGAACATAAATTAATATTTCGTGTTCACTACTTCGTGGACATTACCGTGCAAATAATTATATTATTTATCTATTACAAAGTATTCGTGTCTATGCATTAAATTGAGAATTACAAAAACACTTCTCTAAATGTTCTTATTTAATTTCTCCAATTTTATTTCTTAAATTGTTCAGGATTAACAGATAAACTCTGTAAAGAAAGATTTATATAAAACGTAAGTTGTGCAGAGCCAGGAGAGCAAAAATGTAAAATTGAAAAATGGAGATCCTAAGGTATGCTCGTAATAAATACAACTTTACACGTAAGCTATTTCGAGATAAACAAAGAAGTTTTACGAACTGAGACAATTCTATTAAAATGAATTGCATAAAGTGGAAGCAGTAAAATCGCATAACGGGCCGGGAACAAGGTAAAATAAGACAAGACGATATAACGAGCAGACTTATTTTTACAGGACGGTTAGAACAATTGGCGGGGGTGTTTCACGAGGCGTGCCGGCCCGATAAATCCACGGAAAAACCGACTAATTGAAACGCGTCGACGCTCATTAATTATCCCGGCTCCGGAAATCGGTTTCCGCGGGCTAGAAGCAGAGAGAGTCCTGCGGAAAGGAAATTTCCATGCGAGGCTTTCCACTAAATCGTTTGTAATTTCTGTTTCATGCTGCTTCTGCAAATAAATCGTGACGTGGCCGCGGAAGGAATGGCGGTAACTTTGTCAACTTTGATTAAGGGCCTGACCGGCCGGCCGGTTTCAAAGGACGCGGCTGCATTTTCGGCGTGTACGGCACAAGAGACGCTGCAAATAGGGCAACACGGTTCAAATCTACGTATCCGCGCGCCGGCAGAGTTTGCGACAGAGCCGTCATGCATCACAGCAAGTTGTCCGGGCGGAGATCAACTTGAAGAGTGTCCGACGTGTACATTACAAATTAGTGTCTTTGAAACAAGTAGCGGCCACGCCACCAAAGACCGTCACTCGGCGACGCTGTTCGTCTTCAATTTGCGACCGAGTTAATTTTCCACTCGTGGAATTACTCGCACACGTCGCGCCGTTGTTTCCCTTCATTGGCCACCGGTCGAATGATGTTTGTTCCCGGCCAAACAATAGTTAGCGCGGCGCGTTCATTTCTTGGACGAAATAATGCAGCATTGTTCGGTTAAAAATATCGGGCTACTGAGATCTTCTGTTGAGCTGCTACAACATCGAAGAAGAATTGATTGGTCACTGCTGAAACGAGGTTTGTTTCGAGCCGAACAATAGTTAGCACAATCGTAGATAAACACGGTTTACTAAAATTGGTAATTACAGTAATGCCTTGATTGTAGGTAGTGAATTATTTGGCCGATGGATCATTTGATAGGGCATCAAGAAAAAGCATACTAAAATTTCAACCTCATATCGATCGGGAGGGTAGTCACGGGGTAAAATCGAAAAATTAGTTTGTGGCTTATTTTCCCTAGTTAATGAAGTTCATAAATTCCCAGCAAAATCTGAGGCATGTCCAGCACCCAAATACATACTCTGAAATTCGTTTCAGATTTTTAAATTGAAAATCCTGATTGTGAAAAATCGAAAACCTCGGAAAAATCGAAAAAATGCAGATTTCACATGGAAGTTCAAGAGATAAAAAATCTATATTTTTTACAGTACCGATATATAGTCGTAATTATTGTTCATGAATAATTTCAGGTTTTACCATTTAAAAAACTAAAAACCGATTTCTTTTGTTCCACTACTCAGTGGATTTGTTTTCCTTTCAATAAAAAAAAAAAACGTCACGTATATGTTGGTAAACGTTTCCAACGAAATAATTAAAAGCAAAGAAGTTTTCTCGCTAAATTTATATAACATAACGGGATACAAGTGGCATTTCGGTTACAAACTTTTTACATAAATTGTTGCCAAGAGACTTACAAAAATGGAGCATAAGTTCGGAGCCAGGTGAACAGTGTATCAAAGTACCTAAGTTTTTAGAATAGCAGAGGAAGCGATTTTCACTCGACGCGAAAGTATTATAATGGTGTCAGCAACGAAATGGCGCAGCGTTACAGAAGAATTCGATTTCATAAGTATTTGCCAGCGAAGGGATGAACTGCGCCCAGCTCGTTGTTGCATTTCATCGATGTCGATGGTACGGGGCGACGATAATAACACCGTTGATAACGGCCTTGGTGTTTGTTTAGCCGATAATACAGAAACAATTTCAAAGATAACAAAGGAACGGAATTACATCGTTGAACGGTTGATGGAAGCCGAGACGAGAATAAAATAGGAGAAGAGTAAATTCTACGCTGCTCCCAGGACACTAAAGTATCCGCAACGACGCGACGCCTAAATTGTTAAATCGCTTAAGCAGAAAGCCGAGAAAAATTTTATTTGTCCCCGTCGTCGCTACGCTCCTGGACGATGTTGTTTCATCTTGCTAAGTTTGTAACGAGTTTCTTGCCGTCGTCGCATCTTTTTATAAATGACCATTTCTTGCATTCACGCCAAGTTCGCTACGATGTCGTCGTATTTGTCAAACTAAATCCGCGATCGTTCATTTTGTTTCTTGTTTCGTCGCAGCGAGACTAGCAAACTTATATTCATCGCTGATTTGTTTAACGTTCCTTTTACCTTTCACCGTCGTCGCCACCCACCCCCTCTCCGCTCTACCCCTTTTATTTATAATACGTTTTTCGGATTACTCTTGAATCCAAGAAGATTGTCACGCCCCTTAATGAGTTTGTTAATATTCAGCACGATCCACCGTAGCGTTTATGGAAAACAGAGGCTCAGGCTAGCAAAATTAGTTGCATACCAATAAGAACGTTACAACAGAGCCCGGTTAAAAGGTTCAGAAGACACTTTTCCATTTCGTGGAAGCTTTGCCTAATCCCCGAGCTTAATATGCAAATGTTTTGTGGATTTAGAAGAAAAACACATTGTTAAATTCGGGGAACGGAAATTACTTTTCCGTCAACTGTCACGGAATCTTCATTAAAAGAATACTCGTTCGTTTCAATCAACCATTCGTTTGCTATGCCGGAGTCATTCGTGACCCGTAGCGATGGGGATAAGCTCCGTCAATAGGTACAATTTTATACCGATATAAGACGACGCTTTGTATTTCGAAATAAGAAAATCGCTATTCGACAGCCGGTCCCGAACCATCGTCTTGTAGCGAAAGAAACCTGAAATGTCAGTTCTTCTGGGTCAGAAGAAATGACTCCGGCATAGGCCTAAAACTGGCAGGAGTCGACACACGGGAAAAAGAATTAACTAGGTTTATTCTAAATGTAATGTTAACTGCCTGCCGTATTGTTTTCCTCACAGTTTCAGTGTCTAAACATTCTTTCTACTTAATAGTTTCCTAGTAGACAGAAACAAATTTATTTATTATTATTTATTCAAATATTCTTAAGTCGATGCTTAAATATCGTTTGAATACAAATTAAATTTTGTATCGGTTTAAAAAAAGATGGAAAACAGCCGATAATTTAGTCTGTTTAAAATCTTTAGCAAGAGCATAACGAGGCAAAGCATTAATGGACTGCTTCGACAGTAAAATATCAAGAAAAAAAAAAGAAAGAAAAATGGGAAAGGTAGTTAATTAACTAGGTTCGCGAACCTAGAAAAAAATATGAATTATGTAGTATCTCCGATGCACAGTCCCCCGCGCTGATAATTGGCAATATTGAGCGGAAGGCTAATGAAAGCAACCTGAGAAACGGTGGCTGAGGTATGCAAAGTTGTTATTAACCGATGCGACGGTTCAGCGCGTGGTGTTTTGAGGCGATGCCGAGAGCTAATATTTTTGTGTTATATTCGGATTAAGTTGGCCAAGCATGTGCCGCGAAAGAAGAGAAACTCTCGCCCAACATCTAAGTGCCATTAACGCTAAAACGAGCGCGTTTTCTTCTCGGGCGAGCGCGGGTGTGGCGTATGAGAAAAGGAAAGAAAAGAAACGAAAAAGAGAGCAGAGCGTGTCGGCATTAAATTACGGGTAACATTCCATTTTTACGAAATGATAAATTGTCCTGTACGTATTGCGTCGCAATGACATTATATTCTGACACGTGAACGTGATAAAAGAGCGGGGACTCCCTTAAGCGTGCAGCCAGCGAGCACGTAACGGCTAATGCTTCTGGCAAGTACGTAGCATAAGCGTGCTTTACAGCCTTCCGATAAACGAGTTTCTTCTGCTCTGTTTACTGGCCCACCACCTCCTCCGCTGCACACCGCAACGGCTCGCACGAAAACCAGCATTTCGCGGCGAGACCCGACCGGCTGCCTGCGACAACTTCGAAATCCGTGACCATCTTTTCCAACAATCTTCAGAATGTATGCATCGCGCGACTTCAACGCGCCTACTGTTTTATACCGGGATCTCTAACCTCAAAATTCTTCGATCTTCGATGAAAATTCTATCCTATTCTATTCTATTTTGCAACAAATTCTTTACCAAAAACACTTCAAAGCTTCACCATCTAAAATATTGTTACTTTTACGAGATTCGAAAATTTAAAAGTCAAGACTCCGTAGATTCGCGGTAAGGTAGAGTGACTACATTACCGACAAAAAATGGTTGTACGATCCTCAAGTTTTCGCCCTTATATATGAATATTTTGTCGCTGGTAAAGGGCTCATTCGAAAGAACAAGATTATGTAGATATTTGGTAATATAAGCGTTAGAAGTAGGCCAAAAATTGACGATGCGCATGCCGTGGAAACCGAGCATTTTTATGCTACTGGATGCGTTTTCTGGATAAAATCGAGAGTAACGCGCGCTAAAAAATATCTCCAGCTACAAATTGAGCTATATTTTGTCTTGATTCTCTGCAAAACAAAGCCAAAAACTGGAAGCACGTTTTTGGCGTCAGAATTCATAGTATCGATAATACAGAACAAAAAATGTGGCAAGTTTAGTCACAGACTTAAGACCGGTCGGATCAAGACCAAGACGGATCTTAAGTTAGTGGTTGAAGGCTGCGGACGGAAATTATACAGTAGTTACCGACCATGGATGTGGATAGACAGCATAAGTCGTACACGGGTCGCCTATGGGGGGACGTAGGAGGGGAGAGACGGAGACACCGCTGCGCAGAGGAGGTGCGCACTGCACGAAAGAGACGGTGGTGGGGGAAGCGTTTTGCCTGCGGCAGGCATACTGTTCGTGCCGCACAAGAAGTTCCGTGAAAGAAGTGCGAAGCTGATTGGTCAGAGTGGACTATTGGCTAAAGCGGTCACAAGTACTATGTAGCGTGTGACGTCAAATCATTGGACTACTGGGGTGGACAACGGTGGAGATAGACGGAGCCTATCTTACTGGGTGAATTTTTAACCTTCGCTCTTTGAAAAATGCAATCTTCGTTTACGGATGAAGCGTTGACTTTATCTAGATGTGTTCCCACTTACTTGATTGTTTAATTTAGGAGACACCAACCTCCCAGCGATCTAGAACAGCAACTACGTTTTGAGGAAATGCTATCGTCGCGACTACAGCGAGCCATCAGCACGTAGGAACGTCAGCGCAGTTTCGCATTGCTTGACGATCCCTCAATCCGAGAGGTTCGTTGCGCCCAAACGAACGAACTTACAACTGTTTTACGAATCATTTCGTCCCGAGTCGTTCCCCCATAACTGTTCGAATATCTCTGAAAACGATCTCCTTCTTCGAGCAACTAACATAGCGTCGTGTTTACGCTCCAGGCTACGAAATGCTAAATTCGCGAATCTCGTACATAGACGTTGCGAACACTAGGAGGGGGAGGGTGTATCGTAAAATTTCAACATAATTCTTCTATTACAGCCTTGTAATCTCTGGTACCGGTAACGACCGTGATGGGGAACTACAGCTCTGAAAATAATTAAAGGATCAGCCGCGCAAATGATTATGGTCTGAATGACTCTATTAGCAACCTCGTACTCTTTTATCGACCACCTGTTTATGCTTAGCACTAGAGATAATTAATACGTTTGCAAGTTTCAGTATAATATACTTGTTCATCCAACTTCAAAGTGATTTGATATTTTTACGACACGACGAGCAGACTGCGGGGTTTTATATATTTACAAGAAAACGGAGTAAGTAAAATTTAAGATAGAGAGGATTAAAACTATCAATATAATTATCTTCAGCGTATCATAATTATTCAGAAAAGAATAACATTTCTATTTGGTTCCTGTCGCGTATGATGACAAATTAGGTAAAAATTGAGTACAAATTGTTGTATTTATGACAAAAATGAATAGATGCGATCTAAAACGTATTGACATAGCTCAATGATAAGTTTTTTTTGTGTAATTATTGCAGAGAACACCGTTCCGGTAAAAAAGCGACAACTCAACTAAACGAACAGCACGGCTGATACTACTGGGTATGTAAATTGTTTAAACATTTGACAATCCCCTTTCCAAGCCCCAGATCCTAAAGTATCTTTTATCGCGTTTCACACGCAATGTACCCTGACTTTTTGAACACACCTAGCAATTTACTCCAAAATCGTAGAAACTACATCGACAACGACGAAGCCTAAAGAATTGCGAAACGAACCATCCTGGAGAGAAAGAAGCATCGAATCTCGCAACGAATACGCCTAATTACAAGCACGATAGTATCTCCGGAGTGGCTGAAGTTGTGGATACAGTCTGGGACAAAAATACACGAGACACTCGCGTTTCCTCGCGTTTCTATACGACATTCGAAGAAAATGTGAACTTTCCTAAATCACTTACATTGTAAATATCTGTAAGGACTATTAATTTCATATTTCAACAGAATTCCTCTGTTCACACAGACAAAGGTGTAAAAACGCTTTTCGCAACTAAAACAAGATCTCCGGATCTCAACATCATACAGAATAGAGTCTTCTCTCGATATATGTCCACAACACAGGTCTATCCAGAGACATATATCCTCCAGGAGATACTATCCTTTGAACTGTACTATACTTTGGCCGCCGAGTTTCGTGGCCCCTCACTGGGTACACCCCGCGGTAGTGGGGACAATTCCGCGACATTTATCATGTAGGTCTTCACGACATATATAGAGAAATCGCTGTATTTGTCTCGAAAGTTTACTTACGTTTTTCTAGATAAATTTATGCGAAGACAAACACAGAGTAAGACGACGTACGCGCACAAAAAATTTCACTCGTGCTTCATAAAAATTAAGAAATCGGTAGGGTATCCTCGATCTTTTTGTCCCCGACTGTAGAAGGTTTCCCGCGGATCAGAGGGGCGCGCGTTAACGATAAGCTGTGCACGATTTCTTGGAAGCATCACGATGGTATTTCGGTTTTTGCCGTATCTTGCGGCACGTCCTCCAACTGCGTAGACAGTTTTCGCGAGATCACAATCACGATACCGTCCTCAATTATGATAAATTGCATATAATTATGTCGGGAAACCCCCGGCGTGGCGCGCTCCGACCGCCGCGAGTCGCACTGCGGTGGCCTGGGGTAGTTTGTCTGGCTGATAAAAGGGTAGACGAAGGAAGGTAGACACGGGAATGAACGATTTGCATGCTACCAACTTAATCAACACCCGCGCCTTATGAACGATCCTTTACCACCATCTACGGGGCAAGGTCTCTTCGAACGGGCTTATCGCGATACGAAAAATGGTCGAATGTCATGCTCGCCAATATTTTCCTCGGCCTCTGCTCCCCCGGTTATAGCGATAATCTCGAGCTTGCATCACACTTTGAAACAAACCGGTTCGGATGGTTCTACACAGGGCCGAACTATAGCGAACACGCGCTGCCGCCTGCCACGAATTTTGAGGAAGGCTCTTTGTCGCCGCTCCGCACCGCGCCACTCCGCTCCGCTCCGTTCCGGGACGAGCACCGGGTCCGATATTCAGATGATTTTCCGCGCGAGACCCGAGAACCGTAATTTTATGTGAAAGCTGGCAATCATGCGGTGAGAAATGCGTGTCTTGTGGAAGCGCGGCTGACTCTCTGTTGTGCCCGATAAAACGCGCTTGTATAATTAATTTGAATAAAACCCGGCGTGCAATTGTTATCTTCCGCTCGGAGCCGTGGCCTTAGGCTAGCGTGGAATATTGTTTCTAATTTATTAGTACGAAAAGTTTAACAGCACAGTACACATCTATAAAGAATGATTATAAACTGACACCTTATATCTAAAAAAGAAAGTTGCATAATTAATTATTATCTTCAGCTTGAAACCTGCCTTAGCTAATGTGAAATATTATTCGTAAATTATTAGTATGAAAAGTTTAGCAGTACAGTACAGAAATATGAAGAATGATTATAAACTGACAGCTTATATTTAAAAAAGAGAGTTGCATAACGAATTTGAATAAAATCTTCAGTTGGAAAGCTTAGTCTTGGCTAATGTGAAGTATTATTCGTAATTTATTAGTATGGAAAGTACAACAGCAAAATATAATCCATATAAATACACAGGGTGATTATAAAGTGGTGCTTTCTATGTGAGAAAAGTGTAATGAGTACTGCTTATCGAAATTATTTATTTCTGTGGCACGGTCATTATAAATTTAGACATCACTGTATTAACTTAAAATACAGAGGTAATTAAGAGTCACGCACCGTTTGCTGTACCGTATAATTTGCGGACATCGATCCACTGATGTAGACTGTATCGTGGAATGCATATAATTTTTCCTTCCTGTATTAACAGCAAAACAACGATCCCAGTTTTTGATAATAATTGGAAGTATAATAACCGCAGTGGCGAATAGGGAAAGAATTTATTCTATCTTTAGGAAGCAAAATACAATGAGGTTCATCTTCAGAAAGTAAAATAGAATGTACAGTAAAGTCTTGATCTAAGACGAACGGAGCTACACGATTTTAGTCAGTTCGGCTATCCCCTCCACGGTGAGTTCGTCGCGCTGTCCTTTTCTAGGATCGACGCGATCACAAGAAAATAATCGCCCTACACGATCTATGTCACAGTATGGACCTGAGGATTGGACTTTACAGTACTTAACATCGAACAATATAATTAACACAACTTTAGAACGAATAAAAATGTATAAAGTCTTCGGAAGCTGTCTACATACCTACTAAAAAAAACTGAATACAAACATTTTCTTACACGAATAAATTCTGGTTATAATTTTCAAAAATAACGGAGACACCGATGATAACGAAAGGTACCATTAGACTGCGAATTTTAAGCGTTTGTGATGAAAATGAGTAATTGGAAGCGGTAAGAAGGTTAAAAGAATTTCAGAGTGTTACTTTCGTTCTGCTAAAAGGATTAAAAGGAAAAGGATATATGCCTAGGTGGGCATCGATTGTTGTTAGAAAATGTTTATATCACACAAATATCCGCATTTGCTGTTACTCTGCTTGTCAACTAGAGCGAAAATCCAGATATCCAGCACAAAAGTTACCGGGTTGTTGACCCGTACACACCTCATATATCGAATTACTGCGGGCAGCCATTAAGTCCCGGAGAATTACATTTAACATGAACGTATACAATGGCTTTACGGTTAAACGTATTAGCTCTCCAAAAACAGTTAACAACATGATCCAGTAACGCTTGTGAATCGATAATACCACAAGTTTCGTGCGCGGCTTGAACTATTTTTCGGAAGCAACAATATTTCTATACAATGCCATTATTAGACCAATTTGGATATGTGTTGTTGATTGAGAAGACTATCGAGTTGATATTTAGCTTCGATGGGTACCGAAAGAGGCATGCAAGCTCGGACCAAAACGAGCATCGTAAGGCACGAACGACAATAGAAATTGTCCGACATCGGTGCAGAATCGGACGGCGTTTATTCTCGCGGTGAGGAGAGGCCATCGAAGTCCTCAGAGCAAGAGTCTCCCGAACGAAAAGTTTTCGAGAAGTGGCTGGGGATCCCGCAAGATCTCTAGAGCCTACACTCGAGGCGCAACTGCAGCTTCGGGATCGGACTTTCTTCTCGCATCAAGCCGTATTATTGATGCTCGTTTCCAATTACATTTAACGTAGCGCGAAGAGACAGAGGAGAGGCGGCCGGTCGCAGTTGCAGTTGCAGTTGCAGCCGTAGCTGGGCACGGAACTTCGAACTCTGTGATTAGAGGGGTGTGCCTCGCAGCTGCATTCACCCGGATCCACGGAGCATCTTCTACAAACTGCGAATACGTAAGTAGGGAACGCGTTATTTCCTACGAGCTTGAATGATTAGAACCGGCACGTGATTGCGGGTCGTTACGGGCCGAGCTGCGACGATAAAAGCCACGGACCCGGGCCGACGGCGGGCTGCCGTTCGCACGTCTGACGTGAGCAGTCACACTTGCCCCACAATTTTCCCGCGGTTCTTCCGCCGAAGATGCGCCATTGAACCCGCTGGAGTAAGGAATTCTGAGGCATTTAAGGAGGCTAGATTTCGAAATATAGATTTTTACTGTAATATATTATATTTAAGAGAATTTAATTTTATTGAGATTGATGAATTTCCGATGAATTTCCTAAGGGTTGTTATATTTGGCAATGTTTCAAAGATTCTTTTTTAAGAAATAAAAAAATCATTTTAACACTAAACCTACCACGGCCAAAACGGCCGTTTTTCTATTTCACAAAATTGGAGGTATAAAAACGTTTCCAAAGTTTAAGTTCTCCCTTCTATAAGACATTTTATTTTTATATGTTTTGTGCTCGGTAGGTTTAGTGTTAAGAAATAAAAGACGATTGCTCATATATCCGTTTCACCAACAAAGTGATGCTTAAAAATACTTTTTGAGATTTTCAGTAGTTTTTTCTTTTCGAAAACGCACGTTTTGCGTAAGCAATCGAAATATCTGATTCGTTTTGGATACACGCTTTCAAGTTCCTATCCGGAAATCTTGCCGGCGAGCTATAGCTGTTCACATTTGCGTGATTCGGCGAATTCAATGTTGTTTTGTATTCCTTAATGGAGATTAGGAAGTAGTATTTATGGCGATTAATTGGTCGAGTTTGGTCGGTTCGCGTGAGAAACCGTACTTTCAAAGGACGGCCAAAGCCACTTCAATCTGTTGAATCCGCGAACACAGGGTCATTTTATTGTACTGTATATACAGTGACTCCTACTAATATTCGTACGCTCTTAAAAATCGCACAACTTTGTAAATGTTGGACTATACTATTTGAATTTCTTTGAGAAGTTAGAAAAATTGCATCGCTACATAATGTGAGAGAAATGTTTGATTAAAATTGCAATTGGTCGAAATTACAAAGAAAGTACTAAAAGTTGTATTTTGCAACTTTTTAAAAAAATTACATATGTACCAATTATACATATTCTGAATATTTCATCTAAATCGGTCAACGTTTCGATGGGCTACAAACGTTTAACGATGAAAACTTATGTGATCATTTTGGAACATCTGTAGCTCATTGCTACGGTGACCGATTTTGATGAAATCCTCAGAATATGTATTATTCATATAGATCTACAAATCGTACTTTCTAAATTTTCAATGTAAGTCCACATAAAAAAGTTGCAAAATACAACTTTGAGTACTTTCTCTGCAATCACGACCAATTACAATTTTTGTAAAAAATTTTGTCCATTTTATGTAGCAAACCAATTGTGCTAACTTCTTTAAAAAAAATCCAAGTCGCATGGTCCAATGTTAACAAAGTGATGCGATTTTGGAAAGCGTCCGAATATTAGTGGAAGTCACTGTACATATTAGGTGAAGCGAACGTGGAAGAATAGTGCGATGAATTGCTGATTCTCGAGAGATTTGCATCGCAAATACTCGTAAAGCATTTTAATTTACGGATACACGGTCCAGTCGTTCGCAATTCTATTAGAAGCTTTTCGATCCGTTGTATGTTACGGCCGGAATTTCCAACGGGCATTTAAATATTAACATTGAACAAGCACCAATTGTTTGGAAACATCGCTGCATTATTTAACCGGGTTCCTTATAACATCTTAATCAAGCTGCCTGTCGTATTCAAATTACTATGGAAATTCGTTTTGGAAATACTTTCCAGCTTGTTCCGTGCTTACTGCGCTAATGTATTGTTACATTCTATTCTGCAACAAATATTTCGCAACAGCGAAACGAATTTTTATCAGAGTTCTGCGTCTGAAACCATTTCAGATTCCTAGATAGCACGAAGTAAAAAGATTACAGATGCCAGATTGTAAATCGACATTATTTAACAGTTAAATATTCGTATTTAATTTTATAATTTTTATGTCATCAAGTAATAAGTAGACTGCGAATTTTTCTGCGAAGTAAGAATTGTCTGCATCAATTGTAAGATACAGGGGACAAATGGGAATTTTAGTGTTTCTATAAAAGATTCGGTTTGGCGCGACTGCAGCGTACCATACTTAATACCTAAATGTATATAATACAGAATTAGAAAATATCTAGATATATTAATGTGATATAGAAGCAATAGTATTAATAATAAGGAACAAACAAATAGGATCAGAGGCTAAGTCTGAACTTAACATAAGTAGGTCTTTAGTCTTTTATTTTACTTATAAAAAATTAAAAACATGAAATAAAACCGCAACTGCAATAATGTACAAACGTAGTATGAATAGTCAGTTAGAAATATATTATATATTTACTATATAATGTAATTAGACGTACAAATAGACATAGTAAGTAAATAAATCATTGCGATAGGGGCTACAAGAACAGATGTTAGAGTACAAACATATATAAGAATGCTTATTGTTACGTATACTTTGTAAGCTACTGTTATGTAAATAGAGAGACTTTAAATCGTTAAGTTTTTAGCTGGTCGACCAGTGTTCAAATCCTATTGTTTCTATAATAATTTGATTCAATTGCAACCAACATAATGTTTTTAATTTATAGTATCCTCACTGATGTAAATTTTACCCACGCTGTTTTTTAAAAATTCAAATAGGATACGACACTGAAGAGCTCGCAATTAAGAATGCTCGCATCGCAGAAACATTAACAAAACCATTGTGCCATTGGCACATATTTTCCGCGGCCGATAAATGTATGCACACAAGCGATGCATCCCAAACTGCAAAGCCCGCTCTCGCTCCTTTTACGCCACTTTTTCTTTTATTTCTTGCCTTTCAAAGCAATCGCTTTACAGGAGTACATGTGCACTCTGCGGAGGAGGATATTTTTCATGTAAAGCGTTCATGGTGGATCGGCGCGAAAACTTGGATCGCGTAGAAATCGTGGTATTTTCGCAGGAATGGCGCGTGAAAATCGTAATGCTTGTAAGAGAATCTTTTTGTGGAAACATCCGGAACGATTGATGATGCGTGACGGCCGCGGGAAAAGAGTGGCCTGATTTTCTTTGCGGAGCGAGTTTCCCCGTTTCATATTTCTTTTTTCCTCGATTTTTATTGATATCAACGCGCGCGGATTATCGGCGAAAAAAGAATTTCAAGACATTTCTGCGTTCCCGGTCTGATTTCAATGGGAGCGTTTTAGTAAATACCGATTCACACGCTGAACTGTGTTTCCCTTTTTGCCAAGGAAGAATAAAAGTTAAGTGATTCGCGCCGGAATTATCGATAGCATGATTCCGAGCGAATTCGAACGCGTGGACTTTGAATTTTACTCGGCGGAGCTCCCGTGAAAATTCGAGCGTTGTCAAAATCCAGGACAAATCGAGCAGCTCGATAATTTTCTAATCAAAATCGCGACCGCGCGACTCGCGTCTCCCGGGCATGATTGAAACGTACAAAGACTCGACGCAATTTTCCGGAACATCGAGAAACAGGATTTCAGAGTGGCTTGTTCACCCCTGACGGGAATTTATATACGTATTTGCATACGCAATTTTCACGCTTAACCTCCTGGAAACGGGATTGAATTTAAGATAATGGCGGGCCGAATATGCATGAATTCTTTTTACTGACCGCAATAATAAATCAGCGAAAGCGATATTCTAATATCCCGGACCGATTTATCCGTTTCTTGTCTGGCCCGTTCGTTCCTACCGCAAACTTTCCCCTTCCCCGTGGTTTCTACAACGCAGCTGCTGCTCATTAGCATGTAGACCCCATATGTTTATGCAATTTCAAAATCTTCATAAAGCAATTTGGAAAAAGAGAAACGGAACGCGGGTTCATGAGGACGAGTCGGCCGGCCGGCTTTGTTGCGCTCGTCGGAAATTGTTATTGCGCTCTGCTTTTCACATCGTATTCTTTGCCAACGTGTGTCCCGGAACCGAGTTTTTTTTTCACATGGAAAAAGCAGCTTTGCTACTGTTTTTTTCAATCGTTTTTTATCGTTCTCATTATTACCGGGCTGTTACGATGCTAGATTATTTGAGCCAGAAATTCGTTCGCTGTAAAAGCAAAATTTGATGCGTGGAACTACGTGTTACGAAAGACAAAAGAATTTCAGTCTCTTCTACTGAAAATGTTGCCTGTGATTTTTCGAATGCAATATTTTGCAATCTATCGACAAATAATTGATTTCTAAAATTTTTCAGAATTTGGAGGACATGTGAATTTGCTCTGTTTAAAATGGAGTGACTATTTTGAAAGTAGAAATTTCTACGAAAATTGTACATTAACCGATTAAACTAGTTCTTCTAAAGTAATTGGGTTGCCTGGGAAGTTCGTGCCGTTTTTCTGTAGGTGGCATTAGGATAGGTCTGAATATGACAGAATGATTGAAAACAAATGGTATGTGTACATAGTCTAAAAGGTGATATTTCAGACATTTTTAGGAAAAAGTTTGGATTAGGATACATTAATATTTGTTAGTTTTATATGCTCTTAAATATGGAAGGAAACAGATTGCATTATAGGTATTTGATGATTTTTTCTTCCAAATTCTGTTGGAGCTTGGTTGGGATGTGCTGCCCCATTCACCCTATTAAACAGACATTACACCCTCAGATTTTCATCTCTTTAGGTCAATACAAAATTCCCATAATGACAAAAACTTTAACTCTTTGGTCGACATAAAAAATCATATCTAAAAGTTTTTCGCCGAGAAACGCAAATTGTGAACAATATGGCACTTATAATAATTCAATAAATGCATATCGAAATTTAAATGTATTGCGTTGGAGTTTTCCTTAAAAATCGGCACGAACTTTCCGGACAACCCAATATAAGAAATCTGATGTCGTTTCAATCAATTTGAAAAAAGTTACAGTGTATACTCGATACAATGATTTCTTTATATATGTCGCCAAGGCCTCGATGATAAACGTCGAGGAATTATCCCCACTGCTGAAGCTCAAGAGGCCTCGAACGCCGAGGAGAGTAAACATAACAGGGCACGGATATGTGTCCTCAACGATACACAACGCTGGTAAGACCCGTGTTGTTGACATATATCGAGAATTCACTGTATATGTCCAAAAGACGGGTCTAGGCACGGACATACATCGGCTAGAAGATACAATTCTTTGATTTTAACGTTCCGAGCTTATTGGCTTCTTACGAGGTATACCCCGCAGCAGTGTGGATAGTTCTGGGACTTTTATCGGCTAGGCATTTGGGTCATATACAGAGTAAACACTGTATTTCGTTTTAAAGGCAAGGTGACCAGAGGAGGCAGGAAACCTTTATGATTTCGGAGGATTTTTAGGGTAACTATACGTAAATTCGAAAGCCAGGTGTAAATTGTTAAATAACTCTACTTTTCGTAAACAAGCCCGTTCATGAACGTCCACAGCGGTGCTGATCGATGCAGCTAATGCGATCAGACAATGGAAACCCTTTTTCGTGGCGGAGGCCAATAAAATCGAGTTTCTAAAACGTGCGCGACAGATCCATTGTTTTTTATTATGCTCTTATTCGAGAGGGGTTGTTCGTTCCTCGGCAGAAGGCGGTCTAATTGACGGTGATCGAAGCCGCACAATAAATCCATTCTATTCATTTAATCGTGTCCGTCTGGCGCCGCGGGAAGGAAGAGACCGGGTCTCCTCTCGGATTGTAACCATTTTCTCCGTCACGTGCCGCCCAAATTGCGTTAACCCGCGGCAACATGCGCGTGCAACTCTTGTCACACCTATTTCTGCTTTCTTGCCGCCAGGTCCTCTGTGTTAATACAGCACGCGACACAATGTGCTGACCGTTTCTCCGCGTGCGGATTTCCGTCACGTATTGTTTTTCCGCCAATCGCGTGCTTTCCGCACCGGCCGTTCCGCGTCCCATTCCAATGCGACACGTACGAAACCGTCCTGTTAATAGCCTCGGACGGTTGATCTTGTTCCGGCCACCCGAGATCGTAAATATTCTTCTATTTATTGCCGCTGCTTGGACACTCAACGTCGCTATTAAAGTGCCTCGATAATTACTGGACTGCGGATGTTCATGCAATTCTCAATTTTTGTAGGCTTTTAAGAAAATGGAATTGAATGAAATCTTATTTTCGGTGGTCGTAGCCTTTGTACTTTTGCCTTTGAAATAATTAAAAATCGTATCAAGTTCTATCGAATTTTATATTCCAGCATTTTTTGACAATTTTCAGATGCCATAAATGCATCAAGATCCGCAATCTAATAATTACAGAAGCGGTCCAACGAGGAGAAAATATCGAAGCGACATTGCTAATTGTGATACAGCTCTCACAGAAAATGGCTAAAATTATTCGATCAAGCAATACAAATATGCGTCAATGTAAATATTTTGGAAAATATTTTGCTTTTCATTCACATGTCTACTTCTCCTTCGAAATATTTGTTGGGAGCGCCGATGGCAGGTCTACCATTTTGTTCTGACAAAATGAGAGCATAGCGCAGAGGATAATATAAATTATGGGATTTTCCCATCCGAAGTTATGTCAGTAAACCTCGATGGTCATAATACTACATCTTTCCATTAGATAATTAGTTTTCTATGATAACGTATTATTTCAACGAAGGGAACACGAAATAATCTGAAAGATATTTTCGTATAAACGCCAATTAATAAAGCACTGTACCGTGAAAAACCGTTTAAAAAGAATGTTTCGACGTCTCTTATCCTCTTTCAGGATCAGAGATTTTAAAAGTGTACACACGGTATTTGTATTCACGCGAAGTTCTCACGTATGGAGAGGAGCAAGTCAGGATTATATACAGTGTTCGATTTTTCGATACTAATCTGACTTGCAGAGGCCTGAAAGCATTCAATTTAGCAGACGTTTTAAGAGTTTCGATGGACTATACGTATGTTTAATTCATAACTGGAATAGAAAGAGTATTTGTTTGCACGTGAGCAGCATATGTTAACAGTACTCGCATTGTATAATACTAGTTTGAAATATTCTTGCGCACTGTTTCGTTAGATGGAACCAGCATGGACTTTGCAAAATAACAAGGAACTCTTCGAAAACAAAAGTAATTAAAGAAATCATTCTTGTTCTTCTTGCAGTGAAACAGTCCTCACTTAGTCAGATTTTTTATTTTACTAAAATGTAAAATTCTTAAATCGCAAAAAAATGTTTAACCTCACTTTTACTTTTAATCATACAGATACTGCACAGACAGAATATTTTAAGATCATTTAACCCATAGTCACAGGTGTTCAAAGAGTAAGCTGACGCGTCTGATTATGGCTGGCCGTTACTACTTCGCACGAAGTAAGCGTTCCCGTACGAATTGCGACGGTAATTCAATGTTCCGTTAATTTTGTGAAGTAGTGCATAAAGAGCGCATGAAATACCAAGTTAAACACGTTCGGGGCTAGGGCCGACGAAGAAGAAGATCGAGAAGACCCAACCGATAAGAACAATAGCGAACGGCGTCGGTTTATCAATGTTCCATTTCTCCAGGAACATTGGAATACGATCGCGTGCTAATTCCAGGAGTGCGCGGCGGGAACGAATTAATCCAGCGGAGAAGTACCAAGCGAAATCGCGTAAAACCGTGGAGGATCGCGATAGGAGTCTAATCATCCCGGTTGCAGAGAATTAGTCGTGATTCCTGGCGGTCAGAAGAAAGCGTTCGTCGTCGGGGAGAGTATGCAGGCTTGCGTCGGTTACGTCAGACATTATTGGTCCACCGGGGGCCCCGGTAATTTGGTTAAGTGCCGTGGCCTCGGTGTATCGTTTATCGGATATTGAGTCCGTTGCGTTTTGCATGCGGCCAAGGCGAGGCGCGCAGGGATACGGTACAATTAACATGATTACTTTACGCGGTGGCGGCGCCTAGTCTGGCCAGGCCGCAGCGTTCATTCCGTGTTTGCTCATCGTTGCCGTTGTGTACTTATCTCGACGTGTCCACACCGGGACGAAGGAGCTCGAAGGAGAATAGTTCAGCCGCAATTAGCAGCCCTGGTGAGAATATTCGCCGGAAAACACCGCCTAACCGTTGACCCCGGCGCGCTCCCCTCTCCCGGGGATTAGGCACCGGGGAATCGCTATCGCGAAAATGGAATATCCGAAAACCGGGCCAACGGGGAGAAAGTGAAGCCCCCCCGGATAACAGGGACGCGCGACGACGCTTTTCTTTCCTGAGGATTTCAACGGGATCGAATCTCCCCTCTTCACGGCCATCAGCTCGAATTTAAATATTACGCGAACCTCGGGACGTGAGTACTACCGGAGCGACGCAATACGCCTGGATCCCGGTTGGAAAATTTAAAAAATAAATAGGTCCACCGCGTGATAACGAGCGAAACGTACTTTCGGCCGGATGTGGTTTCCCAGGAACCTCCGGGGAGCCGAAAATCGCCTGGACCTCGTGGAAAGTTTTTCGGTGGATGAGCCCCGCGATATTGATACGCGTTTCTCCTTGTAAAATGAGGTTTTTAATGCTCCGCACTTAATGAGTTCGCAGATATTGTTCATTCGGAAATAATGTTTCGGTTTTTGAGAGCTTAACAATTTTATTTCGAATAGATCTTCTATGATGGACAATCTAACAGAATATATTTGGAACTACTGGAGATCTTAATAAAAATATTTACGACGTAATTTTTAGCGTATTAAAGCTTGCACCATGCTCTGAAGCAGATACAAAAGATAAAAATTTAGCTGTCTTAAATCCTTCGTTAAGCCGAGATGTATAAAATAAAAAATGACACAGTGCGTAAAATCCGCTGGCTAATGCCAGTGATATTTAAAAATGTAAAGTATCAAATGAACCTCATTTTGTAAACTTCCATTTTTGTACCAGCAAATCTATAATCGTTAAAAACGTTTTAATTATACTGGTAATTAAAACATGTTTTCCATCACCCCTATTGAAACGCATTTGTGTGAATAATAATCTTTTACCGTGCCTCATCAAAAATGTTTAACTATCATAATTACCAGTCTGACCCACAAAAACAAATTTATTTTACCATATGATATTTGTAATCCTTTAAAAAAATAATTAATCGACTACCACGCAGGGTCTTCAATTAATAAAGTAGTTGTAAGCAATATTTTTATCCAAAAGTATGTGAATCAGTGTTGGTACTTCTGGCAGGAAGATATAAGTCATAATGTAAGCCTTCCCGATATTTATTAATTCGGAGCGGTGTCTGACGAACGTATTAAATGCGTGACAGGTTTCTAAGAATGGTCATTCGTTAGTCTCGTCGGCGGCCGGGCTTTACAAAAGAATTATTTAATTGAATGCGGAGAGGAATGAATGCGAAATGAAGCGACTTCAGAAACTAGTTGCGGGGGCTGCATGTGACCAGCGTCTTTAATTAGCCGAGGTTGCCCCGGCTGCGGTCTCGCAGCTCCTCGAAGACAAAGTGAAAATTACACTAATGATCAATTTTTCCTTCCCTCTCTTGGCCCCGGGGCTGATTTGAATTCGCGAGGATACGCGACAGATGGATTTAACTTTGACTATTTCCCTGGCAACTAATTTGAAAATTATAAATCGCTCTCGGTCCCCGACGATTTCGCGCGAACCTCGCCGGATCAAAAATGCCTGTCGGATTACAGTCGTCGTCGAGAAACGCGAATCCTCGCTAGTCCAAATTTGCTGGAACCAAAATAAGACCGTCGACGCCTGCCCCGAGGCGCGTTGTCAGAATTTTATTTCGCGCGGATATACTTCGGCGAATTTTATAAGTTTTGCAACTTCGTGGTTTCAGATCTTCGTGCACAAGGTGTGTCGTCGATAATTAAATGCGTCGAATAGACTACAGACGCGTTCACGACAAAAACGAGTGGACTGAGTGCACGCTAGTGGAAATATTCAAAGACTTTAAAAACGCTGAATCGTGTTTTGCCCGTTCGCCTTTGTTATAAATGTATAAAATCCGCAGTGCAATAATCGTCAAAGGGAACGGTACTGAATTACATTGTATAGCATTCGCAAATATAAAATGAGATATGTACAATTTAACTTGTAAATGAATTTCTAACATCAATTGTAGTTAACGAAACATTTTTCCAAGTTTTTCATAATTGAGATAACACGGTGCAGCTTTTAATTAACTCACCGGCTAGGAAACGGAGGAATGTTATACAATTCTATTAAATTATTCTCCCTTTATTGTTTCCTTCTTCTATCGATTATTACTCTGCTGGAACGCTTATTAATACATACAATTTTATTGGTGCCAATGTACATTAAAACAACGAAATAATCGATTCTCAAATTTAGAAATTATATTAAAGCTTATAGCCATAACATATGAACATTTGATTAACAAGTTGCAATAATCGCAGTGATAATTAATTTGTATACAATTAATGTAATTAATATAATCATTAATAATTATATGTTACTGTATGAACGTATGATTAATAAGTAATAATAGTAATTGAATGCTTCGCTTAATTAAGTCAATAATAGATTCATAAATTACATCTTAACATCTCAACTTGTTAGGAAAGCGAATAAAATTAGCAGAAACTATAATTACGGTGAAATACGTTCGTGTTTGATAAGCATACTCTGTCTGATAAAAATTATCGTGCTCAAATACTCGTGCATGAATAGATTCAGAAGAACTTTTATATATACATATATATTTTATATATACGTATATTTTTTTCGCTAAAGCGAGAATATTTTCCATAGCTACTTGACGTTTCCATCGTTCGGTCGCAATGACCCGCGTTTTCGAAAATGACCTCTAACGGTGAAAATTGTAGCGTTTTGCCGCACGCGATCACACGCGCCATTAAACGTTCCTCGCAGGTAGTTTACACACGACACATTATGACATACTATCGTGTGGTACATCGGGAACGTGTAACGGTACGTACACAACATCGCAAACATTTCTACGTCAGCGATAATGAACAAACGTCCCCCATCCGTGTAAAATAATCGCGCTGGGGCATAACGGAAATGAGGAATCGACGACGCGACGCCATGCGAAAAGAGTTCCTGCAACGCGATGTGTACCTTTTTAATGGGAACACAATAATTGTAAACCATTATCAATCCTGTTATCAAGATAACAAGCCACCTGTGTGCTTTCTACATGAAAATGATAATCGATCATGTTCGTCTTATAATCGGAGTTAAATGAAAAATATGAAAATTGTGTAAATTAAAGAACTGAACGTTAGGAAGCTAGAAAATAGTACTTACAGACTAAATTCAGAGAGTAATACGTAAAACAGCTATGCATAAATGCTAGAAAAAATAAAGTAAAATAAAAATAAACAATAATTCTATTTATAAAACAATTTTATTATATCGCAAAAAATCTGAAACACATTAAAGAGCGCGTTTTCCAACGAAACATGATTAATTTATCACGGCTGATGAAAGTCCTGGACAGCGTGTACTTTGCGAGGGCATACGTTACGTACTCGCTAATGCTCGAGGCAGTCGCCATAACCGGAGACATTCTAAAAACTATGATATCCATAAAATTCTTGTGCTCCTTAACATTCGGCGATAATGTGGAGATAGTTCCCGGTTATTCCCGGCGACCGCGAAACACGAATAAAAGATGCGCTGCTTCGGGTGAGCGGTCGGATAAAGGTTGTTTTAATTTCGACAGTTGTTACGTCCCCCCGGTAAACGTTTTACTCGTTCGCTCGAAAAGTTTGTTTATTTAAAACGTTTTTTCCCCCCGTTTCGTTTCTATTGCTCACGGAGAGCCCCGCCCCATCCTGGGTCTACCCGATGGATGTATACAGGTATATATGTATATGTATAGTAACACCCACCCCCACTCCCTCCCCTCCATCACGCCTCTTGGCCCAGTTTATTTTCCAGGTTTCCCGGTGTTTCCACGAACCCGACCGGAAGAGACAGCACGAACACTATGGTTATCTGTGCTGACGATCTTTTCGCGTCCAAAGGGCTCCTGTATGACTTTCGAGTAATTCAAGTACCTAGTTTCAAAGAGCGTTGCCGCGGCAGATTAGGAGCCAGGTAGAAATTAGGGGCTCGACATTCGCGCGGCTTTCGCGGACCATGTTACTCTGGCCGGCACGGTAACGTGTGTTTCCCACTACGGGGTGTAAAACAGTTCCGATGATGACTTGGTGTATTTCCTTAGACGCTGATTTGGGTTAAAGTTTACAGAGGAAACCAGATATTTTCAACTCCTTCTGATGCAATACTGTAGATTTTGGCAAGAAAATACCGGAAATCCAAGTTTCAATCCTAGGAGATCACTAGTTCAAAAGTTACGCGTGCGTAAAGATCTGCGATTTTCAGCCTTTTTAACAGGCAAGGGCACCGTCATGTTGATATGCTCGAGGTCGAGCGTTTCTAGGTATTTCTTTTGCGACCGTCTTGTGTTTCCACCCGAGACTGACTCCTCCAATTATCATTTCCGCTCGGCACATATACATATATACAAATCTTCCTTGACAAGAGCATGCAGATCCGAGCCGACCCGTCTTTTCAAAGAACTTGCGTGGATGGTATTGATCAATTGTATTGAAGGAATGAGTTTTGGAGTAACATGCTCTCTCTCTTTATCTCCTTTCTTTGTCTCCTCTCTCGCTGTAGCACATCAAAGATGTTTACAAGTGGGACTTCTCTTGTTGGTTTCTGTTACTCCGTCCTGTGTTTCTGTAACAGTTTCTGTGCACGTAACATGTACTCCTACATGTAGTAGATGAGTGGAATAGCGTTGAAGGAAACATCTCGTTCTCACGAGATACTACTCTGTTCCATCAAATCAGTGAAATTTTCCATTCATTTACTAACAAATAGTACTGTTACAATTGACACTGTGGGGACACTTTTATTAACTCGAGACCACTCTTCTAGCTAGAAACGTTCGGAGCTTGCATCGTTGAATTGCAGTTTAATGAATTTGTCTAAAGTAAGGAATTGTCAATAGTATACAGTCTCTGAAATTAATGTCTAAGTGTCTAATCATACTTGATGCACATATGTCAGGGAATTTCGCCCTTGTGTGGTCATCTTTAAAATGTTGAATGCTCCTAGCAACGTTAACCGGTCGTAACAATAAAAAATAACATTTTTTCCACCCAGTATACAGTAGAATGGCGACTGTAAGGGAGGGATATGAGTTTCGTGCTTAGAACTGTGATTACACGGTTGCCAACCCCTACGTCTTCATCTAGCAGAGGTTCTCCACCCACGTGTACCATAATGCACTCTGATAGCGTGTAATAGAGTTGCACCACTTTCTGGTAGCGCTCGCTCGCATGCTCGCGCCCGCGCGGAATTATGAATGTCACGTTGCGAATAGGACGTTGTTTGCATCGCATATGAGACAGTTTTGGCAGTGTCGGTGATTTCGGCGCCGTAAACGACGAGCCACGGACCGAGAAAGATTTCCACCTGGAATTTTCTTTCCCCGTGTCCTTATTCTCCTCGAGTTAAGCGTTTTCTGAATTTTGATAGAATTTCCTTTCCCCTACAGTCAACTGCCAGAAACCCCTGGACTACAACCAGCATCGACTATACTTCATTTTCTAGGGTTTGTGCATTTCTTCCGACAATCTCGTCGCTCGCGGAATTTCAAATTGCAGCAGCGTGTGGACCGATCAACCACCCATAAAGAAATCAAATTAGAAACTCTCCAACACTAAAATCGTTTTGCAATACCTGTTGGGTGATTCTTATACATTTTGTCATCCTAAAACTAAATCTGAAAGCAGAATTGCTCCATTACGCAACGTTTTCGAAAAATTTTGGTTTTTGTAAAAATGCCGGATTTTGATACAAAATGAGGTGTTACGCAAAAACTAAACACGCGAGAAAGTTCAAATTTAATTTTGTCATAAATATAACAAAAACGGTCTGGCTGATTTATACACTTCCGCGACATTTTATCGCTTTAATATGGAGCAATTCATGTCTTAATTATGTACTTAAATCAATACAAGTAGTCCCATTTACATCGTGTTTGGACTTATTTTAATCGGAAGAATCTCGAATGTCCATTGGTATTACAATTATAAAGGTAAGACAACAATTACTGAAAATAAAATTTTCTAGTCACCGCATTGCTGCGGTTAATTTTCTTTATGAAGCACTTCCACAATGAAATGTGAATATAACTCGTATTTTTATAATTTTGTGTAATGATCGTAGAGATCCATTTCTTAGCAGAATCGTTACCAGAGATGAAAAATGGATACTTTGTGAAAACATAAAGCGCTCCAAGCAATGGCTTTCTGCAAACTGCAATATCAACCCCTAAACCTAGCTTATCACTTAGAAAGGTGTTACAGTGCATTTGGTGGGACTGTCGTGACATAATTCACTTCGAGTTGTATTGTCAGCAATTACAACGGCTGTATTCAGAACTATTGAAAAATAGTGCATCTTTGGTCCACAGGAAAGGTGTAATACTGCAAATTGACAATGCCCGGCCCCATACAGTTAGAAACTCACTTAGGAAAAAATCAAAGAATTGCAATGGGAAGTTTACCGCACCCCCTGGATTCACCGGATATTGCTCCCTCTGAATATCAGCTTTTCAGATCTCTGGAGCATTATTTAAAAAATAACCTTGAGTCATATTTTGCTTGACGAACCCTGGATTTCTATTGGAGGGAGATTGAAAATTTGCAGGAAAGATGGCAAACTGTCCTTGATAATGATGGAGATTGTATATTAAATTAAGAAATAAAAACTTGAATTTACTACAAAGTTTGTTTTAGATTTCAAAATAATTGATTACTTATGGGTCCCCCTAATATTTTCGTCTCCAACAATCGCGGAAACACCGCCGGCTCCTATTGCGATAAGTCGTCTGACGGTCATCGGGGAATTAAGAAGCAGCATTAAAATCAAAGTTATTTTGATGGTCGCTAATGGAGTTGCCGAGCGCTACGGAGAACAACGCTCTCGCGCGACGATGCGTGTCACGTTACAAAAGTTTGGCAACAAGGTTTGCATTGCACATGAGCTACGTGCGGCCCCGTGTCGTCATATCAACGAACTTGTCGGCGGAGTCAAAAGTCGTGGGGAGTATTCGTTATAAGTTTTCCACGTCAACAGCTAGACGTGAAATTTCAAGGAAGAAGCTCCTTTTCGCTGGATCATTGCCATGGGTATCGTGGTACTTCAGAGCCTTGATGATCATAAAACTTGCCCCGACGAAACTGACGTCTCCTCGTTGCTACTAAGCACGAGAGCAGACTCGCCACATACGATTCAATGCTATTCCGAAGTGTCGCATTGCGAGATAAAATTCATAATTTTTCATCTAACACAATTCTGGTGTGTGAAAATATTTTCTATTCGAGTTTTGTAATATTTAAAACTATATTTATTCCAAGATGTCACATCGTGAAATAAAATTCATAATTTTTCATCTATCAACATACTTCTGTGCGAAAATAATCTCTAGACTTTTGTAATCTTTAAAACTATATCTATTTTCTGATGGTTGATAAATGTGTTTTAATGCCTCAAAATACTGTAGAACTATTCGAGAAAATCATGCGCCGGAAAATTGCGAAGAGAGACACTTTGAAATTGTAGTTGCGGTAATTTCGCAGCGAATGGTATATATTTTTTTAATTGCTAGCAGACCGAATTACAGGTGCGTGTGAAACCGGGAAAATCGCACGTGCTTATCGCAACTTCTATTGTCCTTTTTTTTTTTGCAACCCAAATGGGGATCCTGGAAGCACGCTGAAACGAGTAAAGATTATCTAAACGTTCAATTGCATTCATTTAATATTTGCATCGAAATGATACGAGGCGTTTAACGAAATTATTCTTTGAACGTTAAAAACATTGTACTGCTACCGTAATTTTCTTAACACTTTTTATGAATAATCAGAATAATTAAACTAATGCTTAGCGTGTCGTGAGATAGCATTGTTCATGGCCAGTTTTTTTTTTTTAGTAGTTCACTGTACTTCCGATTTGATTGGATTTATGGCAAAACTGTGGAATTTAAAACAGAAGAACTATTAAACAGACGTTATACCGGTATTAATATTTCGTTTCCAGTATATTAAAATTATTAATCTAAATATATACTGTAAATTCTCGATATATGTCAACAACACTGGTCTTGGCAGCGTCGTGTATCGTATAGGAGACATGCCCGAGCCGTGTTATGTTTACAGTCCTCGACATCCGAGGCCTCCACATACACTCCGCGATAGTGGGGATAATTCCGCGACGATTATCGTCCAGGTCTTGGCGACATATATAGAGAAATCACTGTATCTAGCTTCAGTGCTAGTAATCACTCTTAAAGTTATATTTGTATTTATTTTCGTAGAAAAAACGACTGCTGATAATAGAATACTTAAATTTTTATTTTATTCTTTTGAAATGGAAACGTCGAGAGTACAGGAAGTTAAGCGGATTCTTCGAAGAAAATTAGGCAAGCTTAACACGCGAAGAGTAAAATTTAGGGTGGTAATGCCTCAGTCCGCCATGATTCCTGCGCGATACGTCTTTCCGTCCATTTTCTTGGCGAGTTCATTTCTAGCCAGATGTCACTGATAATATCTCTCGCAGCTTTTCGCACATTCTTTCTGTGCGCGCGGCGTTGCCTCCGTGCTTTTCTCGCGATCCTATTTTCCTTTTTCGTTCGGTCGCCCCTCTCTTCGACTTTCCATTTCCTCGGCCGTCAGTTCTTCCATTTCCTTCTCCCTCTCACTCTCTCTCTCTTTCTCTGTATTAATCCTCGTTTCCTTCTAACTCGCCATTTTACTTTTCCATTCCCTGTAAAATGCGCAGCATGACATCTCTCTCTCGACCGTGTTCCCGGAGTTTACTGCCTTAACGTTGTATCTGCTTGCTTTTATCTTTTCGTGCACTATACCCGCGTCTTGATTTTCGTTTCAGCTTTTGTCCTTCGCCCTCCTTGTCCCTCCACACGGAAACGCGTCGTGCGTTTCCGTACAATCGCGGAATTTTTCGTCTACCCGTAGGACTTCTTCGCGACGCGGCCTCTATTTTACCATTTTTACGCATTCAATTTCCTTTCGTGGCTGTTCGGCTGCCCCGACCACCAGACGCATTATTTAATCTTGCGCGAGAGAGCTTTCCGGAGTTCTCGGTAGCAGAATTGATAATGCATCGCGGGAGGATGTTTCAATTCGTACGCAAGTAACAAGAAACTTCGATTGTAATTGCGGTGACCATACGTTCTTCGTTTAAGAGGACTGTCGTCTATTGCACTATTCTGTCCTGTAGATTTATTTCTTCCATTTCCAAAATCAGAATTTTTAACGACAGGACACCAATTTTTAATGACAGGACACGTGAGCTAGAAAACGTGTTCAAGCTTTTCGTGCAACTGGAAGAGCTAACGGTTCCAGAACCATTTTTCGTCCGCTCCTGCTGAATATTATTCACGACGTTAATTCCGTAATTATGTAGTTTCTCGAAGACTTGTTCTGCTACGTACCATTTCCATTAAGAACCATCTCGGCGACCATTTTTCATTTCCGGCGTAACCAACCAGCGCGACTTTTCCATCTATTTTAGTTCACCTCGCCGCTGTTTACAGATTACTCTCTGCGTTAAAATGTAAAATCATATCGCGTTATCGAGTAATAAGGTAAAGGATCAGCAATCGAGGTGGACGGATAATTAAATTGTAAAATGAACGTACAAAATTTCATGGACCGCGTTTTACAAACCAATACTTTTGTGCGATAATGTGGTGTTTTTACAGGAACTAAAGAATATTTTATTACATCCCAGAATTCCGGAAATAATTTCTTCATACATAAAATTGAATTTAAATAATTTCTTTATACATAAAACTGAATTTAGATAATTTCTTCATACATAAAATTCAATTTAAATAATTTCTTTACACATAAAATTGAATTGAAATATTTCTTTATACTTAAAATTTAATTTAAATAATTTCTTTACACATAAAATTGATTTGAAATATTTCTTTATACTTAAAATTTAATTTAAATAATTTCTGTATACATAAAATTTAACTTAAATAATAAAATTGAATTTAAATAATTTCTTTATACATAAAATCGAAATTAAACAATTTCTTTATATGTAAAATTGAAAGTATATGTTATATATTTTAAATGGCATAATATTTCTGTTCCTACATTTTTCTTAACTATCGATTTCGAGAACAAACTCATTGTTCTTAATATTACTACACAAATTAAGAATGTAATCAATGTGTTAAACTTTAGCTTACAATTTTTTGTTTCGTTAGCTAAATCGCATTGATTTACAGAAGTCTTTTGAAATAATAGTCAAATTATTTTCTCGTTTAAAAGTCGTGTATCTTTTTTTTTTATTGTGCATTTTCAGTTCCTCGTTTCCCAGTTATTTCACCATCATTTGTACCTTAACAAACTCGGAACACAACCCCTAATCTCCCCGGCAAAACTACGTCATTTCTCCATAACCGCGCGAATCCAAGCGCATGTCCTCGAATCAACCGGAAACAAAATCGACCCGATCAAAAGATAAGAAAATTCCGATTCTTCTAAAGGGAAAACCGACCGGGTCGCCGATATTAAAACGCCTATACGCGACCCACACTGGATATAACGAAATTCAATATCCCCGAGAATAATTGCATCGACGAATTCCGGGGGTGGAGCGATCGGTGGAGGTCGAGCGAAATTTTCGGAAGTCGATTCGACGACAGGATCACGGATACCTGGGAATCGTTGGACAGGAGGATCGGTACGATTGATAAGCGAGCGTGGCAGAGAGCGTGGATGGGCAGGTCGGTGCTTATTGATTCCCAGCCCGGAAACACCTTTCCCGATCTTGTCAAGGGGACGGACAATAAACGGTCTGGTCGGAGTCAGAAACATTATCCGATGTCCAGGCGGCAGCAGAAACAGAACCGAACGCAGAAGTAGAAGTAGAAATAGTAGTAGAAGAACTAGAAGAAGAAGGAGAAGAAGAAGAAGAAAAAGAAGAAGAAGAAGAAGAAGAGGAGGAGGAGGAAGAAGAAGAAGAAGAAGAAGAAGAAGAAGAGGTTCGTGTTTCGAGTCGGGCGTAAAGTGACTCGGTTCCACGGCTTCCCTAAGGACGCAATTCCCTTGGATCTAGATTACGCCCGAATCCTCTATACACTTGCGGCGGAGTAAACGGAAAGGAAGTGATCCGGCGAGTGCAAACGACACCCCGCCACGTCAACAACGCTGCCGCAGTGTTCCCAAGATTGCGCAGGGGCCTCGCTCTTTCTCCACCCCCGCAAACGCGGATCAAATTTGAGACAGTCCACGCCGCGGGTTCCACGCCGGCCGAGATTACCGAACACGAGCCACCGGGATGCATCCCCAAACTTCTCCGTTTCATCTTGGTTAAACCTTAACGGCCCCGTTCTCGCTTCAATTTTCCGCAAACGCTGCGTCTACACCCCGGCCACCGTACCGGATTATGCCTTTGTAATGGGCACGCGGGTCCGCAATCGTGATTAGTTGCCTAACCAAGCTGTTCCATCAATGGCACAGCATTGTAGTTGCATGGAATGCCTACGGTAATGCTTTATACACATTTTCACTTTAGATCAACGAGTCAAGGTTCATTTCTAATGCGACATCTTGAAGAAAACCTCATACAGTGATTTGTCTATTTATGTCGCCGAGGCCAGGATGATAAACGTCGCGGAATTATCCCCACTACACCGGGGGATATCTCGGATGCCCAGGGTGGGTAAATATAATACGGATCGGGTACGACGTTCAGGGTGGATCAAAAAATAGTATCTCCTGGACGATATATGTCGTTGGCGTGTGGTTGACATATATCGAGAATTCACTGTAAGTAACTTACCTACTGAGAACTGCCAGCACAGATGTTCGTTGGCAATAACTACAGCGATCGCTGAGAACGGCGAGGAGTAATATGGAACAGAGGTAGCTTTTCAAACGAAAGAATCACTTCGCCATTTTCGAGGGATGACGATTCTCGGTCCGGTACGGTAGTTGGCCGATTGGTCGGCGGAAAATGTCCGTCCGGAATGCTTCGAGTATCCCCGCGCGTACGTACCACGTCGATTGTCCTTTTCGAAGGACTCGCGCGGAACTGATCGCGCATGGTCATCCGCTCGGGAGACATCGCCCTTTGACGGTACCCGAGGATATCGACGATCGAAAGAAAAGAGAAAGTCACGGTCGCTGATTGGCCGCTATTCTTCCCCGAGATGGAAAGTGGCAATTCCTCGAGGACGAATCGGACACGCCGGCAGCTTGACCTAATTACGAGGCCGGAGAACCGGGGACTGGTCATGCTGTCGCCGAGGGTGTCCCGCAGGGGTCGCAGTTTATGACAATAGTGTTCCGCGGGTCCGTAGGTGTCCGATCGAAACCGGTGCACGTGTTAATTGCTCCTCGTTCGCCGCCCCACTTGTGGAACAATATGCTCGCTCCTCCTCGAACGTAAAATACTCGGAAGCCCGGAGCTGGACTATTCCTTAGGACGTAACAGGTATCGCATTAAAGATAATACTGTGGAGACCCCTCTGCCCGAATTAACTCCGTGCTAGGCGATACACAGTTGCAATCGCGACGAAGATTTCCGAAGGAACCCGATAAACACGATTAAAATTGTTTAGAAATCGACACACGTGGTCGATTATTGGCGTTATTTATTTCTAAATTGGGAGGTTCCGAGCATCATTCATTCAGCCAGCTCATAGTGTCTAGTTATTATCCCACAATTCATAGTGTCTACTCGATATACAGTAAGTGTAAAAAGTATTCGTACACCTTTTATAGTTCTAGAAAACCATATATTTCTTTATGTAGTTGTACATTCTTTTATAAAACAAAAACACAATTACGATTATTATATTTTTCAACTACAAAATGTGGCATGAATAAACTAACGAAAAGTTAACCTTACTGAGATACATTAAAAACAGTCTGAAGTCTCTCAAAATTAGCACGCAAAAAGTATTCGTACACGTAACAAATTTAGCAATAAACGTGTTATAATTTGCGAATATAAATTAAATTAATATTTTGTTGGATAGCCTTTCGACTGTATAATTGCGTCCAGTCTTCTTGGCATTGAATCCACTAAATTGGATGTGACTTCGTGTGTTATATTGCACCATTCCTCTCGAAGAGCCAGTTTTAATTGTTCTTTATTTTAAATATGCCGGGTTCGGATTTTTTATCAATCAGATTCCATAAATTTTCGATCGGATTAATATCCGGTGATTGCGGAGGTGTTTTCAACACCTCAACTTCTAGACCCATTTTTTCTGCACTACTTACAATATGGGTTTTTAATATGTTTAGGTATATTTTGTGGTCCATGATTCTCTCGATGAAGTGTAATGACCTCACTCCACCAGCACTCATACAACAGAGACATAGATTTTCTTTTTCTAGCTCTGTATTTTTCTTCCTTCAGACCGTACACTTGCCATCAGAGCCAAAAACATTAAATTTACTTTCGTCCGTAAATATGACTCTTCGCCAAAACTAGATAGGCTTATTGATATTATCTTTCGCGAAATCAAGTCTCTTCTTTCTATTTGCGACATTTACGAAATACTTCTTGCGAGCAACTCGGCCGTGATATTCATTATTTCGTAAACAATTACGAATAGTGCTGGCACATACACTTACTCCAGCGTTGTTTGTAAGCTCAGCAGCGATCTTAGGGGCACTAATTTTAGGATTTTTTTTACTTTACACACTATAAAACGTTCATCGTGTTAACTAAGTTTTCGAGGTCGACGAGATTTCGCTTTATTTTTATTGGTTTTTCGTTCACCATATCGATTTATAATTCCTTGTATAGTCCTATGTGGACTATTAATTGTTTTTGTTATTTCTCGCAATGATTTGCACTGATTATGCAGTTGTGTAATAATTTTTCTTTCAGTCTCACTTGTTTCCTTACCTTTACGACCCATTTTACCGAATGTTACAAAAATTAACTAGTTTTGCAGAAGGTTGCCACTAGACTGTGCATCAAAGACTCTGTCTGATTATTTGTCGGGTCCCGCTAAACCATAATATAAACAATCGGACAATCAAACTTTTTCAAGTATATTTATATGACAGTATGTAGTTAAAATATATAACAATTACAATTATGTTTCGTTTTATAAACATGTGTGCAATTACATATAGAAATACATGGTTTTTTAAGTCTACAAGAGGTGTACGAATACTTTTTACGCTCACTGTATGTCCGTAACACAGGTCTAGTCAAAGACATATCGGCCGGGAGATTCTTTGATCCACGCCGAACGTAGAAAAGAGCAGCGAAGCTCTAGAATATACACCGCGGCAGTGGGGATAATGCCGCGACATTTATCATCCAGTCCTTGGTGACATATATATAGAAATCGCTGAATATGACAAAATTTCTGCCTCTACTACGATTGTGTACACAAATCGTCCATATGTGCTATAATTTCTGTGCATCAGAGAGCAGTGCCTAATGTTCGTAACGCTTATACACACATCTATTTAATCATTATTTCTTGAACAGGGATGAATCTACACAATTTTTACAAGCAGACATGTTTTTGTTAGACAGTTGAATAGAATTTTTCTAAATCATTTTTTCTCCACAGGAGTTTTTGTGCCACGTTGTTGGGTGTACCATCCTACCTACAATGGAGCCGGAGGAAGTGTAATAAGCCCAAAAAAAGTGTCGGTTATTTACTCGCTCGACTACACGACGTGTACATAACAATGTAAGGGCGAAAGGGGCACGATGGAACAAAATACAGAATATTTGTCAGAGTATGAGTGGGAATCCGGTGACGATGGCCAGGGTTTTACGGAGCTCGTACAGTGGCGGTAAGCTTAAATATTTACAATTATGTATTTACCCGTAACAAACAGCGACATCACAGATGGTATAGCAAACCGGACGTTACATAATGGGTGCACGGTGTTTCGAGCTCGTAACACTTCACGGCGATCAGAAACCATAAAATGGTACCTTTGTGTAATCGTGAACGCGTGTTATTACTTCCACGTTACAATATTTTATTTACACTAATTTGTTAAAGCAATGCAAAGTCATTTGTACGATTGACAATTCGTAGTATGTATCTTAAAGCACGCGATTTTTATTCCACTTGTTAGAACTTCAGTTGTGTTGCATTATAAAAATGACAAGGTTAAATTTATTTAGAATTGGCACGATTTTTAGCGTAACATAAGAATAACATAATTTATGTAATCATCTCCTACGAATGCATATTTATGATTTCGATAAATATAAAGTAAAGGATTGGACCGACAGTATCAATTTTCTGTGATTAAGTCTTTTACTTCGATTCATTATGTTAATTAGAGAGAGAGGGAGAGAGTCGTTGACGCTTGAACTACGGAACTCGTAATTTTGTGCACAGATTATTTTAATTTTGTACACATTTTTTTAATTTATTGAAATTTTAACAACGTGCTTATGAAGGATCTATACAATAAATTGATGTCTTATGTAAATGCACTCTCGTTGTTTTTATAAGGTGTTCCAGTATTCTGTGGGTGTTATATTTTATGAAAAAGCTAGTTACACTCGGGAACTCTGTCAGAGATTCATAGTCCGTCGACACCTTGCGAAACTACTTTGCTGAATCGGCGCTTCGTGCATACGCAAGCTCATCCTGGGTAAACTGAATGGAAAATTGCCGTTCATACTGGCGAAAACCAAAATTTGTCGATCGCATGTCGTACATAAAGATATCACAGCCGGGAGTAAACGCAACGTGTTGGCATACGCATTAACGTAACCTCAACCCGTCTATCGCGGAATTATTGCTAATAAAACTGTACATCCGTTCGGAATGGTGGTACGCCCATCGGTTAGCTTGTTTTGTTCATCAACGAAAAATGTTGACCGACAGAAACGACACTGGATATTATGGGTTGTTGAAACAACGGGGTGTTTTGACACAGTTTCCGTAACTCGTCATTGTGCATGGTATTTATTCAAGCTTTTAAAATTCACTACTCATTAAAAAGCACAAACTGCGGATCTTTATAAAAAAAAAACATTTCTTCTTCGCGAAACGGGGGTTACAATAAACACTGTGTTGTACCTTAATCATTTTAATCAGTTTGCGTTTGTAATCTGTTGCGAGAAATGCACAATCTATTTGTTAATACAGCAGAATAATCACAATGTATAATTTATGCATTTCTCTATATATGTCGCCAAGATCTGGATGATAAATGTTGCGGAATTATCCCCACTACCACATGTAGTATACATGTAGACGCGTGTTGTTGACATGTATCAAGATTCACTGTAGTCCCCCGAAAGTGCCGTTTCAAGACATTCAGTGTTAATAAAATTTCAACAAGATGGTACAATACATTTTATAAATTACTTTTACTGTATAATTTACTCAGCAGCATTTTCGCTATTATGGAGCAACGTTTCGAAGTGGTGAAATTAATTTTCGGTAATTATGCAGCAAGTAAGATCGTCAAACTTTTGTTCGTTATGAACGTAGTCAGAACGTTATTTGTTCGACGGGTTCGCTTTATTTCGTTAATTAATGATTTAACCAGCAAATACGAATATCAAACGAATGCTGTGCGGCGCAAATAATTGTAATAAACAATAGCGTGATTGGCGCAAACAACGGCTGGTAATAATAATAAGATCGATATTGAATAAAGTCGAAGCGAGGTTTCCGCGAAGAGAAATGTTTCGTTTACCGTCGCGCGTCGAAGTTGACGTTCGAAAATGGCGGCCGGAACGCGAGCGTTCTATTGAATGGCATTTACGAGGCATCAAATCACCTTTGCTCTGTTAAATGGGACCCGACTTTTCCAGCCCGTCGGAATGCTGTAGTACAGATCGCCAGGAATCCAACGACCTGGATTAGAGTGGTGTTGCAGTGAAATGCTCGCGATATATCGGAATTTAAACTGCAAGCGTGAATTGTAGCCGGAACTCGGCGACAAGTTTCCTTCAGCTAGCGAAACGCGTCGCTACACTGTTTGTTGGTAGTAAGTTCTTATTCATACATCGACGCCTCAATAAATACAACGATTTCCAACGGCTCTTGCTCGTGTCGTCGAATACATTTTGCTATTCTTGGCTCCGAGGGAATTGTTAAGAAACTGCCGAAGTTGCTCGCTGATGATCCGTTGCAAATGCACGGCTCGAATCGGAAACTATTCACGTAGCGCTGAAGGCGTTATTAGTAGACTGCGAATCTTCATACGAAATAAATATTCTCGAGCTCAATTGTAACAAATAGAAATTGCACGAACATTAATTTCTTCGTTTAATAATTTGAAATAGTCTAAAATAACCTATCACAATAGTCTTATTCAATATTATAATAATATTACTTATTCATTTTTATCACGCGTGCATACCACCTGAAGTTTAATTATTCGAGTGAATGTTCCCCTGTTTCAAAAAATTTCTTAACAGAATAGTACAGAATTGTTTTTCCCTTTTCATTTACTTTGCAATTACGTTTTAACCACTTCGCGACCACGGACGAGTTATCTCGCGACGAAATACCGTGCGTACGATAACCACAGACGAGTTATCTCGCGACGCAATGTCGCTTGCACTATGCCACAGACGAGTTATCTCGCAAACTGTGTGAAATTGTGTCGCGAGATAACTCGTCTGTGGTTATCGTACGCACGGTATTTCGTCGCGAGATAACTCGTCCGTGGTTGCGAAGAGGTTAACAGCTATTGTACAAGTTGGAAATACAGTAAAGTCTTGTTCTGAGACGAACGGACCTACACGATCTTAGTCAGTTCGCCTATCCCCTCCCCTGGGGGCTCTGCCTCGGTCGCCGAGAAGTGTAAACATGCCGCGTAACCATAGTCACACGAAAATTGTAGTCCTATACGATCTATGTCACAGCACGGAACCGAGGATTGGGCTTAGATCAAGACTTTACGGTATTATGTCGTACACGAATGAGCCTTGAGTTAACAAGTATAAGGTTTGCACTGATTTAATAAATAGTTGTTCGTTTCAATATGAATTATTTTCTAAAAATGTACGAACTGCAATTTTCTAATGGAGCCAAAGACATCTGAGAACACTGAACAATATTTTTAACATACCGTTTTGTATATCTTTAACTGCGGTCGTGTAACGTGAACATTTCCTACTTCTTTGATTCCGCTTTTTCCTTTTGATTCGGAATGTAGCTGTACGTTCGTTTTCGAAAAATACAGTAAAAGTTGCTCGATCCAATTTCGCTGAGTTAACTTGAAGGTACAATCGGAGAAATCGGTGTGTGTGCGTGTGTGTGTTTGTTCGAAGGAATGCAGGAAAAACAAGATAATCTATCAATAGGTAAAGGGATATTAATGGGTGTGCAATCTGACGGAGGAAAGCGAAACAAGGAGATGAGGATGCAACGTAAACAGACACAAAGAACACGGCAGAAATAAGGGAAATAAAGACTCGGGAAGGTAATGTAAACTCGGGAAAATAAATACAAAGCTGGGGCGAAGGTACACGTTCGAAAACACGGAAACAGCTCGAAGCTGTATCCTTAAAAGGAAATGGAAAAAATAACGAATTAGTTCGCTGCGCGAAATGATCCGCGATAGTGAGACAATTTCAACGAACTTTTCTAACCTTTTCATACTGACATTTCTAATGGTGTCGTTGTGCCCGAGCAAGTCCTTCCGCAGGATGCGTGGTCTTTCCAAACATACATTTTTTATTTATTTTTATTTAAGGCTTTGACACATAATCTACTTTCCCGAGAAAAGTATTTTGAATATTTTACAAAAATTCTCCCTTATGAAGGGGCTGATGTTGAATATTTATTTTTTCAATGTTTCACAATCTTTTAAAAGCTTGCCAAAATATTCGTGACGTTTTACAAGGTTTATTTTATGCAATAGCAGTAGACACAAGTAGAACTAGAACGTACAAAACGCAATACAGTGAATTCTCGATATATGTCATCAACATAGGACTTGCCAGCGTCGTGTATCGTGCAGGAGAGGCTTCTAGAGTTTCAGGACCCCTCGCGGGGTATACCCCGCGGTAGTAGGGATACTTTCACGACGTTTATCATCCAGGCCTTGGCGACATATACAGAGAAATTAATGTACCCCGCCCTTGAGCTTCGATGTCCGTTTCTACGTGCAACACTGTATCAGAGAAAGACATTTTCTTAGCCTTCTGGTCCCTCTTCATTTGTACGGGGTTAATTTCGCGACGTTTATCATCCAGACCTTGCCGACATATACAGAGAAATCGCTGTATTTTTATAAAGTCCAAGGGAACATTTATACCTCGTTCTTTCCACGGGACTCTCGACAAAAAACGGAAGCTGCATTTCCACGTAGCTATTTCGATTGTAGATTTATTCATAAAAATGTTTGACGACGGTTCACGGATTCCCGGGCAGCGATATTTTATTATGGGAAGGGGCGGAAAAAGCAGCGCAGCCTGTCCAACGCACGCGGGGGTTGAAGTGCAGCGCGCGAGGGTTGCAGTTAATCAAGAAATCAAGAGACTTTAACACCTCTCACGAAGGGCATTTTGCCCGCACTTTCCCGGCGTCGATACAGCATCGAAGTACACGAAGTAATTGCGCCCGTTGGCCGTAACTTATGCGACGTTGCGCAGGTTATAGCTTGTTATTTCTTGTCGCAGGTGGTCGACCGTGCATATCGACCGGCGGCACCGACCGCCCTTTTAACTGTAACATTACTTTCGTGCTCTTTAGAATTTCAGTGCAACAAGCACTGGAAAGTCGTGCCCTTATCCGACGAATCTGGATATTCGAGATTCCGATGGTGTCGACGGTACACGCTCGTTCAACTATGCAGATGTACCCAACCCTCAAACATCAAGATACAACCCCTTTCCCACACCCACCCCCGCACCCCGGAAACAGGATAACAAATTATTCCGTTTTATGTGACGAGTCCTAGATCATGCAACACCGATCCTAACCCTTCAGTGTTGTCGCATTTAGCCTGCGATACAGCGCACTGGGACCTTTTCAAAACTGTGTAGAAATTTTGAAAATTATGAAACATTATACTTGGTGCATATTTAGGCATATTCTGGTATATTATGGTATATTATGGTATATTATGGTATATTATGGTATATTATGGTATATTATGGCATATTCTGGTATATTATGGTATATTGTGGTATAATCTGGTATATTAAGGTATATTCTGGTATATTATCGTATATTATGGCATATTAATGTATATTCTAGTATATTATGGCCTATTCTGGTATATTGTGGTATATTCTGGTATATTACGGTATATTATGGTATATTAAGGTATATTCCAGTATATTATGGCCTATTCTGGTATATTATGGTATATTCTAGTATATTCTGGTATATTATGGCATATTCTGGTATATTCTGGTATATTCTGGTATATTATGGTGTATTCTAGTATATTCTGCTATATTCTGGTATATTTTTTTAATTGTGTGAACAATACAAATGAACAACTTTTGTCTGGAAATTAGATTTTTATCCCTTATAGTGTGGAGTTATATCACAAAATCGTAAAATGGCCGAAATTGAGTCGATGGACGCCTTAAAATGAATTTGGGCAGCAAAAAATCCCTATCCCCAAAGTTTCATAATTTTTTGAATTTCCGGGTAAGATACTTTTAGATGGAGAACTTGATACATTCTTCACTTTTTTACTTTTGCAGAATAATTCTGTTTACGTGTTGTGAACATTTGCTAGTAGAGTCCATGGGTTTTACTGAAACTGCACAATTTTGAAATGAAATTGTATAAAACAATATAATCAATAAATTGACTGAAATCATGAAAATACCCATAGAGATAAGTTTCTACAGAAAATTTGGACGTTTCGTTAGACTACGACGGGAAATCGCTTTGATGAAAATCGTCCAAGGTGTTGAATTGGACTGACAGTTGATGGCAATTTGCTAGTCACACGTTCGCCATCAAAAAGTCCCTATTCATCACCCTCCGACTTTTTGACGGGGTATGACAAAGACGAGGTGTCTCTGACCTACCTGTGTATTCAACAGCTACGAAACAATTTTTCACAGTCGCTGATGCTGTAATTAATGAAAATTTGTTAGTGAGTGTCCGAGGCAAGATGAAACTACAGTGCTGACCAAATCCGTCACAAAACAGTATTTTTACGTATGTATTAATGTTTCCAATAGTGTTTCTTCTATAAAATATTGAAACTTTACAACTGTTATATCCATCATTATAAAATTTAATCTCAATGTACTCATTATACAGGTTCTCCCAAAAATGTTGTGCTTCCTTGAAAAGGGTGCATCCAGAGGTGATTTGATTTAACTTTTTCCTTTACGGAAATTTTCTCCGTGGTTTCGTTCAGCAGTTATTAACGAAAAACGTGGACCAATCAGAGCGCGGCTATAGGGGGCGTACGGTGAAGCGTAGCGTTGTCATTGGCCGAGCCGGCGTCCGTCCACTGTAGCTGCGCCATGATTGGCCTGCGTTTTTCGTTAATAACTCCTTAACAAAGCCCCCGAGAACATTTTCGCAAAGGGAAAAGTTACTTGAAATGACCTTAGGAATCGTCCCTTTGAAGAAATTATATTTTTGGGACATCCTGTATAGGGCATCTTAAAGTACATTCTTCTGTTTCAGAAATTTATGAATAAACTTTCATTTGATTTTGTACTGCACAGAATTCGCAGACCTTTATAAAATGTAGTAATTTTAATCTTACTAATTATCTTGCTAGATTATTAAAAATTTGGAAGCCACGAGAGTCGCACACGAGTAACGCAGTATTTTATAACGCTCAAAAACCAACTTTTATTACAATCTATTAAATAAGCCAAATCACTTAGGATTTATGAGGTGCAGTACGGTAAGAGAGGTAATTGCTGCAATAAATCTAGTCTCTTCTATTCTTATATTATTAAATAAGTCGCTGTGGTATCATCCGACTTTTACGAGCACCGTTATAGCAATCAGCGTGTTAACATGCTATCAACGTCGAGCATATTCCTATGGACATTGCAATGCAGAACTAATTCTTCGCGCGGCGAGCGTTGTATCGTTCGCTTCTCGCAGTAAAATTAAATATTTCGTCTCGCTAGGCACATTCGACTCCTCGACCTTTAGGATTAGGATTACCGGTCGGTATTGCAATCAATCGGTAACAGTTAAGGTACTAAAAATCCAGGTAGAGGGTGTGCTCGAGATTCGAAAGATTGAACAGCGGAAAACTACAATTCAAATGGGAAGCAGTGAAACGCGTGATTCAAATAAAGCACAATTTTATCGGGCAATAAAGTTCCGCAGTTTATGTGTACGTTCCTGAAAGAGAGTCGTGCTTTTTCCCCCTTTTTTTTCTATTACGCGATGCATACATTGGCATGTGAAGAAGACATAGGGTTAACGAACATTGCGGCCTGTTCCAGCAAATGGCACGTTCTATTCTATTAAAATAAATAAAATATGGGGCAACCTATCACAATTTAGTAAAACGTAAATGCCCCCACGAGAAGATATGAACCACTTAGGTTGACGATGCAAAGTCTATGATTTCCAGAGGCCTAAGTTAATAAAAGAATCGTTTAAGATCAAATTAATTTTTCCATTCTCGAGAAATTATCTCGATTATGTCTTGTCTGTCTATATTTGTAATAATTTCGTGAAAAAAATAGTAGAACTATATAATTGGACTCATTGACGAATTTTTCTCGCAATTTAAATTACCGTAAATTCGATTTATTCTGGTGGATTTATTGAGCTTTACACCATGAAAACCATACACGACCAAACTTGTACAATTATTGTACACCATGCGCATATATCCAAGCGAAGAAAATTACATATACTGCGCATAACATTGGGAACCAATATCACATATATACCCAGTGTTTATTTGATGTATATCCAAAACACAGGTCTAGCCAGGGACATATATCGGCCAGGAGATATTATTCTCTGATACACGGCGAATGTAGAAAAGGACAGCGAAGATTTAGAGTCCTCGGATAATGTTTCCTCACGGGTTACAGTCCTTTCTCTATAGTTTTCTCTACATGTCGCAAGTAGCTGGCTGTTAAAAGTCACAAAACTATCCCCACCGCCGCGGGGTATACCCCGTGAGGGGCCAAGAACCTCGAGTGACGTTGGTCGTCGAGGAGTGCAGGGTCACGTGGATCAAAGAATAGCACCTCCTTGACGATATATGTCCGTGGCTATACCCGTGTTTTGGACATATATAGAGTAAACGCGGTAACAGGTATCGCTCGTTCCACGTGTAAGCAAAATATACCTCGAGACGAGAACAGGACAGGGTTGCTGTGTTCGAGCGAGGTATTATAACATGTTTCCAGCCGTTTATGATGACGAGCGACGGTAAAGCCTCGACTGCTTAACGAAGTCTACAAAAGGCTGCGCGTAATAAATTTTATCGCGTGAAGGGATTGCATGTGTTTTTTTCTACCCTTCTCGCCCCCTCCCCTTCGCGGAGCATACTCGACGAGTTTAATAAATTTCTGTTTAACAAATGGCGACATTAACGCGCTAAAGAACAGACAAACTGCAGTTGCGCAATCTGAATGGACGGGCGTTTTGAGAGAGGGAGAGAGATAGAGAGATCTGATTGTGTTAATTTAAGCCATAAATTTTTTGAGATGCTCGCCAATAAAAACTGGTCAGGAAGTTTTGTAGTCCGCTAGGAATCTAGTCGGTAATGCTGGAAACTACTCTAATAAAGTACAACTCGGTTGGCTGTGATCAGTTAGACGATTTCTCTCTCTCTCTTGAGATGTGACGCTGATCATAGTTCACTCTCCAGGAACGATTGTGCTCGTTTTCAAGCATCGAAGTTTTAGTCACAGTAAGTAGAGTTGTAGATTTTGTAACATTGTAATAATTAAAAAAGAAAAAATAGTTAATAACCCTTTGCACTTGCAGCTATTTTGACTTTAAAACGAACCATTTCTTTCTACCTAGAATATTTCCCCTCTACATATTTTTTGTCATGTTATACATACGAAAATGGTGGAATTTACTCGTACAATACTGAAATGTTTGATAATTTATTAAATACAAATTTAATAATGTAAAAAATATTTTGAATAATGATATTGCAAATTTTAGTGGCGTCTTATAGTCGTCATTCGAGTGTTAAGGGTTAATGATTAACAAGAAATTAATAATTATTCGGTGATCGAGAAAGTTTGTTTTGTTTCTAGTTTAAGTTAACACAATTTGGCACGTAGACGTCGTGCGAATTAAAATTTGAAATTGTACGTGTTTGTATACCAATTATACACAAATACTAACTACTAAGTTATAGACTAACTCTGAAAAGAATCGCAGCTCCGTTCCATGATGCAAACTCGTACAACGCTGAACGTACATATAAATCTGAATAATTCTAATAATTGATGAAATACACATATTTTTCAATATTTTTCGATTGTATTCGCTGCGTTCCTCCGTGACCGTTAACAACTGAAACATAGATACAAACGAGTATAAACAAATTGCACTTCGGGCGTGTGCTTTTCGTGGCAGGCAAACGAAGAATTTTCGAAATGCATAATTCACGTGTAAATAGTTATCGTTTCGGAACTCCCGGTACTCAATTAATCTGCAGACTATTTCGATATGCAAAACGGCGGATTCAAACGAGAAGTAAAGTTAGCCTGGGACCAGCTTTTACCGAGATTGACGGGTAATTGAAGTGCAAACCGTTTTATGTTTCCTTTTATCTTCGGTTTATGCTCCTTCCCGGCTCTGTGTTTCTTATCGATTCTTCTCTGGGAACAAATGTATAACAGTTAAACGCACCCCCCACCCCCACGTTCAACGTCTTGAAACCAAATCAGAACAAGGTATTCCATGAATATCCGATGGATACCCATATTCCTCATTACTCGCCGAAGTCGTTCCTACATACACACGAATATTATCGAAATGTCCACAGAATTTACGACGAACGATGCATTCAATTACAAGAAAGCGATTCGCGAAATCTTCAAATCCTTACAGACATTCAAATTGGATGTTAATTTATTTCATGTGTAAGTAGTATCCCCGCTCTTATTCATTATTTACTGTGAGAAATTCGAGGGAAGCAGAAATTTATTGAACACATTGGATCGAGTCGCAAATAATTTACATAAAAAATGATCCTCATTATATTCGAGTTAGAGCAAGCCAATAATGGCGAATAATTGACTGACTGTTGCCTATTTTATTCAATAATAACATTGACATGTTAAAACCAACCTACATATTTAGGATGGATTCGATTCAGCGTTTCAATCACAAAATAATTAGTTTGCAAACTAATTCGCGAAACAGAAGATGTTTAATAACTCGGGAACACCCACTCCAAAGCGAAATTAATAAGGAGATATTCGAACGACTTCGAATATTTCTACAAAAAAATTAATAAAACCCTCCATTTTGTCGCGACGCTTCTCCAAAGAGAATACTGCAATGCAAAGGGCTCACCCTTTATTAAATAGCTCTCTTTTCCAACCGGAGTCTTCGCGCAGTCGGATTAATTTATTCTGCCGAAAGAAGTGGATGGAATAGATGAAGCGATAAATATAATTTTTGGTATTTGATGTATATCGCGCGGCAGAGAGAGGGAGAGAGAGAGAGAGAGAGAGAGAGAGAGAGAAGCATTCGCGCAAAATCCGAGAAATCTCTCGGACATATATTCCCACAGATTCCCGCGTGTTTGGCAACTTGAAAATCTTCGGCAGAACTTCCCGAAGATCTCCGAACTCGCGCGAGATTCCGGGAGAATTTTAATGCAAAGTTAAACGAATCCGCGACGAGCAAACAAATCGACGCGTCGCCAGCTACTGCTCGCGGTCTATCTGCTCTTCCCGGCGACACCCTTTAAAATCCGAAATTTTTTTTCAGTGTTCCTCCGCAGCGAACCTTCGCTTTGTACTTTCTGCTGCCCCCTCCCCCCTCTTCGGTAACTGTGTTCCGCACTTTTCCACTGTTTCCCCGGGAAAAGTTTTCAGTTTACTGAATTTTTCAAGATGTCTCTCGCGCAGCGGAGAAAGCGGCGCAGCCTTCTGTCGCTGATACGTGTTCGTGGTAATTGTACCATTTTCGCTGCGTTGCTGCTAGGAACGCCATACGTCGCGTCGTCGCGGAAAACTACGGCAAGTTTTTTTCGCACCGACTCCCAGTGTATTGTTAATCTTCGTTAGACCGAAGACGGGTTGGCAGTGAGTTTGTTATATTGCCAACACGGAACAGTCGACATCGATCCGTTTTTATTCCGTGCATCCCCCGTGCTCGTTCCGCCCGTTCCGTTCTACCCCAACAAGTTTATCGGACGACTTAAAAGAAGTGTATTAACCTAGTTCAGATAGTGTGTTGTAGATGCTTCTTAACCGCCGAACATGGTCGCCCTAAAGATCCTTCTTCTGATTTCCACTCGTTCGTTTTGCACTTCGAAATACGAAAATTGTGAATACGACAGAGCCGACCGAGTTGAACGGACACGTCAAATTATAATACAATCGTAGAGAAACAAAAGATTTTTTAGTCTCAAGTGAGAAGTGTGCAAGAACTGTATTAATTAATGTAGCACTTCCGCTATCTGTTCTTTAAATTAATTTTGTTTTTATCCGGCATTTCTAACAGACGTGGCGCTCGATGTATTCAGACGCCGTAAAACGATTTTATATCGAATTATGCTCGCATGAAACTTTTATCAACGTACTCCTGACATTCTCCCGATTACAACGAGACCAAACACGACATAGTTCCGAGCACTACTATCCGACCCGATGGTATATTGAACGGATTCAACTGTTCACATGTGAATCATATATTCTATCATTAATCCTATATTCTAGTATATTCTGATATATTATGGTATATTAAGGAATATTCTGGTATATTATGGTATATTCTGCTATATTAGGGTATATTCTAGTATATTCTGGTATATTATGGTATATTAAGGAATATTCTGGTATATTCTGGTATATTCTGCCATATTATGGAATATTCTGGTACATAATGGTATATTATGGTATATTAAGGTATATTATGGTATATTCAAGTATATTCTGGTATATTAAGACATATTCTGGTATATTCTGGTATATTATGGTATATTATGGTATAGTCTAGTATATTCTGGTTTATTATATAGAACCGATGGTATATTGAACGGATTCACACGTGAACAGTTGAATCCGAAGTAATCTATACGGAACATATAATCTAACATTTTTTCCAGGTGACTGTCCTATTGCCCGCACACTGATATTCCTATGGTCAGTTTGGATAATCGAGGTTCTACTGTACCGCGGATTAAAAGAGCAAGCATGAACCAAATTGGGTCGTGTTTGGGCTCGTATCAATCAGAAAAATTTCACGAATATATGGGCGAACGTTTCGTAAAGAAATAATGAAAAAGATTGTGTCATTTTTTCACGTTCAACGCTAGCGACGAAAAATCAAAGAATGACGTCTGTACAGGGTATAAGTGATATTTTGGTCCCGAAGGTTTCGCATACATTCAAAGATACATTCCCGTACGTTTCCTGGAATTATTATGTGATAACCGTTTTCAGTTGCAACGTAAACGCGAGGATCCGGCGGGCTTAAGCCGCCGCGTTTCCTCGCGTTTCCGACGCGGGCGAAGAAAGGGGGTCACGCTGCCGTCTGTGACGAAACGAAAACAATAAAACACAGCTGGTCTCGGGGAGCGTTTACAAAGCGGCTGGTCACGGCGTCGTTGTAGAGCTCGATTCCCGCGTCCCGTCCGGTTCCCTTCTTAATCGCGTGCTGCGTGCGCGTCGGGTTCGTGTGATTCCGGGCGGAAATACGTCAGCAGAAAAGGAGCCGGGCTATCCGAGGTGTTGCTTCTGTTACTTGGAAAGTGTATATTTCAATGTCGCTTGCGCGCAGCCGGGCCGAGTGGGTCGGCCATTTGCAAGCTTACCGAGTAGTCTATACGGTTCAGGAATAGCGAAACAAGTATTTATAGCCCGCAGCCGGTGCGCCGCGACGCCGCCGGCTCGACCCGACCCGACTCGACTCGGCCCGCCTAGACGAAATCGGGAGACCCTACAAGGAGGGACAGAGAGGGAGGACAAGGAGCCACCGGCGAAACCAGCAAGATTAATTGGAGGCGGGGCTGACTTCTGAATAAGCAGGCCCAGCTGCAACCAGCGTTTTGCTGAAAGAACGTGAAAAAGATTAGAGGAACAATGCGGCCCGCTTTTTATTCCGCTCCCCGTGTCCGAACACAGATCTCTTCTTCTCAGTCCGCCTCTGTGGTGGTTCACTCTGTTTATCGAAACCGGGAGAGAAGAGGAGGCGCGAACCCGGAGGGACAACGGGATCCGAAAGAGAAACTTAATTAACCGTGGTTTATGTTAAGCGCCGCGGATCCGTAACTGTGTTCGGCCCCCGCCGTGCCACGCCACGTTCTTTTATTTCACGTCGTTCCACCCGGCGAAATGAAACCAAGGAAATTTTTTCGATGGCCCCCTCGGCGTACCAGCTCGGCCCGAGGCTGCCAGGTTTCGAGAATTTCTACGGGGAAACTGGCAAATGAGCTTCGTTTATGGCAGCGTTCTAAGCCATTATGCGGTCATGAGCGGCATCAATAACGGTTCGTTTTATTTGACCAAAAAAGCAGCCGGTTGTCGCACCGTTTTAATTGGTGCATCGCCGCGAACTAAAGGCTTTCCGAATTTTCTGCGCGTTAATGGCGCCGCGGTCGTTTGAGAATTTAATCGGCGATGGATTTTTTATTCTGCTGCTGGTCGGGCACCAGTTTCTTTTTTCTTTTTTTTTTTTTGAGTTTCGTGGGACGAGTATACTCGTAGAGAGGGAACGGTAAGTTTTGGAGTTGCGAAGAGTACGCTGGTCGTACGAAGAAATTGATTGCTAGCTGTTTTGCGTTTGACAATTTTTATGGAATCTGAAACGTGTTTGTCAATTTCAGATGTTCTCGAATATTTTCAGACGAGGAAAAAGGGGGCGGATACACGAAAAATGAAGGAATTCGCTTGGAAAATACTGCACGCGTCCGATCGATAAAATGTTTACTAATTTTTTATGCACAACGCTGGCACACACGCTAAAATGCGGGACACACTGCTGGATAATTAAAAACATCGGTTGTACGTTGAAAATTTCAGCTACAATAAAAATACATGTTTGTAAATATACGCGAAATATAATGTTACGATGCAACAAAAAGGGAATAGATTGTGTAGTAGCGAAAAACCGAGAAGTGGATGCGACTTTTTAGCATGCCATAGCCAATTATTTTTGAGCTTGTCTAAATTTTAAGAATGTATGTTGTATTTATACTTGAAGATTCTTTCAACTTAAGTTTTCATTCTTGAATAATTTTTTTATCTCCCACGGTGTTGCTTTTAAAAGATTCTTTTCAGTGTTGTTATTCTTAAGGGATGTTTAAATTGTGGCAACTTGTTCCCTACGTTTTCCAATTCACTGGAGCATCCCCTATGGTGTACTGGAGGTCGAATTAACTTTGTTTTGCGGGAACTACCTAATATCTCAATCGAAATAAAACTAAAAGTGCTACTAAAAAACGCTGAAATATACAACTGGGTTATATCGTATATGACGTTAATGTACCAATTTAGAAAAGTTTGGGATTTGAATGGGATTGGAAGTACAAGGCTCGTGTTTAACACTTATATATATATATATCCAAAGATTATGAATGTATCGCAAGAAAAATGATTAGATTATGTTCACCTCGTAGTAATATAAAAGTGGAATGAACTTCACTTAAGGAAACCAAAAATTTGTAACTTTTTTATGTAGTCCTGTAGATTTTGACGAGAGAATGTCAAAAATCCAAGTTTCAATGTTCGGAATTCACTGGTTCATAAGTTTTGCCATTAAAATCCACATATACGAGCTTTTTTTCAGACAACTTTTATCCATTCGGTGTCAATACCGTTCCGAGAACTTCCTGAATTCGTCTTCAGAAACTGTTGTCACCTGTGATTTCAACGACTCGATAATGCCGCCATTCAATTCGTGGTCGTGTTCAAAGATGTGCAAGGTAAGCCACCGATTAAAATGCAGAAAAAAGATAGTAATCATTGGGTGCGAGGTCAGGTCTGTAAGGTTGAAAATTTTGCAGCGAAATTGCTGCAACCTCTTGAACTGTTATCAGACGGTTTAAATCACGAGCGATAGAATTTTTAAAGACGGACTTAAGAAGCTAAGGGAACGGCGAATGAAAAATGTATCGATGTCGATAGAAACTACACCAAAAGAGAAATGCAAATTGCGTATATTAATTTTGATTTGCATAAATTTTGTTCACTCTTGTCTGTATCACTTTTATTGAAAAGCATTGTATTTAGAATATAGTTACTATGTTTCCTGTACGAATTTTAGTGGAAAATACTTTTCACATCGTCGTATTCTTATATGTTCATTAAATTGGTACGAACGGTTTCTGCGCGAGTGTTTTACAGCACGAATAACGAAGTTCCCATTTTGGTAAGAGGTACATGGCAAAAAAGTAGTTGGAAGTGCTGTCGCAAAGGTCACGAATTCTGACAATTTTTTACTTAAATTGGAACCGTAAAAAAGTAGATTCTCGGACCGGTATTTTAGTCCGCTGGCAGCAAAGATTCTTAAATTTTATTGCGTCTTATATTCTGCTGGTTCTTAAGACATTACGCTTTCAAGGCATCTAACAACGTCTATAAAAATGGCAGATATTTCATCAACTGTTTAGTACGGAAACAGTAAAACGTACGAATTACGCGAACTATTCCTTCAATATTAATTTATGGAATGAAACAATACTGAACTAGGCTAAATAATTAGGCTAACTCCTATATAGTAGCTTCCATAAAATATGCCAAATAGTACAAAAAATACGAGACTGTTGTTAAAATCAGAACTAGCTAACACCAAACGCGACGGAACAATATCATCCATAATTTTGTGTCGAATGCAATTTCTATTATAACATGTTAAACAATACAAATAAAATTAATTAAATTACTCCGTTAATTTGCCACAATCAAATTTTTACAATACTAATAAGTTTGAAACCAGTATTGATTCGATAGTAGTAGTGTTAAAGTATAGTTTTCAATATCAATGGCTAGAATTGAAATGATAAAATTATCTAGAATTACAGTAATAAAAATAGTATTTTTACGCTAAGCTTTCTAAATTAGCAGTAGTTATTGTCGAGGGAGAAATTTATTCCTAATCATTTAGAACCAGCCACTTAGAACCCAATTAATTATTAACAATTAAATGGATCGCATAATTATAACTTGATCAATGAATGATTCTGCAAGAATCGCGGCCGGAAAGAGGCTTCCTATTCTTGCTGCAACACGTCAGTTGAATATTGTACGACCGTTCTGTGGTAAACAGTAACAACTATAGATAATGGTGAAACGTTCGCGGGACCAGCGTTTAATTAAAATGTATTCGCCGCACACGAGGAGTTGCTTCGTTTGCAACAGTTCTGCGCGAATGCAACTGGATCCACTATACTACAATGAATTCGAACGAAACTATATCTGACTGATTAGAAAGCACATACGCGATCGGCTTCGCTTCTAAAATACAGACGGATAGGTTTGTCTTTAAAGCACTTGCGGCAAATTTCATAACAAACTATTTCAAAACAAAACTAGTTAGCTTGACATTTTGGTTCTCTTCGGTCGACAAACATAAACTCGAACGCTACATTGTCAATATCGGAGTATATGCTTTTGGTTCTTTAACCCTCCTTCCATATATTATTTATTTAGTCCTATATTTAGTAAAAGAAGATCCGCCTTAATTTAACCCTCCGTATGATATGCCGGAGTCATTCGTGATCCGTCGCGGTGTGGCCGCTTCCTATTTCGAAATAAGACGAAAACCGGTCCCGAGCCATCGCCTTATATCGAAAGAAAGCTATATTGAAATAACAGGAAAGGCAACTTATGGTACGCATAAACTAACGTAGTCCAAATATATTAGCATAACTATCACACACTGCGAACGTTATGCATTTATGACAAAAATGTCAAATTTACGACAAAAATGTATAACATCCGTATGCTAGTTTCAACCTATTAAAATTGTTGCAGATAGAAAGAAATTTGTATATGGATTCTGTGTCTCTTAACTGACGAGAAAAATTTTATTTTGCATAAAGATCCGCAGTCTAGTAATACTAAATAGCACTTGAATTTTATAATAACTTTGCCATAAGTGATCTTTCAGTTAACGAAAGAAACTGTTTCTGCGTTCGGACGTTTTCAGGACGGCCTCTGAAAAATCATTTGGTGGTTTTTTAGTTGTCACAGGTTTCTTGACGGTTACATCCCGGCGAAACCGGTGGTAGATATCTGGTTGAAGCGATGTTAGTATGAATTAGCCTAAAATAAAATTGTCGCCGGTTCACCGCGCCGAGGGAGCCCGGTAGACGGGATAGCTCCGTCGAAACTCCATCCTCGACTCATTTCGTGCGTTACTCGTTTCATTATACACGACAAGTACATCCGGAAAATCGATTTGGCTCCGGGGCACGTCGCCGACACCGTATTAAACCGGTGCCTCCAAAGATCGTATCGCGATCAAATCGGAGTTCCTGGCTCGATTTTGATGCGCGCAAAGTACGAATGAATAATTGATGCCACGCGATGCCTGGATGGTAAACTGACTTGTAGACGACCGTCCTCTTCCCCTTCGTCCCCCGACCGCTTTTCACGGATCTTAGGAACGCTAATGCAAGACACTGCCGTGTGCTCGCATTAATATAAATTAACAGAGATCCAAGTTCAGGCAAACTCTCGCGTCTCCGTCACGCTCGCTTCTATTCCCCGTCTCGCCGGCGTTCTCTATTTTCGTGTAGTTCCGGAAACCAGACCCCGGGCTCGTATGCGCTGGGACCGTTTCCCGTATCGTCACTGGACACTGTTGAGTCATCATGCAATTTTGATTCCCACTCCCTCCTTAGTTAATAACAAATCGAACGCTCCAAAGTGAATCTTGTATAGGGGCGAACGGGGGAATTGCGAACACTTAAGGAAAATCCTGAATTAAACCAATACTATTAACACTGTATCATCTGTTTCTCACTGGTACCAAAACTTGAATTACTCGTTAAAGGATAGTATAAGATTAATATAAAGTCTTAGATTAATATGAAAGATTAATACAAAATATTGAAATAAAATTGTAAAAAGCGAAGCTTGAGGGATAAAGACACTCCGCTCTATTAACAATACTAAATCTATTTTCAGGTCTTCATTATCCGATTTTGACGTTTGAAAACAATTTTTTTTTATAGTGATTTTGTTATAAAATGACGGCGCTACGACTCTGAAACGGTAACATATGGGATAACCATCCCATAAAGCATATTACACCATTCTAAAATATGTAATTGACTACCTAATTTTCCTGTGCTGCATTAAAAACAAGTTTCCTGCGCTATTGGTTATATTTCCGTTTTTTTAACGATATATATTTTTGCAGTTTATAGAAGTGAAATTTTCTGTCCCTTTAATTCTTGTATTGCTTTATCAAATAACGCATTAATCGTACACTGCAATTTCATTAAACTAATGGCGCATGAAGTGGACTTCAGTCTTGTATGCATTTACGAAAGTATTAAAAGCTTAGCATAAAATATCCTAGTATAATACTTCAGTCATTTTCGCTTTACGCTTGATATCAATTAATTGCGTTTCATTTGTAATGTCTTATTTCAAAATTAAATTGAATTAAATTAACATAATTATGTAAAATATCCTGTGTACCGATTTATTGTTAATTAGAATTATTCCATTTCATAAACATAAAATGTAAGGATACTGTTTGTACCAGAATATAAGAATAACATATTTTAAATAAATTAATAGCTGCGGGTAAATAAATTGACGTCAGGAAGTATTTGTTACGTCGCAATAGAGTTTACAAAAATCTCTTTCACTCCTTTATCTATAAGGATATCCACATAATAGTGATAACAGATTTTTATTTGTCCTCATCTTCGCTAATCACTGATAATTGCCAATTAACTCTGAATTCAAGGAAACCAACAGGGCAGAACTTAACGACCTCAATAAGCGAATTACAAAGACGACAGAGCAATGGGAAACAAAGACATTAAATAAGCTGCCGATGGAAACGAAGAATAGCTAGTAATGCGGAGCATCTCGCACAAAGGGGAGAAGTAATGCAAAAATAAAATATTCTACAAGCAACCAATCATGCCGACGCAGAGCGGTTGTTATTCGGTTGCGCTGCAAATTACTTCCAATATTGTGTTTCCAATGCACGTTTGTCGAAAAGTATTCCACAATTGTTAATTACATTCTCAGACACTATTATTCCGCGTGAATGACACTCAGGCCATTTTTATTGCTCGTTTGTATTCTCCTGTTCTGTTTCCGTTCACGTTCAAAGCAGAACACTCATGAGGCACCCTGTCCATTGTCTAATTCCTATACACGACATTTTTATTGCATTGACGTCCGTTTATGCTGTCTGTAAAATCGCATGGTCGTCTAGGATCACCTAAACGGAAAAGTTAGGGAGTATCAAAGTGCAAATTCCACTAAAAGTGAAATTCGGGACTTTTCGCAACATGGATAGAGCGATATTTACCTCGCAACAATAGAACAATGAATCGATGGAATGCTCCATATAACAGAAAGAGTAAAAAAATTCGAATCCGCTACATTATTTCACAAAAAGATTGTGTACCGTGGCTTTCGATCACATATCATTAAAAGACCTTCCTAAAGTTTTAAGTTTTGTTAATTTTATGCAGAGTTTCAATGTTAAACTATCACGTTCGAGAGTGTAAAAGTTTACTTCGTTTTTCTCAGTTGTTATCCGTCAATTTGGAAACTAACCATTTCTTTGATATATCATTGAAACAAACGAATTTCTATTATAATTGTCTACATGATGGAATCTTTTACTTCGGCCAAACTTTACTTCAAGAAACCAGAAATGTGTAACTTTTTTTAAATGTAGTCCAGCAGATTTTGGCGAGAAAATGCCGAAAATCCAAATTTAAATCCTAGGAGATAAGTAATTCAAAAATTATGCCTATGTAAAGATGTACTCAGATGGTGTCATCGTTGCGCTGCCACCTAGCGGCTCTGCTCGTTACACGACGCGCGACGCTGAGTATATACTCGGTATATGTATGTACCAACATGGCGACGCCCTTACCTGCAAAAAACGCGCATAACTTTTGCACCAGTGAATTCCTAACATTAAAACTTGGGTTTTTGGCATTTTCTCGCCAAACTCTACAGGGTTACATAAAAAAAGTTGAAAATTTCTGGTTTCCTGAGGAAAAGTTTAATCCAGTGGATGATTAAAACGTTAGAACCGCAGTTTTATGAAGAAAGTTCCTATACACAGTGGCCTCATCTAAAATACATCCGTAGTTCGATATGTATGCAGTAGTATATCGCAAGTAGTGCAATGTGTCATTAAAATGCATAGTTATATGGAGGTGTACAAAACTATAAATTTTTAACTAAATCTCAAACAACACTGAACACTTGTCGTTCTTGTATGAAGTAAATGACGTTTGCAAATAACAAGTGTGAATTTAGCAGCACTGTGGCCAACATATATATCTCGTGTGCTGCGAATCAAATAAACGCAGACGATCACCGATGAAAAGATGCATAGCACATGTTTTTCTGAGAATAATCTCGCACACCAATTCAATGGACACTGTGTACAAAACAGATTTCCGCAGAACAAATTAAGCGAACGGATGAGACTAATGGTCGGGGGTTTATTCGCGAATCGGAAAAAATTTATAATTCGCCGGAAACGGGGTTTCCGACGATGTATGAAATTTCCGTTAGTAATACGGACTCGGTATTGTTTAAACATGTGCATGCTCGCAGTATTACACGACCGAACGAGGTCGCGTTTTCCGTCTGCGTATACGGTCAAAATATTGTCTTAATCCATCGGAGAAATTCGTCGGGCAACATAGTTTTCATATCGCCGGGTCTGCGGCAGCATGGCATGGTTTCGACTCTTATGTCACTACGGCAACTGTTATAGTTGTTCCTCCTAGTCGTTTGTCGTTCGCGGTGTCGCCATCGAAATTTGTTTCGGTCCGCTCGTGATCACTTTTCCCATTCGCGCGGCGGCAGCGGCCACGGTGTATTAAACGCAACTATGTACGACGATGAATAGTTAGTTTACACGGGCCGGCGGATTTCAACTAATATTAAAAGGCGCGACCCAGCGGCCACGGCGAGCCCTGCAGCCCCTGGACCCGTGAAATGAGAATTTACATATTGCTGAAGTGATTTCTGGTCCGCAGAATGCCATGCTGTTCCTTCGCCCGCCGAGTTGCGAGCCGTTTATCGCGAAACAACGCCGACCATTTTATCACACTCTTAAAGACTTCCCACCCTTCCATTTTTTTACCAATTGTTACGCCGTTCGTTTTAACGCGATTTTGGAACGCGATCGTGCTCCTAATTCTTTATGTAACACGCATTTTTCTTTAATGCACCCCTGAAACAATACCTGCACCTTCTGAAACTTTAAATAACAAAATTAAATTCTTCTACAAGTATTATAATATTATTTTTATCTTGTTCGCGTACCTATTTTCGTTTTGAAAACGAATGGGATAGTTTTGAAATTTCCTGAAAAATAATATCGAGGCACTATACTCGAATTTTGTATAGAAATTAATTTTTGTAGTGACGTACTCGAATGAAATGGAGTTTATTAACATTTTTAGGGTACAGGTTGGGGAGGGGGAGAGTATAGATCACTATGAGAAATTTTAATTTTAACCTCCCACTTTCGGTTTAATTAATTGAGTTATTTCGAATGAATTACATTTCCTTAGCATATGGTATTTTCACATTTCGGTGTCTGTGCCATTAAATAAATTACTTCGATTTCGAACCCGCGCCGAGCGTTACGTTAACAAATTCTGCGACTAACGAACTCCGTGCCTCCCTGTTAGTTTCACGTACGCGTGTAATGTAGTTTATTAGTATGTTCCAAAAAGCGCGCGCGCGCGCGGGAAAGAACAAATGTTGGCAAAGGAGACTAAATTTTTCACTACCCCTTTACAAGTTTTCGAGCTACCATGTTAATCACCGGGTTTTTAAACGACGCATCCTGTTTTTCGGATTTGCATTTCCCGCGCGCTACCTTGTTATTCTGATTTTTATGTGACAAAAAAAAAAAGAACAGAACAAAAGGGTTTGCCCTTTCTTCGCCAAGGCGCTTTGTTCTATCGCGGAATAGTTGAATTCGGATATATTTTGTTTATCCTAGAGGACGCGTGATAAGTAGAACGAATTAATCGGCTTCGCTTTGTCTGGATCCTCCCACAGTCGATCCTTTTTCGGAATTCGCCGTTGTTCTTGTCCGTATGCAGACTTCCGAACCGGACAAACGTAATTTCAGTAGTAAAACAGAGCATTTATCTGTCCATGTAGCTGCAGCATTGCAACACCGTGTACCCACCAGTTTTTACTACGTTCTCGTTCATGTTTTCAGGCGGATGAAGCTGAAATACTTGGGAATTTTGCGATGTATTCTCTGGTGGACTTTGTGTGCTCGCGCTTGTTGGATTATTGCGGTTCATTGTTATTTTAATGCAGCCGCCCGGACAAGTCACCGATTCCCTTCTGCTCTGTCGACACGTCACTGACGAAATCCATTTACTTTCCTCTAGTAAAAATTACAGTCCAAATGACATCAAGGTTCTTTTACACAATCAGTTAAACAACAAATAAAAAGAGTAATATTAAATATGTGTAGGAAAATATGAAAGTTATAACAGCAAAAGGAAAAAGCCTGTCACTTCGATGTTGTTTTTGAAGGAAAACTTTTAGTAGTGTAAATAAATTGCAGATTTTTACGCAAAATTAAAATTTTAATGAATGTTATATTATTGTTACTATATCTGTTTAATTATCTTGATTTTAGGAAATTTCAGATCCTGTTCTATTTAAATTTCTAGAAGTATGATATCATCAACATAAACAACCATATTACTCTATTTTCACTCTTCCCGAACACGTAAACACGCGGATCAGCTTCTACACGATGAGCACCCTTTGTCGCGATGTAGTTATCTAATTTCTTATACCCTTGACAGTATAAACTATGCTTGTTTTGCACAGGCTTTTACTCTTCAGACGTACGGGGTGAGTAATGGGATGGTATTTTACCGGCGTGTCCGCGAACACTGCGGTGCTCGAGTATTTTATATATACAGCGAATTCTCGATATATGTCAACAACACGGGTCTTGCCAGCGTCACCTATCGTCGAGGAGACGTACCTAACCCGTGTTATATTTGCCTCGGCGTCCGAGACTTCCCGACCTTCGGTGCCCTTCGCGAGGTATACCCCGCGGTAGTGGGGATAATTCAGCAACATTTACCATCCAGGCCTGGGCGACATACTCGATATGTGAGAAAAGGTGCGATAAAAGGGAGAGAAAAACATTGAAAAGAAAACCACTTCGTTTTTTATTTCATCATTAGCCAGTTAACTGTGGAATGTAATTTTAGAAATCCCTGACGGCGCGGAATTAGAATCATGCAATGACGAATATACACGTCGAACGCAGGCCAAACGCGGCCATTATAAAAGCCAAAGCCCTTGTAAAGCTAAATGAGAAAGAATTACTTTTTTATTCGATAAGAATTTAACAATTCATTAACGTTCACTGCACCGCAATAGAGTTTCGGATTTAACTGGCCAAGAAACCGTTTCTACTGTCTTTTCTCGACAAGTTTAAAAAGAATGCATACCGTAGCTTCGAAACACGTAGCAATTTTGAACGATCGTGTATTTAATCGAGAGTTAGGATTTTTTCTTTTCGAAATGATGGGTCTCAAGTTAGGGTACCTTGCCCTCGGTTGTGATTGGAAGTGTCGCGGTATCGCAGCGAATTAAGGAAGTTCGATCGCAATTGGAGACGCGGCTGCAGTGATACAGAGTCACGGATCGCGCACCCTCTATCGCGATTGCTATCCCGACCGTCCCGGGGTTGTTCTTTTAACGAAGGTGAAACGGGGCCGGGGTCCCGGTAACGTTCGAAGGGTCTATTAGATCGCACTTATTTCCGTAATCGCGAGCATTTTCTTAAACCCGGCTGCCCGCGTTCCCGCGCCGCCCTGATCGTTAAACGATGTCAATCTTGTCGAAACTTCCGTTTGCACGCGGCCCTCCATTAACATAATTGGATGTTTCGGCTCGGCTCCTGGATACCCGATACGAATTAACAGCTCGTGAAGTTCAATATTTCGAACCGTGAAGGGGAGTGGGGGGGGGGGGGGGGGGGGGGGGGGGGGGGGGGGGGGCAGCAACCGTTTCGGTGGAACGCTTGACCTCCTTCGACCAGCGATACTCGTTTCGTCAATGCGAATATTGCAAGAAATAACGGATATCGAATTCGAGAGAAAATGGAGGCGACACCGGCCGAGGGGAGGGGGAGAGAGAGGCTCTGGCAGACAGGGCGGAGTCGAAACGATCTTGCCACCGGTATTTTGTTTGCCTTATTACTCAAGTTCGCCTCTCGACTTTATCTTAGAAACGGATGTCCGGCGAGGAACTTGGCTCCGTTTTTATTTTTCGTGGGGCGACGACGACGACGACGTTGCGTCCACGGAATCAATCCGACCGGAACTCCAGCGGCAAGTTTAATGGCGGCAAAGAGCTCCGGTGTAATGTGGTAAGTGTAGAAAAAGTGGCCCGGAAACATCCCGTTGTCTGCGGTAAAAAGTTCGCCTGGCAAATATTGTATCCGACGGATACTCGCCGCTGCCGCTCTCCAGCGTCGAAGCAAACATTCCTCCGAAGAGAAAAAAAAAAAGAGAAAAAACCGAAAAAACTTCGCTAGCAATTTAATCGAAATAAATTGATAGCTGGTACTCTCGATCGATTTCTAACCCAGTTGGAAAGTTCGAACTTATATTAATTAATCGGGGACGCCTGCGTACAGCTGCGCATTCATTTCTTTCGATTTTTCCTGTTCGCTGTGCGATCGAATTGACCCGGTGGAACAATGTACGTTCGTTTCGCTATGCAGAAAGAAATAGAAATGTTACCGTGACGTTTACAGAATGACGTTCATTTTTATTAGTGCGATATCGACGTCCTTGTACACCTGAAAATGTAGTTCACCGGCGCTGCCGATAATCATTTTCCTCCTACATTTCAATTATTCGAATGTCATCTGGGGAACCAGATTTAAACTATTCTGCAACAGACAGCTATGTAAATGATATGCCCGTTTGCTTACTTCGTTTATCGAAATGATAATAATCATGCGAACGGGTTAATCAAAGGTGTGCTTCGTGCTTTCATCAAATTATTAGGTTACTACCGGTCGATGGTGTTTACCTTAATTAAATTGTGCATGTTCGTGCAAACTCGGAGTTTTGTCACGAATACAATAGCTTATTTCGTTCTGCCAGAAAATGCGAAATTAACTTTTCGAGCAAACAATTACTATAACAGCTTTTTATACGTACAATCGTTGTTAAACATCTAACCAGTGGAAGATTCATTTCGAGCACAGTTTACACGGATTCTATTTTTTCTTGTTCCATTAAAATGTTCGTATTTAAACTTCCAGATAGTTATTCCAGGAATTCAAATATAAAAGGGGTATTACTTATGTTAACATATATCTCTTGAAACGATTTTCCCAGTATTATTTTTAAATCATGTTTCACCATTAATCGATAACATTTGTAAATTTGGTTGTAGCCCTTTGTTTTATCTAGCAGTATAATTTGTGACAAAACTGAACAGGCAAAACACACAATTGTGGAGACCTTAGACAAATTTACACTATCTTGGACTTACTGAAATTGTTACCAAAAAATAAATATATTTTTGTGCCGATTCTGCTTCTTATAGTTGCCCCGGAAATTTTTTATTTTGCATAAAGATCCGCTGTCTGGTCACAAGTATAATCAGTTTGAACTTCACTCAGTATGAAATAATCAGAACTAAAACTACGATAGCCCCGTAATCTAATAAACTGTTCCGTTGATAAGGCACAGGAAACATCTATTACATCGCGCACAGCATTTAATCGGTATAGTTTATGGTTACTAAAATAACCAGCCGGCTAAAATAAAAATAATAAAAATAAACAAAAAATAACTAAAACTAAAACTAACTAAGATAACCAGCCCGCTAAAATAAAAATAATAAAAATAAACAAAAAAAATAACAGGAAAATTTTTATTTCGCATAAAGATCCGCTGTCTGATCACAAGTATCAGTTTGAACTTCACTCAGTATGAAATAACCAGAACTAAAACGACGAAAGCCCCGAAATCTAATAAACTGTTCCGTTGATAAGGCACAGGAAACATCTATTACATCGCGCACAGCATTTAATCGGTATAGTTTATGGTTACTAAAATAACCAGCCAGCGATGTACAATCATACAATTAGGCTGCGGGTTACTCTACACGTGTATCGATCAAATTGCCGCATCACGATAAATGTTTATCCGCTACACCTGGATAATGCAATATGCTATTCTTCCGGTTCAACGGATCAACTAGGTCGACTGGCAGGCGGCCTTGTAAAATCAACCGCATAAGCATTAATTAAGATAGGAGTTATTATCTAATCAATTCGCTGGATTACATTTAGAAACTCCGCCCAATTAAACGGCGAACAATTCGTTGCGCATTAGGCGCCTGGTTAATCGTGAACCCACTTTTCTGATTAAATTTCCATCACTCTTCGAGGTACACTCATGAAAAATAAATGACATGATAGTTGATTATCGTTTTTCTACTCTGTGAACAATTTTACAGCAAGTATAAATATTCCAATAATCTATTAAATTTGTTTATTGAAAATGATCCTGATTTGACCGAGTGAAAATATAATGAATATGTTACACGACTTTATTCCTTCAAGCTACTAATTGTTTATAGATAACTAAAATGCATTTTACTTTCCAAAATGATCTCCATAATTTTCTATGTATTTACTCCGTTAAAATAGTACTCCTATTTGCTTTACTATTAATAGCAGTCCTATTAACTTAAATATTCCGTATTTGAAATAATTACTCCGCCAGAAACTGAGTAAATGAATAATGATTGAATTATGATTGAAATATTAATGAATGATTGAAGTATTAAACAATCTTACCTAATATGAAATATTTTAGTCAAACCAAACACAGATACGGTCCTAGATATAGTCCATTGGCGCAACATACCTGTAACAATTAAAGAAAGGTTGTTAATTTATGCATGAATTTACCGAGACAATATTTAAAAATGGTAAACTTCACCACATTTAATTCAAAATGATACAGTGTGCAAACTAACAATTTGAAAAACTTCACGTATCAGAAAAATAGAGATTTGATCGTCTATCTGTATTACAAATGAAAATTTATGCTAATTAATTATGTTATGTTTGGTATATTTACCATCGAATTACTCATTGATTTTATAATTTACTCCATCTTCACATGTTTTGCACTGTACTAATCTGCATAATATTACATTAAACACGTTACTGTTTATAGCATCATCGTAATGCAGCTTCACATTCCATCCATCGCAAACAAATTTGTCAGCACGCAATTATTTCTTAATTAGAGTACACAGCGGAGCCAATATTGATAATAATCAATAGCCAGTCCGGAATAGTCCGAATTAAATTAGGAGGAATACGGTGAATTTTTGGAAACGGTTCCGGTTCGTAAAATTGTTACTGCGAATAAAATATTTATAGCCGGCAACACGGTTTCTATTTAGTGAAGTGGGTCGTCTCTGTGCTCGGTGCGATAAATTAGTTAAATTCAGGGTGAAATTAGACACGTGAAATGCTTTACGCCTCGATAATAGCTTTAGATCCGCGAGAGCTTGCGCATTTTAAGGGGAAGCACTTAAACGGCGAATTGATTCGTGAAAGCTCGTTCGCGGCAACGAAAATATTTCGACGGCGAGCGAAACACGACGATAGTATTTGAAAACGACTTGGCGCATTGGCTCGTGAATATTTTATTTAACGTTCGTTGCGGAACTATTATACGGTTTCGTTTTTCAGCCCCTTGAAAACCGAGTCACTTTAAAATAATTCACTCATCGTTCAATATGGATGGTACGAAGTGTAGAGCGTAGAACATAGTCTGAAAAATAATCCACCGATATGTTTTTGCTATAGGGAAAAGCTGAGAAAATGTCTCTAAGAGATGACTCTGAAGAGTAGATGCAATTTTCGTTTCATTGATCCGCCTTTTTTTAACATGACTATCATCCATCTCTTGATTAATACACAAAATGTAAGACAAATGTGTATATTGTAAAATATTCTTCTTACATTCCAAACTTAAAATTACTATAAACAGTTCAGCTTCGATTAATGTGTTCCTCCTTTTGAAAAACCGAATAAAATTCTGATTTTATAAAATGCGAGTGAATAGAACAGTTCCATAATTTTTATTACGATTTCATGAAATGCGAATGTGTAGAACTATTCCATAATTTTTATTCCCCAAATATAATCAGTATTTTCATTTGATTTTAAATATGATTCGAATATTTTCTTTTTTATTTCCAATGTGCAAAATATTTGAATACTCGTAACGAAAGAAATAGGGTAAGCATCTAAATAATAAGAGAAGGTATTAGTTTCTGAAATATAAATAATCTTGCCACAGAGAAGCCTTAAACAAATTTTTATTTCAACTCGGATAGACCATTTTAAAAGGTTTTATGGTGTAATTGAGATCATCAAATTGATATTATTCGTTGCGTTGTATTGGAGATTCTTGGACGGTGTAGTGGAATTTTTGAACACCGAAAGTCAAGGAAGCCGGATAAGTATCGCGACAGGTATTACAGTTTCACGAGTATATACAACACATCGGCAGAATAAAGTTATTCCGCGGAGCGTGTCGCGGCTCTACCCGGTGTTTTCCTGCTTTACGAAAGCGTACTTCACGCAAAGTAATGTAAATCAGGAACGACACGGAAATAAAGATATAATCGGTGTCACGGCAACATGCAATTTGCCCAGAAACGTCGAAAAGAACGGGTACGATTTAAAATTGCCGCTGTTCTTTGCGGCTACGTGCAAATCCTTGCCTCCGGGCAATTTCTTCCGTCGCCCGGAACCGCGTTTCCTTCTCGCGAAGTAATACGCACACCTCGCTCTTGTAACGAAAAATATACGGCCGATCGATCATCCGAGGTTCGCATAAGTCGAGGCACTCGTGCAATCATTATTAGGGACTTCCCTGTTCACTCGAAACTCGAGAAAAAACCACGATTTTGAATAAATAATGTACTTTTAACTCTTCCCCGTCACGGAAGCCTATTAAATCATTTTGCATCATTAGCGTGTACACAGATTGCATGAGAAATCATAGAGCGGCCGGATGGTGATTTTGCGTGCAGAAACAAGTCGAAAACAGGGAATAACATTTTTTTGTTTGACTATTGCCCGTGCTATGAGATAGGAAGTGCGTCTGACCGTGACTAGTCTATTCTACTTGCTGTGTAGGACACGTAAACCCGACGGATTTTTCAAACCCATTTTTCTCGAAAAATCTTCTTTTCGTTTTTGAAACATCTTGTATACACGAAATTTCCTACCTAAAACAGATATTCTGTTGTTGCTATTATCAATAAAATGTATGCACTAATACGCAAGAATTACTGAAATATTAAGTGTTTTTTAATGTTTGAAATGTTTCTACTGTGGCGTAATGAAACAAATTGACAAGGACAGTATTTTCCATTATTTTGATGTAAATAGTCTTTTTAATAACTGAGCTGCAACTTCCAGTTAAATAACAATTTCGGAAGAAGTTGTTGCATCGTGTTGATTCTAAAAATTTGCTGAATTGTAAGCGAAATTGCTGCCGCTTTTCTATCGAGAGATTCTCGCTGTTGTTAATGAATAATATGATTGGAAATGATTTGTTCTTTTAGAATTTTCGCACGCACATTGTTTCGATAAAACTCCACGCGCCTGACCCAAAAAGGTAGAATTGATCGTGAGAAGTATAGACTATTTTATATGAAATGCGTCATAGCAGGAATATTGAGTGAAACATCGAACAATATTTCATTTAAAAGTTAAATTGCCTCGAAGGACAAATTTAAAGCCTTTCAGCGTCTGACACTCTGCGTTAAAAGTGCATTGTTATAGGTAATTGCATATAATATCCCGCATTCGTCGACATTATCGCCCGGCCGTTGAAAGTTAAATTTAATTTGTGCTGTTACGATGAAGGATAAAGTACAAAATGGGTGCGAAGCGATCGAAAAAGTGTTTGATAAAATCACTCTCTCTCTCTCTCTCTCTCTCGGTGCTGTTCTGGCACATCGAGCGCTATTATACCTTCAGGGTGGATATGAATCTGAGAAAAGGTAAACACGGTTACCAATTAACCGTCTCGCAGCAACTGCAGAGTCTATTTGGACCGGTGTCTATATTCTATCGACCATATACGACACATAATGTACCACGTAATTGTATAATCCAGGATCGTGTGGCGTCTCAAGTGTTCTGTGCAAGTGTTGTGAAACATGGCTCCTGCCATAGTCTTCCTCTAATAATCGTGCAAGAATATTAGAAACTTGAAATGCTCGACAAGCGGTCGAGTTACTCTAATGTGAAATACTTTCTTGTGTACATATGTTGTTTGCAACGCGTTTACAAAATCTTCTTGTATCCCTGAAATTACACACCAATAGAGAAGCTGGACTTGTTTCCCGTTGGTAACATTGTATAAATGCAAGTGGCTCTTGTTCATACTGATAAGATATGTTCAAAGCAAAAACGAGAATTTTGTTGGGCTTAACTTTGCCTTAGAAATTTTTAACTTTTTCTTATGTAATCCTGTAGTAATCCAAGTTTACACACGTATAACTTTTGAACTAGTGATCTCCTAGAATTGAAACTTGGATTTTCGGTATTTTCTCGCCAAAATCTACAAGATTACATAAAAAGAAGTTAATAATTTCTGGTTTCCCGAGGCAAAGTTTAACCGAACGGAGCCTTGTAGCACTTACACAAAAAATCAATTAAAATCAATTTTATCCTCTTGCCTCGGTATTTATTTTACAGCTACTGTAGCAAGAATGTTGTTCAAAATTTCCTGTAAGAAAAGAAAATTACTGTCTATTCTTTCTCCAATGGTGAAATATCGACAACTAGTGTCGCGTATTTGCGCTTGGCAAACGGCAGCGAGAGGTCAGGAAGAATTTTCTGGGAAAATGTCGTACTCGGCCGTCCAGAGTTTCGATTTTGTACTCCGGTGAAGAATTACAGTGTTCGCTAATATATCGTCATCGGGGCCACCGGTCGAATCGTTGTAATTGCACTTTTGAAATAATTTAGCATTTCTGGAACCGTGGCTACCGGTGATTGTAGTCGGGCCATGTATCAAAGGTCTCGTTTCTAGTTACGATTCCGCGAGCACGTGTATCGTTTAATCATCGATGGTTCCTTCTCCCGAGCGTTTCACACACGCGTTCCATTTTATAATTCATTCAACGCGGAATTATTTGACCGCGCGATATTATCGAAACGAAATTACGACTTTCATCAACGGAATTTTAATTCGCCATGGTTTCGACGAGGAATTATTCCAGTCCTCGATATTACTAAAACGAAATTACCGGCTTTCTCGTTACAATTTGAATTCCTAATTAATTTCATGCGAAATTACCTAACACGGGCCGCCCCGGCAATGGATTCGCAAAAACGGAATTCCTATACCGTTCCCGTTGCAATTTCAACTCGGATCTTACCGAATTTACAATGTGACGTCAATAAAGTACTCGTTGCGATTACATTTTCTGCTGCATCAACAGCTTCTGCTGCAGCTACTCAATTTTGTCATGTAAAATTCGTAGTCCGGCGACACGTATTAAATTTTTTGTTTCGGATAATATTTTTAAAACGCATCTCGCCTCGTAAGGTCTACCAAACAATTAAAAAGGCGGGTTAGCCTACAGTGATATCGAAATAAAGATCCAAGATTCGGCGCGTGACAACGAATAATAAGGTGATAAACGAAGATTCGTGAGGCTGGCTCTGTCGGGCATCACGTGGCCATGCTTTTTTCCCGTCTTCTCGCGACTCTTCATTACTTTCGCCCATCCATTTCTCTACCTCCGTTCTTATTTCTTTCTCCGACTTTATAAATTAATCTAACTCTATTTCTGGCTCTCTGGCTTTGTGCCTGCTTTTTTCTGTCCCCCGCCCTTACTTCCACCCCTAATTCAACTTGCCGGATCTGTCTCTCCCCCTACGTTTCTTTCAGGCTTCCTTGGCCTTTCTTCGCAACCCGCTTATGCTCTCCATAGTGTCCCGCTGAAATATGTCGGCTCGTTACCTTTGGACCTGTCATTCGTCAACAGCGCCGGTGTTGCGCCGATACACAGTTCTATCGGGACTTCGGTCGACCGGTCGATCGATACCACGGCTTTACCCTGACGTTAATGGAATATTCTATCCGAACGTTCCAAAATATCGATTTTCGTTTTATACACGTCGAAAGTACTGCATTTCGACAAGATACTCGCAAAAATTTATTGCGACTGTACCACAAAAACTACATTTTCCCAGATTTTCTATATATATTTAGCATGTGTGTGGCTATACTATTGGCTAAATATATTTTTTCCCAATTTGTACAGTTGTTAAAAACAAAAAAAAAAAGATTAGAAAAATTGAAAATTTGTTGTTCATCTGTCTCATTTTATTCGTTAAACTAGGAAACCAGAAAAATTACACAGACAAAATTTTATTTACGGAGTTTGGTTTTTACTGGATTTCCTAAAACAAGTTAGAAAAATTAGAGGGTTTGTTTTCGAAGTGTCTAAAGCGGTTTCACGAAGTGTACAAAATCGTTGCTCTTCTTCGCCGTAATTCAGGGCTATCCAGGGGAATTAAGAGGGAATTTTGTCATGATTATGATCTGCTCGGATGACGGATAAACACGAACCCTCCGATCATATATCAGAAACACAAGCTCCGGGGAAAAAGAAGGGACTATCTCGCCGCCATTAACTCTTAGGGGTTGGAAACGTTTTACTGCTAGATCCTGAGCGAAGTCGGATTACTTTCAGTTCATATTAACTGTTTGCGAGGCAGCAGTGTGTTACCAGGAGGTGTCCCACAGGTTCAATTTAATTCTACGAAAGTAATTAAGAAAACAGGCACTACCTCAAATTGCGGGGGTCTATTTCACTCGTACGGTTGCTCGAGCAACCCTTTTTCAACGATTTTCTTCCTATCCCTTAACGAAATCCTAATGAACAATCGTACGTTTATTTAATGTTCACATTTCATGTTTCTCTGAAGCTTCTTTATGAAAAAATTAAAATTCGTCCCCTATGACAAGGTATTGACAAAAATATTTGAAATTGGCTCCAAAACCAAAGAGTTTTACAGTTATGTTTCACCCATTATTACAGTATATTTCATTGTACCATGCGTTCAATTCCTTTTGTTGCAGTAAAAAAATTTTGTTAATCGAATGCAACCGACGAGCAAACAATGGGACAAAATTCGAACACGATATGCTTTTAAGTTAATCGGATTATAAAACTATTTCATCGCTGTGCAACGGAAACATTTGAACTGCATAAATGGAATCGCAGGGCAGCTGTATTGACGTGATGAAAGTATGCGCGTACGTCAATAGCGAGTAATAAATAAAACTCGGTGAGTTATACGATAGGGAGAACGCGTGTAACAGTTGCAGCTGAAATTATAATTTATGTGTTTTCGGAGATATATGATATATCTGAGACACTTTGTTGATTACCAATGGACTGTCGATCAATGCGACAGAGAAACAAAAATCGTACATCAATTTTTAAGGAGTCGTTGTAAAGAGGAGGCGTCGATCTTCAAATTTGTGGTAATTTCAGTTACGAGAAAAGATTAAACTTTACCTGAGGAAACCAGAAATTTTGAGCTTTTTGTATGCAATTCTGTAGATTTTGGCGAGAAAATGCTGGAAATCCCAGTTTTAATGTTAGGAGATCATTAGATCAAAAGTTATGCGTGTGTAAAGATGTACAATTTTCAGCGTTATTTGACAGGTAAGGGCGTTGTCATGTTGGGACATAGTGACAGTCGCGCATCGCTTAACGAGCGGAGCCGCTAGAACGCATCACAAGCATGCGATAATGTCGATAACGTAGAGCACCGATCTTTAAGAGAAAATACCTTTTCCAGGAATAAAAAAAGTTGCAAATATAACTTGCAATTCTTTACATAAAAAAACGTAAAAAATTTCTGGTTATGATAAAGCTACGGAGATGTTTGAATTTGCAACATTATTAGAAAAAATGAGTTTTCGGTTCCACACCTGCTACACCATGTAATAATATTTTAAAATGAGAAACGCGGTGTTTTTGGAAATTGTGTTGTGTACTAGAAAATTCGTAGGACAGTGGTCTTTAATTTCTCTGCAGTTAGTATCGTTTTAAATTAGAATGACTAATTTTCTTCATAACAGATTAGAGGCTTTAAGAGTATATTATTTTCATTACGTTAACATTATTAGTGCTAAATAAAAAATTATATTTAGGTCTTACGTTTTCCAATTGATGCAGAAAATTCTTATTTTGCATGAAGATCCGGAGTCTGCTAATTGTCAACAATTATTTTCCATTGAATCGTGGCCGAACTTGAGAATAAACGAGACACGACGAGCATGAACAAGATGACGCGATCCTTAAAACGTACAGAGCTACGAAAGGAAGCACACGGCGTCGTTAAAAATTAAGTAGAGACGCGGCGAAACAAAGGGAAAAGGGTAGGACACATTTTAAGATGAGTCAAACAGGATGGGTTAGGGTCGAAAAATCCTGCAGGCTGTACAGACGTAGAAGATGAGAGAAAGTCTCGGGGAATCCTTAAAATTGAGCGAGACAAAGGGGCCATGACGTTCCCGGCGTTGGATAGAGGATGACAGAAGGTGGCGAAGTATTGTTGAAATTGGACAAAGAATGAAAAGGGGCAAAGTAGGGCTGAAAGTCCGTAACCAGGATTCTTGAGACTGTACAGAGGAAGGACTGTTTGAGCTGCTGCTGGATAAGTTATAAGAAGAGATAGTGCACGAAGAAAATTAAACGTGATTGCGGGGACACAATGATGGCTACAAGGTGTTTGACAAATATACGTACAATCTTTTATGCTTACTAAAAATATTACATTCGCAAAAAAAAACACGACGTGTACATTGTAGAATTGTAATAATTCGTTTCATCAGTACAATAAATATCAGTAAATATTTAAAGAACGATTATTTAATGTATATTTGAATTTCTTTCTTTCGAGTAAAGGTGGCTTTGTCTCTTGCTACTGTACCACTTAAGGTTCCTACAGATTCTCCTGTTCTGATTACATAAAAAAATCATTTGTACGAAATCGTTAAAAAATTCCAAGAGCAACGATATCAGTGAAACGCGGTTTTGACTTAATTAAATGTTGTTCCACCCGACGATGCGAAAACAATAGCGGAATCTTGTATCAATATTCGTAATATAAAAGCTGCGGAGCTCTCTCTCTCTCTCTCTCTCGCTCGCTTTTCCAGCAGCACACGGAAAAGGTGTTCTGAAAGAGCGTCATAAGTCGCAGACAATCTTTTCCCACTCTCTGAGTACCACCCTCTTGGTAATATTCCCTCTCACTCTTTCTCATTTCCTTCCAGCACTCCCTTTTCCTTCGTTTTTCCTTGGTCACCCCTTCCCTCTTCTGCTCTACTTATTTGTATCTCCCTCGAGCGGTATTTATTTCTCTCATTTCCCCCTCCACCTTTCGCCGTCGCCCCTGATTCAGAAGATAAGAAGCGACTATACCGTAAGTCGGTACCACGGCAAATCTGCAATTTATGACGACTCCGCGGCGGGTAAGCTTCCGGGGGGAGGGGGTGCTACTGAATACGTTGCAAATCAATTTACCCAAAGTGGTGTAGCGGCGCAAGCCGAAATTCTTATGGAACACGTAAACCCGGATCGCTGACTCGATTATTCCACGAAGAATAGCTTCGATTAGAATAGCTTCATCGAAGCCCGATCATTGTCGCAACACAATGATTTAAAGGGTAACCCTTTTCCCGTGACAGCGACCATCCCTGAAGGATCCAACGCAAGCCTATCAAAAAGAGGCCGCGTTAAACCAAACATGAACACGATCGATTAATTCGTAGAACCACTTTCGACGTCGGGGAACGTTCTCCAACATAAAAAGCTTTTTCTCCATTTTCGTCGGTAGAATCGTCTGCTTCCAATTACACCGGTAGATCCCGGTGCGGTGTGGAGCGGTGCGGAGCGGTGCGGAGCGTTTAGAACGCTAGACAGTGGCTTTAATCCTACAAAAAGCCCGCCACCCTCCTCCGTCCACCCCCTTCGCCTCCTTATTCGCGTTCCGGTGACGGCGGACGTGTTAAATAACGCATAGCCGGTGTTCCAGCTGCGACTGGACTTCGGCCGCAAACCGCATTAGGGATTCACGATCCGCTTTTAAAAAGGGTGCTAAGTGTCACCGTCGCGCGTCTACTTGTGCTCTTGGAAAACGGTTCCCGGGACCGGTCCTGTTCCATTCGATTCGGGTTCAGACGCCGGCCTACATAAATGTTGACGTTTTCAGAGTGTTTCGTTATTTCCAACGTTCCCTCGGCACTTTCCAAGAAAATATCATCTTTGCGATAATTTTAGACTGTTTTACGTCTACTGGTGTTCCAGAACAGTGGATTGGATGCAGCACAAACTATAGTCGTGTGCTTACACTCCTCCCAGTTTAACTTTCCAGGGTACAGTGAATTCTCGATATATGTCGCCGAGGCCTCGAGGATAAACGTTGCGGAATTGTCCCCACTGCCGCGAAGTATACGAGGAGGCCTCGGACGCAGAGGAGTGTAAACATAATACGGTTGTTAACATATATCGAGAATTCATTGTATTTCGTAGAGACCTGTCGACGAAAGATTTAATAAAATTGTTTGCATTGTTGTCCAGGAGACATACCCGAGCCGTGTTATGTTTACATTCCTCGGCGTTCGAGGCCTCTCGAGCATTGTGGTCCCTCACGTGGAATACTCCGCGGAAGTGGGGATAATTCCGTGACGCTTATCATCCAGGCCTTGGCGACATATATCGAGAAATTACTGTATAGCGTACAAAGTTGTGCTGTACCGTCACTGTGGAAAGAGTTCACTGTTTTTCTCCAGAAAATTTAAACAAAAATTAAAATTAAATTAAGTACACGTTAAACACAATTAGTTTGGATAAACCTCTCAAGCTTCGCGGCCTCCTCGTTGTGGGGATAATTCAGCGACGTTTATCATCCAGGCCTCGGCGACATGTACAGGGTGGTCCGTTTAAATAAGACCATCTAAATATCTCTTCAGGTTATTCAGGTTAGTGCACGGTGTCAGTGGACCAAATATCTGGCAGGAATATTTTATGCCGAAAGTCATTTTTCTCGGAGTTATCAAGGTCATCGGTGTTTTTGATATATAATTACAATTTTTTTTATTGTATCGTGTAACTGATCGAAAAGCACAGTCCAGATATGTATAATAACATGACCTTGAAATGACCTTGATCTTCGAAAATTAAAGTTTTACCTAGATATTTGGTCCATTGATACTATGCACATTGCGTAACAAATATTTTTTACAACCACAATAACTTGAACAGATATTTAGGGCCCTGTATAGAGAAATCACTGTACTTGAAATTGGAACGCCTGCGTTCCGAAGATCAACGAATACAATTAGCTAGTTATGTTCCTCATCTGTTCCACCGACCGCAAACCGCATTAACAATCCGCTTCAAAAGAAGGGGGCAAAATGTAAGAGCCGCGCGACTACAGGTGCCCCAAGAAAACGGTCCCGGGTCCGGCCCTGCGCCATTCATCGTCGTTGCACCCCGGGGGCTATTCAACCGGACCAATCACGGAGTTTATTCACGGCAACGGCGGCGAATTATTCGATTCATATACATCGAATTTCAGGAAGGATTCGCAAAAAGGTATCCCGCTCGGATCGCCAGCCGGCGCGCGGTCTCTCTCCCTGCCACGCCGCCCTTTCCGTCTCCTGTTCGACGACCTATATAAGGTATCGATCGGTCCCGTCAACCCTCGTATTTCTTTGCTTCCACTACCCCCTATTTCCCTATCCCTGACATTGCTATTAGCCTATCTCCGTCTCTACGTATCCACCTCTCTGACATCGTGCCTCTCCCACACGACTTTATAGATTTCATTTCTTACCCGGATTCGTCCCTCTGCCCGTTGTATCCCGGGGCCAAATTTCTACCCCCACCCCGCTGCCTCGCCCCCCTCGAGATGCACCAATACCCCCGTCCACATATCACCCGTCGTCTTTGTTTCACCTCGGCCCGGCGACGACGTATTGGATGAAAATTTCGATTGCATGAATAATATTATCATTTTTCGTACGAGCACTCCCACCCCGTCCGACCTTATCTACTCGCGACCGACAGCCCGGATTCCAATTGCTCAAAACCAGGACTAGGTAAACCCGGGAACGTGTTTCATATGGATCCAACGAAAACCGTCTCTCCCGGCTTCCGTCATTGCCGCTGCCACTGCTGCTGCTGCTGTTGAACGGATTTGTTCTTTCAGAACGAGATATCGTTTAGGAATATTCGGAGGGTGATCGATGCCGTCGAGTGTCTTTAATATCGAGACGTTCGTTGATCTAGGAGGGCTCTTCCCGGAGTACGATCAGAGGCTGGACGATTCATTCGGGGACTCCGGTTGGATCCTACAGAAAATCGTCGATGTCGAATGAAATTGAGAATTCTGTTTTCGGGACCTCGCGAGTGAAAAGGCACCGGGGAGTATTCATTTCATCGATGCTTATTTTTGTGAAAGACTCGGGCTTGAGATGATGTTCGTACTTCTGAGCGTATAAAAAGCATATTGTCAAATAATTTGATGGGGTCATGTATACCTGGTGGAAAGAGCGGGGGAGAAAAGTGTGTAAATCACTGCATAATTTGACGCGAATATGAACGCGACGTAAAAGGCAGTGGACGAAAAGAAAAATAGTCGACCGCGAGTCGATCCTTCGAGGAATAATTACGGTCAGGGGTGGCGCCGATTTATCAGTGCGATAAAAAAGTAAGTTTTTTAAATTACAGGTAACTCGAAGTACTCGGACCCAGGAACGATCGAACTTTCTTATTATCAGGAGTCCCCCTTCCCCCTCCCCACCCCATCGACTTTTCAGACTGATGCCTGATACCTCCGACGGGAAAGAATATTCTCATCACCAGGAGCAACTAATTCTCGCAGAAAGTGTTCCAGTGAAGTTCATTCTTCATCCGTTCCCCTCCATTTATGAAACTCCTCATTAACTTAATAAGGATGTTTCAATTAAAAAGGACCGAGCCTGCGTAATTTCCGCTCAGTTTGTAAAAGTGGATACTCCTTGCGAGTTAGTTTTAATTTCACGGCGAGCTTGCAAAGCATGCCAAAGGGCTCCTTACTAATGAACTACTCTTTACGTACTAATCATCGATAATTCAGTAATTATATATGAGACCCCCCGTGTGGTAATAATTACGCGGCGTGCTGCTAACGACCGGGTTCGCGAACCGGTCGACAGAAACGGATTCCGCGGATCTCATTTTTAGTCGCTTCCACAGATGTGGTAAAAATATATCAACGGAAAATGTGTCATTCCAAAATATAACTATGCTTCACCTCGCATTGCCCGCAAAAATTCGACTACCCCATAATACGAAAATATACTTCTTCCTAAAACGGTCGTGAAATATTCTCTTATCTCCAAAAATACGGGCAAATGGTAAAATAAGACGGCCAAGTCGGTTCAGTTCACTGTACAAATTTATGACTCCGTGTTTCGTCAGCACACCACTCCCAATAAAAATGGTACAGTATTTACTCGATATATGTCCTAAACACGGGCCTAGTCAGAAGATATCGGCCAGAAGATATCTCTGATTCGCGCGACCTTATACAGTGATTCCTCTATTTATGTCGCCAAGGCCTGGATGATAAACGTCGCGGAATTATAGAGGCACCGGATGCCGAAGAGTGCAAACATGGCACGGATAGGGTATGTCTCCTGGACATATATTGTTGGTTCCTGACATATATCGAGAATTCACTGTACTTTTCGGCGACCGAGGTCACTCTAGCTCCTTGGCCCCTGACGAGGTCAATTATCGGCCTGGCATTCGGGATTTGAGTAACCACTGTATATCCAACGTGCAGGTGAAGAAAGAGGCAAATTGATTTGACAGAAACCAAAGAAGAATTTGTTTAAAACACATTTCCGCCCTCGGAACGCCCTCGAAGTTGATTAACGTTTCGCCGTGTTCCCAAACAGAATTTCAATGCAAATCATTTCGAAACGAGTTTCCGACAAGTGATTTTTCTCGGCGAAGTATTAAACACAGTAAAAAATTACCACGGAGATCAATGATTATTAATTTCCGGGGAACAATTCAGGGGCGAAATGACGGACTAAACGAAAACGGGGAAAGTCCAGAATCGCTCGGTTCGTTAATTGTTTCAGGAACAGGAAAGTTTCGGTGGCGAAAATCCCGGAAAATCACGAAGCGATTTTTATGCAAATCACTGAGTAGGAGGGGGTGTGTTGGGCGATGGGCGAAGTATCGAGTGTGTAATTTATTTTTTCCCCCTCGGGAGGGAGAATATCGCGTTCTGTGTTGTCGAGAAATTAGGAGTTTTAGACACGGCTTTTGACCATAATACATGCATTGCATATAGCAGTGGAATTAACATCGTTGCACCTTGCATACAAAACAGGCGATGCGATATTAGGTAAGCCACGAACGCCAATGCGCCATGGGTCGCAGTTCAGGGATTTTCCGAAAAACCACTCTATGGTTAAGGAATTCACGTTCCCACAAAAGCTTCCCCTAATTTCGAAACAGGCTGCTCGCACGGTTGATACGCTTGCATTTAAAGGAGAATTTGATGCACACTATTTAAGCATATATTTAATAATGTCCAGAATTTCATGCACGAGTATTGTATTCTCCACTCATTACGCCGGATCGTCTCTAGAATACATTGTTTACTCTATATATGTCCCAAATGCCTAGACGATAAAAGTACCAGAGCTATCCCCACACTGATTTCTCTATATATGTCACCAATGCTTGGATGATAAACGTCGTCGAATTATCCCCACTGTCGCGGGGTATACCCCGTGAGGGATCGCTAAGCTGGAGTGGTCTTGTACGCCGTAAAGTGTGAACATAACACAGCTCGAGAATGTCTCCTGTACGATACATGACCCTTCCAAGACCAGTGTCATTGACACATATCGAGAATTCACTGTACCCTATGAGATGCCAAGAAGATCGAGAGACCTCGATCGCCAAGGAGTGTAAGGTCGCGTGGATCAAAGAATAATATCTCCTGGCCGATATATGTCCCTGGTTAGATCCATGTTTTGGACATATATCGAGTAAAGGCTGTACTTATAACTGTTCGTTGTAACTGGGCTGTTCGTTGTCAACGGAAGGTTAGGATTTTCATGTTTTACCGAGGAACACGCGCAAATTTTGCTACGGCCCCATTTTTGCATTAAACTCGTGGAAACATTATCACCGGTATATTTTACATTAAATTTCCTTGCGATATAATCCTCGTTCAATATTCCCTGTTAGCCAACGGCGTTTCTAGGGAATCCAATAAAATTTTACGCGGACACGGTGCAATTATTCCTATTAATGTTGTCCCATTATTTTCACCGGCTGCTAATGATTATTTCTCAGGAAAGCAACATCACGTCGATAACTACCCCTTTCGTAATGATTGTTAATCTAACCCCCTAAGTTCGAAATATTTTACAAAACTTCTTAATATCTATTATTTATACTTTCTATAACCATACAAGGTACATGGACAAGAAGTAGAAGTGTAATAATAATAATTATAGAAATATGTTTTACAATGTTCATGTGTACGAATAATTTAGGAAATGTTCGAAATAATCCAATTAATTTTTATACGAAGAAATCACATTTATGCTGATTTATATCATAATTTCTAGCGTACTGTGAAAGATGTCCCGTAAAAAATAAATCGACTAGTGGTTCATTTTTTTAGATAAAAAAATGTCTTGAAAATGAAAGATAAGAATTAATTCAAGATCGAAATGTTGTTTGGTGTCGTCGAAGCGGAATGAAATATGCAAACGATTTAAATTAGCACTAAACAACCGGTATATCCCGCATTCGCCTTTTGCTTTATTTTACTCAGACCGTCGGCCAGCTTTGTATAAATTAACTCATTCCGCTGCTCAATGGAGCATCCATTAATTTCAAATTTTGCGCGGCCAGTATCAAAGAAAGCGCACGGCAGTTTACGATCGCATGCGCGGAGGCGAAATTCGCACGGTTTAATTAAAATAATGGTTCCGCGGCGCGATCGCGGTGGCAAACCCGGGACGCAACAAAGTAGCTAATTTCAGATAGTATCCACTTTCTAAATTGCCTGCGGAAAATTAAATCAAGCAAATAAGGGAGTCGGCGGAGATCTGCCAGCGCTGAACAGGAATACATTTTTGTACGGCCGGGAGACTTTGGGGGAGAAACCATGCTGATACAATGTAACTTAACCCGTTTCCATTGCGATTCTCTCCGGGGTTACAATTAGAAATTTCTTTCATCATTTCACAGAAGAGAAAACCAATTTTTTACCATGCGCCCATATTGACAACGCTCGAACATTGGTTGTAGAAGAATCGAATTTTTTCCTGAGTGAGTTTCACTGTATGGAGTCGAGCATTATCAATTTTCAGTATTACACCGTTACACTGAATACAGCCGTTGTAATTGCTGACAGTACCCAGGTTTCAACAACTCAAAGTGAATTATGCCACGACAGTCCCACCAAATGCACAGTATTTGGAGGATTTGCACAGGATTTGCAGAAATCAATTGCTAGGAACGCTTTATGTTATCATAAAGAATCCATTTTTCATCTCCGGTAACGATTCTGTGAAGAAATGGATCTCTACGAAATCCAGATAGCAATGAAATGCAAATTGATCGACGATTATTCTTGTTGGTTTCAGATAATTGATGCGGTACCCATATTTCTTGCCTGTGTGCCTTTCCCATTTCGTGTAGGTGCCTTTGTATAGTCGATCATGTGGACCCAAGGCTTATCGATAATTCTTGTATACTTAATTTTGGATCAGCTTCCACTAGAGATTTTAGGTTGCCATTATCAAATTCAACTGGTCGTCCACTTGGAGGCCTGTCAGAGAGATCATAATCACCAGCAGCAAACCTTCTGAACCAACGTTGACACTTGTCGACCTTTAATACGTCTCCATAAACATCGCAAATTTTCTTTTTTGTTACCGTTGCATTAAATCCCGCATGAAAATGAAAAAGTACGCAATGACGAATATGATCCTCGGAAGGTACGGACGCCGCCATTTTATCACAGGGTTGTAAAGGAAAATTATACTTTTTAAATATTTTGAACACAGGCTGCTTTACCGAAAACTGTAAAAGAATATGTGTTTCCTCTTCAACGATCGGTACAGAACTAAAGGCAAAACAAATTCTTTGCAATTAATTGATTACTTATGGGCACCCCTAAATAGAGTAAACACTGTATTAACCTCGCTACGTGTAACGTACACCGAACGAAATTGCAAGATAAACGTCGCATCGGTTTCAGTCACGCGATACGGTCCAAATCATTTCATCTGATTAGCGCGCGATCAGGCTCGAATCAATTTCGCTGAATGAAGATGCCTATCTCGGAATGTCCCAAAGGAAACAGTCCAATTTTCATCCTCACGGTCCCGCCGGGCAGCAAGCAATAAGCGGAAGTACCGCCGCGCTAAACACTGACCGCTCACTCGGCTGGGAAAAGAGCGAAGCGCGATCGTCAGACTAATCGCCGCCGTCCATAATTCTATTAAAAGCTTAAAATTGATTTTCATTCCAGACCCCTTTTTCCAACCCAGCCCGGCCATGTAGGAGTGCCCGTAATACAATTAGCGCGTTTGCACGAAAAATGCTCCCGCCTAGCACTAGAAAATAAACTTGGCGAATTTTGTTTTTTTAAATTCGTTTCGGCTTTTTTCTCCCGTTCAGCATACGGTCGCATGGCTGTCATTACCGAAAGAGACAATTTACCTGGGAAATTTGCGAAACGGCGAATGCTCAAAGCGCATATATCCAAATTTCACACTGTTTTCGGCAATTTTTTAACAAAAAACAAACCCAAACTCAACGTAGAAATATAATTCTGCCCCGGCGTTATTCAGAGGCATGCGAGACAGCTTGTTAAAATATCAGAGCAACCGGCCATGTAGTTTTTGAGATTACATTTTCTACTGCCTATTGCATTTATTAATCGTGACACGATTTTACTACAAATCTGAATATTTAGTGTCCAGAAAAGCATCATTGGGATCTCGATAATTGTAAAATTGAAAGTCGTTGTAATTGTAAAATTGTAAAATTGATCCGTCGTTTTGGCGGATGCGGTGGATTTAGTATTAACGTCTGTATCTTTATAACGTAGGACTTTCGGTGTCTACTTCTTCCAACTGAAAATGTTTTCCATAAAGATCGGTAGTCTAGTAATGAATTATGTTGTCATTTTCACGTCCTGCTCTGCATGCAATTACGAAAACCACGCATAAATTCCGGAAACACAGCGTTGCAAGTCGCATAAAATTCGACAAGAAGCGGCGGATTAATCGTGCCGACTACAGCGAGGATCCTCGAGAAAACGGCGATGATTAGCCCGGTAGGTCAATATCAAGTAAAAAATCGTGGTGTATGACGGGAGGTAGATTCTATCTTTCTTGCGACACGGGGCGCAGCCGAATTAATTCCTCCGACAGCCGTGGAGCATGTAGAACCTCCGTAAGAGCCGTGTAAGTGAGCTTTGTTTCGCTGCGCGAAGGCGGATTGCTCCCTTGGGCGGGTTTATTGATTGCCATATTATATAGCGCCGCATTGGTAACCGCCGTGGGAGCAACGGAGACGTGAACAAAGACAGAAGGAAATTGCGATTGCACCGGAAAGGATATTATTTGTTAATGACCAGCTCCCTCGGCCCCTCCCTCTCCGTTTTTCGCAAACGTTGTTTGCCCTCCGCTCCAATCCCCGAGTTCCGCTCCGCTAATCGCACGCGAGTGAAAAACGAAACTCTCGAAGGCATACGAAGAATTTCAGAATATTATTACATTTCGTGCGAATATTAGGTCGTCCCATAAGTTTGTGCCGTTAACTCTTGTACCATTTAAATTCTAAAAATAAAATATGTAATCACACTTTCATTCCACAAATTCTTCTGACATTTTTGGCAGAGACATAATACCGTCACTATCAAATTTCTGGGGTTTTTCATTAAAATACTTTCCAGTAGTGAATAATGTAAACATATCCATGGCACGAACTTATGGGACGACCTAACACATTTTCATCTAGGAAAGAAAATCTTTTCTTCATTCTTAGAAAATTTTTATTTCGCATAAAACTGATTAGAAGTCATTATTACGCGGCGGATTTTATGCATTCATGACAGAAGTTAATTCCTCAAATATAAAATTGAAGAGACAAGGTGTCAACCAATTTTACAATGGAGCACGAATATCTTTCGTGTAAATTGAAATATCGTTTTTGTGAAATAAAATGTATAGTGAAATTAAGACTGACCTTTTAGCAGGAAGTAAGAAAATTATAATAGGAAGATTTAAGGATATTGTTACATTATTTGTGACTTTTTTTATCGGAAGAGAAAAATAGTAAAATATAATTTTATGTAAAAGTAGAAACTAAAATATAAAATATGATAAAATAAGTATAATTTTATTTAACTTCAGTCTCTTACAAACTTGGATAATTTTTATTCTGCATAAACATCCACAGTCTGTAATCATTGTGCACGAACGACTGAAAAAGACTGAACTTCTTGTGTACACCTGATAAAAATGGACTTGCTCGTTTTGTGCGCCACTGTCTCGAATTTTTAGTTCAAATACCTGATATCCACGTGTCATTTTCGTGAAAACCTGATGCAGTAGCATACGATATACTCAGCAGTAAATTGTTAGTTTCGAGCAGGGTCTGCCCTATTGTTCGCGTCATCGAAATTTTGCTGACCGAATAAACAAATTGACCGACACGGCGGCCGTTGCGAATTGATCGCGAACCCCGGTTTGTCTCGGCTGCGAAATTGCGCGTTGTAGAACGATATTGCGACGTGATACTTATTGAACAGCTTTTAAGGGTGCTCGAGTCAGGGGCTAGACGATCAGCCGAGTGGTTCGCGTCGAGTAACGGGTTTCTGTTAATTCTGCGAAATCGGGGAGCGCCGAGCAACGGGATTGTCTCGGACACCGGGTTCTTCCGGGTCGAGACTTTCATTCATCTCGGCGCTTGATCCTTCAGGAGGGTGGCGGCTGGAAAACGCCCTTTCTGCACGGAGAAAATCACCCCCGAACGCTGCCGTGCGATTATTGCGAATTGATTTTTTTGTCTTCTTCAAACTGCCCGCGTATGTATTTTTTTCCCGCGTGTTCACTGACCAGATTCAACGGCGCCGCGGCATTGTTGCACGAGAGAAAGGTAAATAAAAAATGCGACGCAACAATTTTTCGCGATAAGCTCGGTTTTTTTTTTGAAATTCGTGGGCACAGCACACTTGAATAATATTTTGCTAGCCTGGCCGGCTATAACGGATTATTTCTACTTGCGGATCTCTGCCAATATTGACAGTAATGTAGTATTGCCAGTCACGTGCGAATGTTTGTGTGAATTCTCTGTTTTTTTTCTTTTTTTACCACGCTCCCATAGGCGGAATTAAAACGGGATTAGTCGGTCGGTGTTGGGAGTCCTTGATAAAAAATGAAGATATTGGTGGAGTTAATTAGATTTGCGTTTACTTGCGGTTGCGCTAATTTTTGGGAACTTCGTCGTTGATTTGGAATAATGATTTCATGAAAATTAATAGATACGAGATCACAGGATAGCTGGAAATTAAAAAAGTATTTGTACTACTAGTTGAAAGTAGATTGAAGTAAATGAATTGAGTAAATTTTTGTTTAGAATGGTTTTATAAATTTGTGTAGCTTGATTTTCATAGTTCAATCATGATTTGGTGTAGATTAATACACCCGAAGTGGAAAGATAGGTGAAATGTGAAAAATGTTTGTGTTACTGCGTCTACTGGTTGCAAGTATTAACAGCGAGCCGTAGTCAGAAATACTACTAAATCGTATTCCGAAACATCCGCCCCGCTAATCTGGACACTCAAAGTAGTAATAACAATCATTAAATATAATTTTCCGCGAATCTTAAAATAATGGTTTACATCGTGCAGAATAAATATTCTACAATCTGCAATGTGTTTACACGTTCATTCAATTAAAATTAAATAGGAAATGGAACGATTAAAATAGAATAGGATAAATAATGTTGGAAATATTCTTTTAAACAAATAAACAATTTCAGGCTACAGAACGACAGCTGACTTTTATACATAACGGAAAGGAAAGTCACTATCGCAATAAAACTGCAAATTTAATGTACACCATCGTCTTCATTGGCTTTGATTAAAGCCAGAAATGTAGACGGTTTTATAATTCGTTAATTGAACAGTTCAACAAGCTAGAAACGCAGTAATACGATTATCAATGTTCACTAAAGCTTTAGTTTCATTTAATTTTCGAAGCTTGGGAATGTCATACATGCATAAAATCTACAGTCTAGCTGGAATACGAATTAGCTAAAATTAGAGAACGATGTAGAACCCTCCTCGCAGAACGTCGTTGCATGTTTAATTTCTCCAATTGCAGATTGAGCAGTTTAAATCTTCCATCAGTTTGTCCACGTCTAATTATTTATCCAACCGTACGCTCTAAAACCGCATATCCATCTGCCAATTTATCTATACGTCCAACACAAAAATATAATACGTGAAAGTAGAACATTCTACATATAGATGGCACCGAATGAACTGCAACTACATCGAATAGAATATTCGACCCGTTGAAGACTATCCCAAATTCAAGAATAGCTCTGAAATTTTTGAATCAATGAAAAATTAATCATCCACGATACCTAGTCCAAAATAAATATCAGAGAATCAGCGATTAAAGAGAATTTTCTATACAAGCCGAGGCAAATAAACAATTACGATTTCTGCAGAGGCCGCAGCAGATATCGATTCAATATTTTCAAATTATATAGGCCACGGAACAGCTCCTATTAAGAAAAAAACATTCCCCGCTCGTAACTCGTTAACAGTGCAGAACAAAAAAAGACCGCTGCCAGGAAACCCTATTCAAATCGACGAGAGCTATGCCAATAAAATAAAATCGATACCGCACTCGATTTAAAAAAGCTAAAAAAAAAAGAAAAAATCTGAAGGAGTTCCCTTTTGTCCCCAGACAACCTAGAGAAATCCATGGCCAAACGAGCTGTCCCATCTGATTGAAAAAAAAGAGAAACGGAATCGATATCTATTACGGGGTTCCATGAAAAAAAAAAAATAATTCACATCCCGCAAGGCTTCACTTGACCGAGTTTGTGTACGCAAGACGCGTGGTTCTCTATCAATTACGAGCATGTTTCCGTTCGCGGTGAAAACGATATCTCGAACGGCGCGGTTTTTTTTTATCAGTTTCGGAAACGAGCTTCCGGTTTCGGCGCGTGGCCGCGAACAATTTGCAGTAAAACATACCCGGAGATCTGCCAGAGGGTTGATGAGAACACGATGATTGCTCAGGGTCGCCCGGGGTTTACGACGGAAACTTTAAACAAATCGAAGACTCTCCCCCGGCCTCGGGACCCCGGGACCGAGAAAAAGGGTCGGGAAAAGTTCGCGGAGCTTGCGACGAGCGAGGGAAAATCTCGGGAACTGCATGGCGAGAAACCACCCCCGCAAAACCCGTTCGCTCCGTCGCGTCGCGTAGCATCGCGTAGCATCGCGCCGTATTCCGATTTGAACGAGTTCTAAAACGAGCGTGACGAATATAAATAACAATGAAATTTCCGTTTCGCCCGGGATCGACGTTTTTTATGGTATCTTTTTTCGGGCGCCGTCGAGAGAGCCCGGGGAAGGAGTTACGGGAGTCGAACTCTTCAACGGTTACGACCCGACCACCCCCACACCCACCCCCTTCGTATTCGCCCGGCAAAACGTGACTCTTGAAAATTCGATCCTGATTTTACGGCCGCTTAAGAAAATTACTCGCCCGAACTGATAGCCGTTTACAAGAACAGGAAATCGCCTCGTGTAACGTCGCCTGATTCCAAAGAATTATACAATCCCCGGGGACCGTCTCAGTGACTCAATGTGCGACCCCTTTCTTCGCTCGATGTTAAATCTTTGCCTGAGAAGTTTCGCGAGAGAGAGAGAGAGAGAGAGAGAGAGAGAGGGAGATTTTCGCTGTTTGATTTTACGGGTACATTTTTTCGGATTAAATTTAGTTTCGTTGAATTGTCAAGTTAGAAAGGGAAATTGGTGCACATGATTACACGCAATGTGCTCGAATAAACGTTCAAGTAATACTTCAGTCTTATAATTTATAAAATGGATTTATATTTAATATTTACACTGCGGATATTTATGCAAGATTATTAACGAATTATTTTTATTATTATTATTGTTATTATTTATAACGAACTGTAGTGAAATAGACATTTATTTCCTTTCTCGACATGTTTAATAGGTTTAATATGACGCGAGAGTATTTTTATAATAATAAATATTAAAATAATAATAATAAATTCATAAGGATCCGCAGTCTGTTAATATTAATCTCTGTATATTCGTTTGTGGAAATTTTGTTATCGTACCGTACAGGGTGTATAAAATGTAATGGTCATCCGCCCTAAGGGTGAATCTGCACCTCTGGATCGGTGGAAATTTCTCAAAGAAACTAGCCGCAAAATTTTCGGTAACAAAGAAAATTGTTGTTATTGGTAACAAAGGAAAAGTTTGAAAGGAAACATATGTTGCAAATAAACAGTTCCGCAAAAACTTTAACAGTTTATATCTCGATAACTAATTGTTTCCGACGTATGGTTCATTTCAAGCTTTTTCTTTTCTCGATGTATAGAAGGTGTTGATGTAACGAAAAACCTTGACAACAATTTTCTTTGTCATAAACAATTTTGCGGAAAGTTTCTTTGGCAAATGTCCACCGATCCAAAGACTTGATGATTCTTTATGCACCCTGCACTTACCGATGACCATATTTTCTTGGAGAAAATAAGGGACAAATTGTTTGATGTTTTAAAAAAATTTATTTCGATACTTTTCACGAGAATTAAAGCAGAAAATTCCACCCTAATCATTGTAATTAAGAGTAATGTGCTCAGAATTGTGAAAGAAAGAAAGAAAGGAGGAATTGCGGAATTTCTTTGCGAAATTTTTTCATCTGTCATAACAATCTGATCGTCCTCCATTGGTGCTGCTTGCAAACCCAGTAAAAACCACAGTTTTTATTTGGAATTGGCACACGCGAAACCACGTGAAGAGCGAGGCGCAGAGAATTTTTTAGCACATACTCGGAGCCTATAAAGACATAAAGAAAATGGAAAGAAGGGTGCGCGCATTTATGGCGAAATGAATGGTTCAGGCGCAAACTTTTGCATGCTGATAAATCACGATGTTAACAACATTCTTACACTATTAAATGCATATTTCGTTCGGTTCGAATTGCCACGCTCGGCCGCGCTACTATTATAAAACGATATTTCTGAAATAAATTACGTGGCACCGAGCCGGTTCCTTTATTCGGTCCTATTATTCGATAAAGCTTCATCTTGATCGGTTCGCGTAATCAACGACTGCCGCCACAGGCCTCCGATAGTTGACGCGTTAACTGTCGCGTAATTTTCTTTTGAAGAACGATTCCATCGCGTGCGCGGTCTCAACCGCAATGCACACTACGACTTTATAAAAATTTTCTAACGGCGAGACTGAGCGCGATCGCAATTTTTCATACGCTCCCTATTGATCGTGAACCGATATAAATATCGCGGGAATGTTTTAAGAAGTGAACACGAAAGCGATCCGCTCCGCGTCTCCTGATCATGTCGGTCCCTTTGAATCTGTCCATTAATCTTTTCATTTTCCGATCAGGTTTTCTCTTTCGACGATCTCTAGTCGTTTACGATTTTCCTCGATGCTGCTGATCATCACAGATTTTACGCGTTCATGAAAAAAGTGAGTACAGTTTTTTCTCGATATATGTCGCAAATACCTGGCTGATAAAAGTTGCAGAACTATCCCCACTACCGCGCGGTATACTTCGTGAGAGGCCTCGGACGTTCAGCGGGGATCAAAGAATAGTATCTCCTCGACGATATATGTCGCTGGCAAGACCTGTGTTGTTGACATATATCGAGAAAACACTGTAAATGAGAAAGAAAGTGGCATGTAAATATATGGAAAGAATTTAACCATATTGCCACATTATTTTCAACCTATTCAAACTGTTGAGAAAGAAGATAAATTCCCACGTATCCCCCGCGCGCGCGCGAAATTATAGTGGAAAAATTTTCATGAAACATTCAAACATTTTCATTGATTTGACTTGAAAATCAATTTTGATCAATTTTGATTTCTTTGTCTGTTAAATAAACCAAATTTTATTAGGATATTTATGAGTTATTTATGAAATGATAAAAATGAAACATAATTATAGTAAATCACACGTGCTGTTTAACTTTTGTATATGTTCAGTGGACGATGAAATTATGAAATCCACAGTGTGATTAATGCGATTAGCTTCAATTTTACAGATAATGTTGCCTACAATGTTGCCAAATGTATATTTTCCTTCTGAAATGTAAATAGTTGCAATGCAATTTTCAATTCGATCGTTTCAACACAAATATGCGAATTTGTGCTAATAGATCGAATAATTAGATCACCCGTTGTGGTATAGTTGTGCAAATAACTATCGCTGCATTACTTTAGTTCGAAAATTAGGTACGAAGCCCGTTCGAAGCTATAATACCGGCAAACACAGTGTCCGTTTAATAGCAATTTACGGGTTAATATATATTCATAACGCGAACGTGATCTTATGGATCATTCAGATTGCAAATAAAATGGGATTATATACCCGCAAGAATCAACAAAGTAAATTGCGTATAAATCCCGAACTAATTTAACGTTCTTCGCAAACGGAATTCATTGAACCCGGAAACCGACAGTACGTAAATAATTACTGTTTCAATGCACCGCGACGTTATAATTAAATTTGTCCATTACAAGACAAAGCTTGGATTGTCCGTTGATTGTTTGAAATTTTATTATTGTCGTGCTCGTGCGTGTGCGCGCGCGTGTGTCGGCGTACGCCTCTGTGCAATTCTGCTTGATTGTAAATAGCGTGTAACTCATAACTGAATTCGCAATGTTCGTGGTTGTATTTCAGGAAGCTGGAATGATCCGAGCTTGCAATAACGTACCCAATTTTCGTTGCTGAAAACTGTCACCATCTCGGAAAATTAAATGTTCAACGTCAACGGGGCCGTGGATTTGCATGTCTTATAACCGTCAACGAGCCTAAAAAACCATCGACACGCGCTTTTTAATTCCATGGTGTCAGGATCACTCGTGACCCCGTTTCCAAATGCTTATATATATATATATATAGTGACTCCCACTAATATTCGGACGCTTTTAAAAATCGTATAACTTTGTTAATATTGGACCGTACGACTTGGATTTTTTTTAAAGAAGTTAGCACAATTGGTTTGCTACATGAAGTGAACAAAATTTTGCACAAAAATGGCAGAGAAAATACTAAAAGTTGTATTTTGCAACTTTTTTATGTAGACTTATTATTTTTATGTAGATTTGTAGAGTTGTATAAATTATACATATTCTGAGAATTTCATCAAAATCGGTCGACGTTGCAATGAGCTACAGATGTTCCGAAATAATCACATAAGGGCGAAATTCTCTTACAGTGCCAAAATTATGCGACTTTCGCCCTTAAGTTTTCATCGTTAAACGTTTGTAGCTCATTACAATGTTGACTGATTTAGATGAAATATTCAGAATAATTGATACAGATATACAAAACTTACTTTTAAAATTTTTAATATAAGTCCGCACGAAAAAGTTGCAAAATACAACTTTTAGTACTTTCTTTGTAATTTCGACCAATTGCAATTTTAATCAAACATTGTTTTTACGTTTTGTAACGAACCAATTCTTCTAACTAGTCAAAAAAGTTCAAGTAGTCCAATATTGACAAACTTATGCGACTTTTAAGAGCGTCCGAATATTAGTGGGAGTCACTGTATGTCTTGACCGAAAATTCGTGAAAAGGGACTGGCGAGATTTGTCGTTGACAAAATGCATGATAAACGACTTTAAGATCTGTTTTAAGAATGATGTATGTTCAACCCTGAACCAACTTCCAGCGGTCAAATGACCGGTTCCAGATTTTTTATTTTTTAGCTTCCATGGAAAATAATTCAGTAGACTATTGAAATATATTAAAATTAAGCCGGGAATATCATAAACATTACAGGAAATTAAAATTCACTGTTCCATTATTTGATCATCTATAACTGTTAAGGGTGAAACAAGTTTCTATTTACAGTGTTTTCTCGATATATGTCTACAACACGGGTCTTACCAGCGACATCTATCGTCCAGGAGATAATATTATTCGAGGCCCCTCACGGGGTGTACCCCATGGTACAGGTTCTACTTTTATCAGCCAGGTATTTGCGACATATATCGAGAAAAGACTATTCCTTCATACAAATACACGCAGTCTAATTATGGTAAAATCCTTTTCTCCTAGAAAATTATGAACAGAATTATGAAACTGTAATATAAATGGTTGTTCATGAAGATGTATCATAAAAATATTTTTTAGTTCAGAAATTCTCATTCAGCTATTAGAAAAGTTTCTCTGCCCTTTCGAAATTAGCTGCGGTTCACACCCCCTTTAACCCAGGGCCTGTAAACGGTCGATCGGTGCAGGAAACGATACAACGTTCCCATATTATATACCAGTGTATAGACACCCCCTGCAACCCCCGTCTCTCACCCTATCGCTGGCGGAATTTCCTCCGCCATTGTCAATGGACGATCGCGAAACGCGGCGCGTAAACAGCGTTTATCTTTCGCCGCGTAATTACATAATTCACGGGCGACACGGTTTCGCCTGGGGGCCACAAAATATTTTGCGATCCCGACCGCTCATCGATTTCATACGTCTCTCGGTTATGCTCGGCCCACCTCGTTTATCGGTCGCGATTCAGTGAAATACCTAGACGGATTGATTATGTCACCCAACATCCTCTCCGCTCGACCTATCCCTCCTATTTCTCTACTTTATACGGCGATAAACAACGCGCATCTATTTCTATTTTAATTTATCAACATATACTTCGCGCGTCTATTTCTATATTTATTTATTCACGAACGTCGCGTCTATTTCTATTTAAAATGCTGCACACAGGCTGTAATTATAATGAAACCACAAGGGGTCGCGTATATTTGCATTTTTATAAATAACTTCAAACTATTCTCAACTCTCACTCTATTTTTTAATGATTTCTAAACTGTGTTAAATTTGTTTTATCAATATATTGAAGAGAAAATAACGAGGCACTGTATTAAAGTTTATCAAACCTTGTAAGGATTTTATAATTTGCTCGAAAACTTTTAAATATCGTTTTTACATTGAATTTCCTTTCCTGTATCAGAACACTCGACACAATAAAACTGGAACGGTACACGCATTTTATAACTTTTTAAAAACTTTACACATGCTACAGTAACTGCCACGTTGTGAAATTATTTCCTGCTTTTAAAGTATTTCAAATTAAATAACCTTTTTTTCGTCATACATGCAGTCAATTGAAAATGAAGTGGCACAACGTTTAATTCCATTAAATCCTTCTATTATTTGCTGAACCATTTTGTATGTCATTAATTGAATACGGGATTTCACGCTTTCACAGTAAATGGCGTAGACGGGATAAAATTCAGCAAGACAAGAACTTGAACCAATTTCAACAGAGATTTAATATTTTTCCTTGCCCAGCGGAAACGATTAATGTTCATTTGCTTTTTCAAGTTAATCTAACGAAGTTGATTTAATGTATTATCAGCAAGAGCGCGTGCAAACAAAAGCTTAAAACATTGATTGCTAACGATCCTCTTTGTTGTAAATTTACCTTTCGAATGAAATATTAGCAGGTATTTCATTAATTCCGTTGCAGTTATAGGGGTTCTCAACTTTGTCAGTAATTGAGAAAGTTTGGTTCGGGTATGCAGGATTGTGGGAACACAAATTTACAAATGATACATTATCACGTTTAATCGAAAGACTGCGTTCCACTACTGGGCAGAAAATTGTACAATAATAAATTCATTCCATACACGTCTTATTATAAATATACATTATCATTAGTACCATTATCGCGTTATTACATTTTGGAAAAATAATAATGTAATATCAGCATCATCCGCTTTGTGTATTATTTAAATGAATTTTCACGATGTTTCAATTAAATGTCCCGCTAATGAGATTAAATTACATGCGCAAATCATTACAGTGTTCCTTTGCATATTCTGGTCGATAATTGAACTACGCAAGGTTCGATAATTAATTAGCCTTTAATCCTCATACGCTTCTCAGGATGAAAATTAACCCAAGCATTTATTACAAAATACAGCAAAATGTGCGATTTTGTTCTGTTTGTGTAGTCAGGAAAATTTCTTTTAAATAAAAAATTTGCGAACGCGCCTTTCGGTGTTACGAAAAACGCAAAAGAATCGATCCTTAAACAGAAAACGAAATTCCCCTTTGAGTTGTGAAGTATTATCCGGACAAATCATTTTTACCACCATTTTCGACGAGCGTGCGAGGGGCGGAAGTTTGCACAGAGATGGTCCAACGAGACGTTCCATCCCATAATTGCCATTTATGTTAACATTTGAATCGACTTTGAGCACGTTGGAAAACTGCCGCATCGCCGGGAACGAACTTCGATAAGCCTTTAATTAGATAAAACTTCTTGAACCGCTACTAATTATCTCGCAATTCTCGTACGTAATTCACTTAAGTTTTCTCCTGTGGAGTGAACCTCGAGGACCTAATTGGCCGTCTAAACCGTCGCCGCAGCCGCTGTGGACCGCGTAAACAATTTAAGGGTGATTAACAGTTTAACAAACGACGACTTTAATGAAACGACCGTGACCCCCACCCCTTCCGCCGCCAGGCGCAAAATATTTTTGACCTTCCACGTCCGCAGAATTCTGCCTATTCCTATCCTCCTCTCAATCTCTCAATCTCTCTCTGTCTCTCTCTCTCTCTCTTTCTCTCTTTTCCAGCCACCAACCACCCATACTTTCCCCGTTTGACAGAAACTTTCTTAAGAAATCATTAAAGAAATTACGAAAGTTACGTTTTGCTCGTTATGACTTTCATCCGGATGTGCATGTTTCGAATATTTCTCGCATCGGCGTCAAAGGAACATCGTCTCGTTAGCGTCGCGATACGAATGAATGTCTATACTTCGGCATAGACCATGCTACGAGTTCCAACCTTTTCTCTTTCTCTCGACAAAGTTTCAACGATAATTAGAAAACGTGGATCCCATTCTTTCCATAATTAAAATTTCACTTTTTCTCAGACTCTGCACAGATACAAGCTTTATTCGTTTGTTTTCGTGTAATGATTTCGTAGATTATTCAGGGAAGCTTGAAATGACCCTTACTCGAAGGCACCGAATGATTCAAATAGAAACATTCATTTCTTATCGTGATCTACGAAGTATTGCGTGAGTCGGTATCGTTCTCCTCGATTTAAAATCGTGATAATTTATGTAATCTTTTAAACTTGCTAATGTTCTACTATATTTTACACATTTAACATTTCACACGCTCATCATGTACCAAACACGATCTCAAGCAGTATAATTAATACGTTGACTGCCACGTGACCCTTATGTGGATGACGGAATTATTTGTCCAGGTTTTAAAATGAATGTTTAAATTCGATTGGGATCTATAAAATAGAAGGAAGTTGGAAGACTACTCGATAGCATAGATGTAATTTTTTTCAATTTTTATTTCCTTCAGTAACTTACTTTGATTTTACAGAATTTTCTGGTTTCTAGTTTGACAATCAAAGTGTTAAAACGTTGTCTCCAAATGGAAGATAAACATTTTTTCTTACACAACCAATACAGTGTACACTCTACATATGTCGCAAATTCCTAGCCGATAAAAGTCCCAGAACTATCCCCACTGTCGCGGTATATACCCAGTGAGGGGCCATGAACCGACGCCGATGAACTCCTGGCCGATATATGTCTGTGTCTTGGACATATATCGAGTAAACACTGTACCGACTGTCTCGTAGAATATATTGTTCTACAATGTGCCTACTCGAAATAAATAATTGTCATTGTACTGCGACGACAATCCTGTCAGACAACGATCGCGAAATTCTAAAAAAAAAAAAAAAATAGAAAAAAGGAAACGAGAATAAAATTCAGAACGCGCAAGGATAACAATCAGGGACGATCGTGTCACCTGTGACAGGTGCAATTCGTATTTCATCCGGCGAGAAGCGCGCTCCCGCGCGCATTTCTATTAGGATCCGTCGGATTATTGTGAGCAACTGAAAGTGTCCGGAGCAATGGGAATAGGTAGGTTCAAATAGACTGTGATCGATCCGACGATGGGTGCGAGGAAGGGCGGAGAATTGTTACGCTAAAATATGGAAAAATGAGCGAGCGAATCGGCGGATGAAGGAATTGTCGGGCGTCTAGATAGATGGCCCTGGCAGCCGGATGAAAAGACGAGGGAACCTGGGAGAACGAAACCGGAAAAGAAAATTAAGCCCCCCCCCACCCCCGTATCCCCGCTCCCCGCCCCTCGTCCCTCTCAAAAGACTCTTAATCGGATCATTGTAATTCGCCGAGGTACAAATGTTTCCTCACCTGCGATCTAATCTCTGGATTTTCAACGGCGATTTAGTTTCTAACAAGAAATATGCTACCTCGGCGGACACCGGAGCCCACGGTATCCACGGGATTAACGTTGACTGCGGAATACAGTTACGAACCTTAATTTATGGACTGCTGAAACAGTATTCTTTTCCTCGAACTTGTTCGCTCGAAATCGTTAAACGAAATTCCTCACGCGATAAAGAAGGAACACATTTACTTACTGCATTGATTTCTGTGAGTTTTAGGCCTATGTCGTAGTCATTTCTGATCCACGCCGATCACTACACTTCCCTTCTGATATAAGGCCATGGCTCGGGACCGGCTCTCGTCGTATTTCAGATGAAGAAGAAGAGGGAAAGAGGAAACAGTCATTTCTCTATATACAGTGAGTGTAAAAAGTATTCATACACCTCTTATAGTTTTAGAAAACCATATATTTCTTTATGTAATTGTACATTCTTTTATAAAACAAAAATACAATTACGATTATAATATGTTTTAACTACAAAATGTGACGTGAATAAACTAACGAAAAGTTAACGTTACTGAGATACATTAAAAACAGTCTGAAGTCTCTCAAAATTAGCACGCAAAAAGTATTCGTACACGTAACAAATTTAGCAATAAACGTGTTATAATTTGCGAATATAAATTAAATTAATATTTTGTTGGATAGCCTTTCGACTGTATAATTGCGTCCAGTCTTTTTGGCATTGAATCCACTAAATTGGGTGTGATTTCATGTGTAATATTGCACAATTCCTTTTGAAGATCAAGTTTTAATTGTTCTTTACTTGAAATATGCCTGGTTCGGATTTTTTTATCAAGCAGATCCCATACATTTTCGATCGGATTAATATCCGGTGATTGCCGAGGTGTTTTCAAATATTGTGGTGTGATTTGTTTTTATTTCACGCACTATAAAACGTTCATCGCGTGAACTAAGTTTTCGAGGTCGACCAGATTTCGCTTTATTTTTATTGGATTTTCTTTGCTACTAGACTGTGCATCAAAGACTCTGTCTGATTATTTGTCGGGTCCCGCTGAACCATAATATAAACAATCAGACGCCTTTCAAGTGCATTCTAGTAGCAGTACGAATACTTTTTGCGCGCCAATTTAGAAACACTTCTCATACTTTTTCATTTTTTTCGTTAACGTTAAACTTTTTCAAGTATATTTATATGACAGTATGTAGTTAAAATATATAACAATTACAATTATGTTTCGTTTTGTAAACGTGTGTGCAATTAAATAGAGAAATACATGGTTTTTTAAGCCTACAAGAGATGTACGAATACTTTTTACACTCACTGTATGTCGCCAAGTCCTGGATGAAAAATGTCACGGAATTATCCCCACTACCGCGGGGTATACCCGGTGAGGGGCCCCGTAGGTCGAGAGACCTCGACCACATAACAGCGGTCGGGTACGTCTCCTGGACGATACAAGACGCAAGACCCGTATTGTTGACATATATCGAGAATTCGCTGTAATGATTTTCCTATTCCGGAATAACAAGCGTCATCTTATATCGGAATAAAATTGTACATATTGAACTTATTTTTGACTCTTCAATTTTGTTGAATATTAATTAAAAAAAATTATAGAAATATGGTTAATAAAGGGTACATGCTTCTTGTAGCCATGTGCAAATTAATTCTATATGTAAGTTCCATCTCGCCAGCCAGTGTATTCAGGAAATGTAGTTAGTAGTTATAATTTACGTTTAAAAAAAGGAAGAAGGGAAGAAGGTGAGAGACGCGACTGTGGAAAACGTTCGGGAACTGAAACTCGGGAAAGAGACGCGGGCATGAAAAATTCAGCCGGTTCGGTGCAACCGTCACCTCCGAACCAAACTGCTTTTGTCTTATGCATTATTTCGGCCGGAGCGAAATGGGAAACTTACTTAAGATGATAATCTCAAGAGGATCGTTCTGCATCTTTAAACGACTAGTTTTCTCGTTTATAACATTCCGATTCACAATTTCAAATTTCACATGTCCCGAGAACTCGACGAGAGTGGAACATAATGTAATCGTGGATGGCAGGACGCGGAGCGAGTCGCGCTATCAATCAAACGCGACTGCACGGAAATATTACTATTCAGATTCGGGAAAAAATTATCCCAACCTTTCCGCTCTTTTCGCTTGTAAAATAATATAGTCGCATATCTTTGTGAATTTTGAAGAGATTAATTCATTAGATGTGGTTCCTAGACAAAGTTGTTCCTAGTGTACCTTAAATGTAATCACATTGAAGATTTATTTTGTTTCAAAGATACTTTTATGATGTCCAGTCACACTTTCAAAATTTTTTTTTCAATATTTTACTTATTAACATTGTACATTTAATTGCGAACTCTTTTTATATTAATCATGGCAACCACTGGACTCATGGATTCTCAAAGGAATCAGAATTAAAATGCAATAGTTTAGAACAATCCAAAATACACATAATAAAAATGTAGTGGTTTAGAAAAATTTTAAGTGGAGTATATGAACATATTATGGCTTGGAAAATTTTTTAATTAACTGTAAATTAAGTTATAATGATTTAGACAAGTTCTAAATCAAGTTAATTAAAATGTAATGGCTCAGAACAACTTTAAGCTAACATTAAATTAAGTTGTAATGGTCCAGAATAATTTGAAGCTAACACTAAATTAAATTGTAATAGTGTAAATCAATTTTAGATACACTAAATGAGAACGCAATAGTTCAGAACAATTTTAAATGCAGTGCATCGAAATGTACTGGTTAAAAACAATATCAAATGCGTTAAATTAAGGGGCAACAGTGATAACCTTCGATGTTAATGTCAAAACCGATTTCAGTTGTTACCAGAACGAACGAGAGAACGTCAGAAAGCAATTTGACGAACTAAGAAAATGAATCTATGCTGTACTTGTCGGGGACGCTATGCTGGTCCGACCCGAGGAAGCTGATTTCGCCGATGACTGCAGCGAATGTCAATGGAAAAAAGCGGGGAGCAAAAAAAGAAAAGGACTAAATAAACAGGGGAAAATCATGTTAGATCAGGGTTAGTTGCACTGATGTTAACGAAGCATCGAGAGCGTTTCACCGATCCGGGTTCGTTGGATTCTTTTTCCGTGCGTTCGAATGGGCCGCGTAAAGGAAATTGCAACGCAAACCGAGTTCGTTTGTGAAAAATTGTTCGTACCTGCTCCGTCGAAAAATTGAAAAGCGTGGCCACGCTGAAGCCGAATATTTATGGTAAATTATTTCAGACCCAATTAGGTGACTTTTTCAATATAAACTTTTTAACAAAGCGATTCATTTTACGAAAGCACACACGTATATATTCAGTGCCAACCAAGTATAAAATTTAAGTCCCAGGTGTGTCATCAATATGAAACAAATGGATAATTAAATATGTTCAATTTCAAAGTAAAATATTAATTTCATGGATAAAATCAGGCGAATTCTAGTGTGATTGCGGATCTTTGTGCATTTGTTATTTCTGAAAATTTTCAAACAATACTGGAATATCAGAATTTAGTACGATTTCTATATATATATATCAGTTCTATTTAGGGATTTCTCTATATATGTCGCCAAGGCCTGCATGATAAACGTCGCGGAGTTATCCCCACTCCCGCGGGGTATGCCCTGTGAGCGGCCACGAAGCTCGAGACGCCTGCTGCACGATACACGACGCTAGCAAAACCCGTGTTGTGACATATACCGAGAATTCACTGTAACGGCTGCTACCACTGAAAAAAAGATTTAATTTGATTCCACTTCCTTGAAATTCGTCTACAAAAACTACATAAACATCCACAGTCTAATGATTGCATTAGAGAGAAAAGAAATCGAGTTCCCGGCTACGTCGCAGTTCCTGTATTCGAAAGCATTGAGGTCGATGGTATTTTCCTGTTGTCCTCGCAGTAAATCATTCTGTGAGAAACATCTGTTTCAGCTCCTCCCTTTGTGGACGTGGAATCAGTTCTTTGTTTCGCCCGATCCCGCTTTTTGTCCTGCGTTGCGTTAACGCTATCGTCTTGGTAACGTCCTTAAGAGGAGCTGCAACTATCGTCACCCTTGTTTTTTTACTTTTCCCTCCGGGCTCTCACCCGGATTTTCTATACTTTGTACGGACAGCAAAGCCGTGTGTACAAGTTTTATTTCGAGAACTTAAAACGCGACACGTGTTTGGCATAAACTTACTCCCATAAGTTTCGCTGCCCGGCTACGAGCGAGCTTCGAGAGACCCCGGCGAACGTGTAATTCACCGTGTATTTTTCGTTTACGCGGCTTTATATTTGTCCCCCGGGCTTTGTATTGCACGTCTGTCGTCGACGATGTAATACAAAATGGGAAATAATACCGGCGACTCGAGTATTAACGACCCGAAAGATCTTAATTGGATGGAGGAAGAAGATATTGAGGCTACGTAAACAGCTTGCTCCTGTTGCATCGGCTACACGATCCCTGTCCCCTTCCTCTCATTTGTCTACGGATCCGAAAAGTATTTGAAACATTCCAGTCTCGAGAAATTGTTGATGCATAAATAGCGACGATTTCATACAAGCAAGTAGAAAAATAATGATTCAATTTAAAGCTTCAGGCTTCTACTTTAATGAACTGCCGTTCATCTTTGTCTAAGACAATTTCTAAATAAATCTGACAATTTCTAAATCTGAAGTAAAAGTTTTTTCGTGACTGAAATCACTGAGGATTTAAAGATTAGAACCTTTACAACCTTAAAAATTGGTGTACGATTTGTTCCAGTCGTTTTAGTAAGATTTAAATGAAAACTGATCAGAAGCATACGGTGCGAGGACGCATTAAAATAATTATCACAAAAAAGAAATTTCCACTTGATTCCTCTATCTTAACAACTGTATTTTGCATACAGGTCTGCAGTATATCTTTTTAATTTCCTCTGACATGAAATAAAATCCCACTTTGTTGTCGTCTTGAATTTTCTTTGTCTTTCAGGAAATTGTTAACGACGAAGTAGTCCTGTTCTAATTGTCGTGCGAGGGATTACATGATTTCGGACAGTGGAATTGTTTCAAAGGGGGCGAGACTAAACGATACAAAGGTCAGATAAAACGGAGTTTCCCCTCAGTTGGAAACAAATGTAACAGCAACTCCGGAAAATAACTAGCACGGATGTTACCACAAATAGGAACATGTATGCATTGTTAGCTAATAGTATGAAACCAGGTCATGGCAATTCTGAAAGAGGTACACGTGATTCCGAATAGATAGGATATTCAAATTGAATGCAGATAAATTCCACACATTTTGCTTTGATCATTGTAGTGATCACACTACTAGAAAATTTATTGCAGGATCAACTAATCAATTAGTACTAGGATCAACTACTCAATTTATTGCGGACGAAGGCGAATATGGTCCCTCGCGGGGTGTGCCGCCCAGTGGATAGGCAGACTGACTAAGATCGTGTAGGTCCGTTCGGCTTAGATCAAGACTCTACTGTGAAAAAAAATTCACCCGAAACCAAGCACCAGACACGAAAGCACCAAAACCCGAAACTATTTTTGTACCACTACGCCAAATGTTTATTTTAACATCCGTTACGAGGCAGCTAAGTATCCTGTGATATTGTTACGAGCCAAAGCTGCGACCAACGCGAGAGGCCGGCGAGGGGGTTGTCACCCCAGGAATATGGTTTCAATTTGTTTTCAATTTTGAAATCTTTGTTGACTTGAATTTAAGATTTGTAAGCCACGTAACTTGTATATAATTTAATTCATACAATCCGAGCGGTATGATTGTATCGAGTGGGAACGTTCAATTATTAAATTAGGATATTAGGCAATAATTAAGGGTTGTAGATTACGCGAGTTAACAAACAAGACAAATATATTCTGAATTAAGATAATTACAAATGTAGTTGTTTGTGTCGCGAATGAATGTAGTATGTGTACAATTGGGGAAATTGTTACCTACGATGCACGGTTTTGACGCACTGGCAATGCGGGGTCAGAGAACGATTGTTGAATGCCAAATAGAATATATACCGAACTAACGGAATCTATAAGGTTACGATTTGATTCGAAAGGGACTTTAACCCGATGTCACTAGAATTGACTCTCGTGCGTGTAACGCGACGTGACCGCACGATTACTGAAACGCTACCGAACTTCTGAATCTCGACTGAACCAAACAGGATGAAAATGAACGGGTTTATATACCTTCAAAAAGAAAGGGGTACTCTGTTTAAGATTTAATGTCACGTAGGATCACAGTCACATTTTTTGTCATTTCCAATGAAAACCAGGCCTCAGTTAGATTTTCGTTAAAAGGGGTTAATGCAGGTCATCCGGGCTATTTCTTATCAGAATAATAATTAACGGATGCCAGAAGGGAGCGTCTAAAGATTTTCATATAAAGAAGGCATACAGTGTCTTCCATTAATGAAAGGGACCTGTTGGGACGCTTTTCGTTCTCAGAAAAGAGATTAGAACTTCTAATCGAAATGAACGTTGAGAACGTCTCCATACGTAACAATATAATGAAAGGTCCGGAACGCGGAATCTCGTTGACAAGGAACGAAAGTTTCAGGGGTTGTCAGTCGAATACAGCGGCATCGGAGAGCGAAACAATTCTTGTAATGATTCATCGCGTTCTCGCGCGATAACGAGCAACTTTCTTGACGTCGTAGAATATGAAAAGGAACCATTGGACACCGCACTAAATAAAAATTACAGCCTCGAAGAGGTTTTCCGGTGGCACGTCAAGCTTTCCATTGTGCGCCGCGCCGGTAGCTTTCATTATTTCCGTTCCCTGAAGGAAATCTACTTGTCCTAGCTTTTCGCTTCGAACCGGAACCGTAATTCCCTCCTCCCTTTTTTCCCTTCTTTTTTCGACCGAAGGGAAAGTTCAGGTAAATTCGTGTGGTGTATAGTGACTCGGTGTAATATGCCACGGCAAGGGAATTTTCACCATTTTCAAAATTTTTTGCATTACAGTGATTTTTCTATATATGTCGCCAATGCGTGGATGATAAACGTCGCTGAATTATCCCCCAATATCGCTGGGTACACCCCGTAAGGGATCGCGAAACTCGAGAAGCCTCGGACGCCGAGGAGTGTAAGCATAACACGGCTCCTGGACGACATACACTTCGGGACAAAAAATAGCACGTCACATATTTTTTCTCGTTTGATACTGAAGAAAATTAATATTTTAATATTGTCAACATTTCTGAACATGTCCATATGTATAATGTACTGAGTATTGTCCACAATATTTACGTCAACGGAATTGTACGAACGAAAACGTAAATATTGTGGTCCGCAAACGGGACAAAATGATAGCACACTTAACGAAAAACTTTAACGAAAAATCATTCTGTTTGGTAATGATTTATACATTTTTTAAATACTTTTTTGGCTAACATTCTCTCACTCGTCCAGAATACATTGTTTCAGATCGTTAATATTTTGAAATTGTCTGCCATTTTGGGGTACGGCTCTGGTAAGTCTAGTTTTTCGCGAGCAGTTAAACTTTGTGGACGCACAGAACTCTTCTTTATTCCGCAATTTTCAGGATTTTTTAATAAGTTTATAATTACTTTTCGGCTCCTATTTACAACTTTTGATATTTTTGTAACTGAATATTGTTCATCCTTTAACTTCAATATTGTATGTATGTCACATTCGTTTAATCTTTTTCCACGGCCCATTTTTAACACTGTGCTATGTTCTTTTTATGAAATAAGCACAAATAAACGACGTGCACACTTCATCAATTAGATTATACAATGCATGTATCCATTTCAGGGTGTTATACACACCTGACAATGAGAATCGAAAATCTTCAGCTTGTGCTATCATTTTGTCCCGTTTGCGGACCACAATATTTACGTTTTCGTTCGTACAATTCCGTTGACGTAATTATTGTGGATAATACTCATTACATTATACATATAGACAAGTCCAGAAATGTTGACAATATTAAAATATTAATTTTCTTCAGTTTATGGTATCAAACGAGAAAAAATATGTGACGTGCTTTTTGTCCCGGAGTGTACGTCTTTGGGAAGACCCATGTGGTTGACATATATCGAGAAGCGACTGTATAAGTGTTCTAGAATATCTGTGCTGAAGCAGACGGAAGTCGCGTCGCGAGATATTGGTAGTTGAATGAGCGAGCGCTATTTTCTATTTGTGAATTAAAAAATTATGGAGAAGTGGCATGCTCGCCAACGTGACGTACTACACCGAGTCACCCCACACCGTGTTTCGCGTTGTCGTACCGAATATAATGGCAGATAAAGCGGCCAGAAGTTGCCAAAAGTTGATAAGTGGGTTGCTAGATACGGGCACCCCTGTCATACAACTTTTCGGGGGCTGTCCGGAGGCTTAAGTTTCGTTTTATCTCGAATTCTTCGGCAATCGGGCGAACTTACTTTCCCAGGATTTTCTCCGGAGCTATGATTTATAGACATTTGAAACGCTCAAGACTATCTCGCTCGTAAAAAAAAAAGAAAAGAAAAACACGATGGTGCGATTACTCCCCGTGCTCGCGTGTGGATTATAAGGAGACCTGTCCTTTTCAAATTTCTGTAAAAATCCTCTCGGCTTGACCAATCTCCCCCCCCCCCTTACCCGTGTAACCAAAGTGTCAATAAACGTCCCATAAATTCGATTCATCGTATATTAAATTTTTTTTCGATATTTATTGTTGCGCACCCGCATAATTTATATTGACAACCGTTAAGCATTTTTATTATCATTGAGCGAGGAGTAGTGCATCCTTTTATGGAGGGATTACGAGGTACGAGTCACCAATAAATTGCAGAAGTTGTGCTTTTTCATTGTGCAAATGGATGATGTTTCTTAGTGTGAGTCGGGACGTGATGTAGGTAAGTTCGTTTCTCTCGTCTTTCTTTATTTATTTATAGAATAGGAATTTTGTGCACTTTTGACGAAAAGGAGTGAAAGATAAAACAGTGGAAACGTTTGAAGAAATTGCGGGTAGTGTTAATCGAATTATTAATAGAAAATATACATTGTTATTTGCGGATAACAATTTTTCTCGTGCATGAAGATTCGTGCAGTCTAATCGTCGCGATTAAAGACGACGCTTAGGTGATCAGTGTAAGTGGATAATGACAACATTTTTCGTCTTTAGTTATTTCTTTATGAAACCTTTACTAATATATGTACTAGTGACATTTGTGTGTCATTTGCGTGGGTAGATGGAAAAGATCAGTTAGGTCGACTTTTCTCACAACTGTCACTCCTCCTTGGTTAATTAAAACCGTGCTAGGTAGTTCTTGTTGAGGGTGAGGTGTTTTGAGTAATAGAGAATTTGGACAACTTGTCGATAACAATAACTCGTAGTTTAATTATGACGACTGTACAAAGATGTAACTTAAATGAGGACTAGCTGAAGACTGGTTGAATAACAACTGAAGACTGACGACTCGCACGCAGAGATGGATTTTTAAAGGGATGTGAACTTGGTGGTGGAGGTGGTAAATAGCAGTGGGAGAAATTGGGGGTGAGTGTTCAGAGATTGTCCAGACGCTGTCTTAAACTATTATGTTCTCGTGCCAGAAACTGGTAGAGAAAATGGGACGAGTTCCATCGCTTAGGTCTCACGCGTCTTCGACTCTTAGGCTAATTTATTGCCTCTAGTAAGGGTGGTTGAAGTGATCGGGAGTCGGAGTCAAATTCGAGAGACCCTTTCGAGGGTCACGCATTGCGTTGCGTCTCAGCAACATTTTTCTGATTAAAACAAGCCCACACACGACATACTTCGGAGCGCAGTTCCTCGTTCAATTGACGATTCGGTCGAACATCGATTATCCGAACGGACATTTAAATTCTTCATTGGAGAATACACATGTTTCATATGTAAACCCTTTAATCCTAACACAGAGGAATTATTGTACAAATCAATAAAGATTTAATCAATCACTGTACCTAGATAACTGTCCTATCAATCAGTACAGATAATGGAGGTTCCACTGCATCGTGAATTAAACAAGTAAATACGCTTCAAATTGTATCGTGTTTGGGCTCATTTTAATCAGAAAAATGCCACGAATATGCCCCTAAAAGAATGATTAAAAAAAAAGAATAAATATATTTGTACGTCGGATCATTATGTCTCTTCAGTCAGCTAAAGCGCTTGGCTCGTCTGCGTTAAAAAAAAAGTAATCTGGCTTTGACAATCAGCCGCCCTTCGGCCACTCGGTATCACCAAAAAAGTCAGACCTGTCGCTCGGTGAATGTTGTGGTGTGTACGAGTGTGCTGCAATTACCGATGATTTGTCGATGATGCCACTTCCTCCGCTGTTATCCCCGGGGCCGCGGCGACAGTCAGCGGGGTCTATAATGTGACTGATGAAGTAATACATCACATCTAACTAGAACCGCGGTAGTATCGGGGACCGAAATCAAATTTCCTGCCACTTAATAAGATGTGACAAGCGGTCACGTGACTTTAATGAGAGGCGTAGTGTGCATGTGACCATTCGGGGTCATTTGTAGGCGCGCGCGTACGGAACAATATGGTGGTGTTACACGGCCGTGTGGCCATCCCATCGCGTGAATCGCGTCATTAAACTAGCGGTGTGCCTCCGCCTTGCAAGTCCTGCAGGCCGAGCGCATAAAAGAGGTCCCATTACCGGCGTGGCCCTTGTGTGTCTCGTAAAAAGTCATGTCCGCGCATCGAATCATCCATCAGAACCCGTCTTATCGGTCTGCCTCTGGTTCGCCGGGGCGCATGCGAAAAAACACCGGCCGGAAAGGGTTGGAAAAGCGCGGGGGTGGCCAGGATTACGATGTTAACGACGATACGCGTTTATCGGTGTATCGGGGATTGTTGGGAACGAGTAAATTAAATGGGGATGCCTCCTGACCAGCCGTAACGCCGCGCTTTTTTTGACGCGTTCGATGTCATGCTACTTGTAGGCCGGCGCGTTACCGGGCATAAGTATCGCGACGTTTATGGCTTCCCAGGAATGTACCGAGCAAATAGTTGGTTCCGATCACACATCTGCGCGATGGAACCACTGTGCCTGTTTTTTTTTTTCGTTTCGGATTATCCGAGTACTGTGCTGCTGTTTTAGCTTTATTTCGTGTCACTATTTTTCACTACAGTGATTTCTCAATATATGTCGCCAAGGCCTGGATTATAAACGTCGCGGAATTTTCCCCACTACCGCGGAGTATACCCCGTCACCTCGGACGCCGAGGAACGTAAACATAATACGGCACCGGTGTGTCTCCTGGACGATATATGTCGTTGGCAAGACCCGTCTTGTCGACATGTATCGAGAATTCACTGTATTTCCCTTTCGTGGGAATCGTGTTTCCAATTTCGCAGTCCCCAGGTAACGGCAATATTAACCCTCCGTGGGCACACTGGGTCGTTTTCGTCTACGCGACAATTTCAATTTTGAACCCTTCCGAAGGGAAACTAGAGGGACCCTTATTTTTCCGTATTTATCCCGTGACATTTTTATCTTTTATTGAGAAAACTTATAACGTAGAGGCTTGAATAAGTGTCCTAGAATATTTTCGGATTTTTGAAAAGCCGAAAACAGTAAATAAAAAATAGCCTGCGGAAGGGACAAAATTAGTGTGCTTGTGGAAGGTTTGCAATTTTCATGAATTTTTGTTCGAATAACAATGGCGATGCTGATTCTAGTCAACCAAATTAAATTTTTACTATTCCTTCAATTTCATACAGCTAGTCTTGATACCCAGAGGACGCGTTGGACTTCGTGTTATAGTTTTTCGAGACTTATTTCTTCTCGAGCATTTTTGAGCGATAACATGCTTTGGTTAGGAAAATACGAGCACCCTCTCCCGGTCGAAGGTAATCGTGACGTAGTATCCTTTCAGAAAACAATTTTTTGTGCGCGGCTGGATACACATAAATAACATTTTATTCGCATGTCAGTTCGTGGTTGATATTTCTATCGATGATGTGGCTTGGTGCATTCCGTCGGAATAACCTCGTAAAATATGAGTAAAACTCGAATAAAACTGACGCGGGGACTCTAAACCCGGCCACGGCAATAACAAGAACTGAATAATCAAGAGTTGTCCTTGCTTTTATGTTTTTCTTGTGGCGAGCGTCGACCATGATCGTAATTAGACCCATTCCCTAAAGTTTGACCTACATTCCATCCAAATGTAAGATTTCGAACTTTTTTCCGTGCACCAGTATCATACCGTATGTAAATCTCACGCAATTTTCATTTTCCATGGAGATCTGAAGTTCAGTTCCAACTATTGAATTCAATGAAATTAAAGATATTATTGAACGAGATAACTAGTTTGTTTTTTTCAGGGTATGGAATGGCAAAATTTATATTGGATGTCCCAAAAATGTACTTCCTTCAAAGGAGCGACTCCCGAGATGATTGGGAACAACTTTTCTCTTTGCGAAAATGTTCTCCACGGCTTTGTTAAGGAGTTATTAACAAAAAACGCGGACCAATCGTAGCGCGGCTACAACAGCCGGATTCCGGGTCGTCCAATGCCAACGCCACGCTCAGCGCGACCTGTCGGCCGAGTCGCGATCTGCCCGCTATAGCCACGCTCTGATTGGTCCGTGTTTTTCCGTAATAACTACAGAACAAAGCCGCGGAGAACATTTTCGCGAAGAAAAAAGTTACCCCGCATCAACTCGGGAATCACCCTTTTCAAGGAAGTAAAAAAAGAAGAAACACCAACACCTTCCCTCTTTCAGTTGTAATATGTTTAGCATCCAATCCAATCAGCGGCCGCCATTTTAAGTTTGTATTGTATCACAGACAGTCGTGACCGACGCGAATTCAGGGAATTCCCCATAAAAGGCGGCAGAATTTCAAACGGATCCGATATTACCATCGGGGAACGACGGTTGGTCGACGTGGTAACACGAATTCCGGGAATTCCGGCTAATAGCCGAAAGATTCTGTTCGATTGGGGCATTTCCGATCTCGCGTTATGCGGCATTTTCGACGAAGTATCGTCGGATTGCCGGGGCGCGGTAATCTCCGGAGAGAAAGGATAACAGAGGATTACGAAACTTCGAGGCGGCTTAAACTTTCTAGGCTTATTTTTAATTCACTGGGCGCGCCTCCGTATCCTTGCCGGTTACGCGAGAAGACGTTCTCCGAACGGTTCGTATTGGAATCGCCCTCTGTACGTGTATACATATATATATATATATTCTTCCCCTTCCGAAAACTATTTACCCGACGTCGACGAGGACAACGTGATTCCGCTCGCTTTGAATTTACAATGGAAAATTTCCGAATATATCGAACGGCACTCGCGCGCCGAAGAAGAGGCTGCTTTCGTCGACGAACGGGAGAACCTCGTCACGGGGGTTGAATTTCAACGCGAGATTGCTGTTTCCCGTGATTTTTCCTGCCACGATCGGTTTCCCTGACGATGCGCCGCCGCCGGACGACTGCGAATCGTTTGCGAGGCAAACTTTAAACATTCATGATTTTTCTGCTTGCATTCTTTTTTTTTAAATCGTATTATCGTCACCGAATTGCAGCTTCGATAGCGAGAGTCGAGAACGCGAACTAACACGATATACAGTGTGAGGCACTTCAGCGGGAACGCGTAAATATCTCTGTTAATAACAATTTCGTGGGAAAAGTACTAGGAATAAAGTTATCATATTTTAAGGGCCACGTGCAGCAGTTTTTTCCCCAGAGACTTCAATGTCACCGATACATGTCACATTTAGCTGCAATTAAAATTTTCGCTTTAAACTACAACATAAAATAATATTGTAATTGTCATTTCGATGAGTTTAAGCACAAAATTTTGGGAATCTCCATTACTATCAAGGACAGTTTGCCATCTTTCCTGCGAATTTTCAATCCCCCTTTTATACAAATCCAGGGTTCGTGAAGCAAAATATGACTCAAGGTGCCTCCTAGTATCTTCTACAGAAGTGACTGTTTTATTTCTTAAATAATGCTCCAGACATCTGAAAAGATGATAGTCAGAGGAAGCAATATCAGGTGAGTTCGGAGAATACTGTAAAACTTGCCAATTCAATTCTTTGATATTTCCTAAGTGAATTTCGCTGTATGCGGCCGGGCATTGTCAATTTGCAGTATTACACCTTTTCTATGGACTAAAGATGCCCTCTTTTTCAATAGTTCTGAATACAGCCGTTGTAATTGTTGACAATACAACTCAGCAGTAACTGTTTCTCCAGGTTTCAACAACTCAAAGTGAATTATGGCACGACAGACCCACCAAATGGACAGCAACACCTTTCTAAGTGATAAGCTGGGTTTAGGGGTTGATACTGCGATTTTATTTGCAGAAAGCCATTGCTTGGAACGCTTTATGTTATTATGAAGAATCTATTTTTCATCCCCGGTAACGATTCTGCTAAGAAATGGATCTCTACGAAATCTGGAGAGCAATGAAGTGGAAATCGATCGATGAATATTCTCGTTGGTCTCAGATAATTGTACCCATATTCCTTGCCTGTATGCCTTTCAAATTTCGTGTAGGTGCCTTTGTATAGTTGACCATGTGGACCCAAGGCTTCTCGATTGTCGAGGGATATATATGATAGGTTTGGTGTTATATTCTATCATATAGCACAGCGTTAGTGAATAAAGGAACTTTAATATAAAATAAAAACTTGGAATTCTGAACTAATATATACAACAGGTATGTCCTGCCTAAACCGACTCTTGTGTCGAACCTTTTACTTGCACCAAGTATGTCCTGCCCAAACCGATTCTTTGATCGAACTGCTTCTTGGGTGGACGTGCAGCTAACGTCTTCCCCACTCTCGTCTCGTGTCGATCGTTATTTTTCCTTCGAAAGTCATTTTTCCTTCGATCGTCATTTCGACGTATGACGCACATTCCATTAGCCTATTTTCAATTTGTTACATTGTAACATCCAAAGCGACGCCGCGCCTACGACCCGACATTCCCGGATGTGAGTTTTACTTACAACGTGACTACATTATTTCAACATCGATAATTCTTGTATACTTAATTTTTGGTGTCATCATCAAGTTCAACTGGTCGTCGACTTCGAGGCCTGTCAGAGAGATCATAATCACTCGCAGCAAACTTTCTGAACCAACGTTGACACTTGTTGACCTTCAATACATCTCCATAAACATCGCAAGTTTTTGTTGTCGTTACCGTTGCATTGAATCCCGATTGAAAACGAAAAAGTATGCAATAACGTACATGATCCTCGGACGCCGCCATTTTATTACAGAGTTGTAAAAAAAAATTATACTTTTTAGAATATTTTGAACGCAGGTTGCTTTACCGAAAACCGTAAAAATTTACGTGTTTCCACTTTAACGATCGGTACAGAACTAAAGGCAAAACAAATTCTTTGCAAATAATTCATTACTTATGGGTACCCCCAGTAAATACGAAGCGCACGAACGAATGCTGGTCGTAAATGTTTAGCGTGCTTGTCCAGTGTAACGTGAATTATTATGTGTAACGTCATCGCGTCGTTGAAAATGGATCAATACGTCGCAAACTCCTCTCGGATCTTGGGTCAGCACGCACAGTTGTTGAACCGGGAATCTTACTGTGTCGCAACTTATGAATTTACGAACAGCTGCCTCGACGAAATGAGTAATGGCGTCATTATTGCCAGCGGTCCTCGTTATCGATGCTTTTTTTTTACGCTTTCCCGGTTGCTTTGCCTCGCCAAAGTGTTAATAGCTTGACGAGGAAGATATTACGCGTCGCATCGAGCAAGCTACTGCCATTTCCTTAATACTCTCGGTAATACCGGTTTAAATCAAAACACCATTTATATTTGGCGCGTGTTAGAACCAGCACTCTAATGATTTCTCTCCACATTGTCTTCTGGCAAAGTCGCAATTATCCTGGAACTATTTAAACAGGTCTTAAAATTCCGTGACAGTTTTTGAAGTTTTCAAAGGAGCTGAAGAGTCCTTGGTGCAAGTGGTCTCTGAAGCTATTCTTGCGTATGATTGTAAAAATTAATTTCTTAGGACGTAACGTATAAATATTCTAAATCTTATGTTGCAGTTGAACTGCGGATTTTATGCATTCGCAATAGATATGCTCGAACGAAACTGAACTCTGTAGAAATTAAAAGAATTTAAGAATACACTGATTTCTGTATATATGTCGCCAAGGCCTGGGTGATAAACGTCGCGGAATTATCCCCACTACCGCGGTGTATACTCCGCGAAGAGCCACGTCTCTTGGACGATACACGACACTGACAAGACCCGCGTCGATGACATATATCGAGAATTCACTGTATGTTGCACTATTTTTGACACGGAATTATTGGAGAAAAATTTTTATGTAATTGCTGTTTCTAACAGATGACTTAGACAAATTTTATTTTGTATAAAAATGCTCCCGGTCGAGTTTTAATAATACAAGTGTAAATAATTTTTTCATGTAAGGAACCAACAAACATTTTTCGATACAAAGATCGGGGAGCAATCATTTTTGTGTAAGTAAACGGAATTATTATTACCGTACAGATTTTTATCGATTTTTGCATCATAATTACTTCGTAGCATATTTCTTTAAAATTCCCAACATTCTACGCGATAAAATGGTCGCGAATTCTTGCAGGAAAATAGCAAATATTTCCAAGGTGCAACGTACAACAAAGCCTTCAAATTCCAAAAAATAAATATAAATCCTGACACAAGGTGGTAAATGAATAGTAGTCTGATATGAACAGTAACAATATAAAGCTACGAAACATCTGTTCATTCATTCATTTTTGTTTTGTTTTTTCACAACTACTGTTCGTTCTCCTGTCTGTGTTTGTACACCACGTAGACAGACTTCCAACAAAACGCACGCGACCATTGAAATTCTGAAACGCACCTAGCCGACAAGCTGAAAAACAACCCTGAGGGAGTGGTCAGACATCAAATAGACAGTGGGGGATGAGAACGTTTAGCTCCGGGTCATTTCATTAAAACCGTTTCACATTCTTTCCTTCAATTCCGAACGCTCCGTTCTATTCCGCGCAATCCTTTCGAGGTCTTAATACCGTTCGCATAAATAATACACCGGATATTAGGAATTTTTCAAACCTCCACGGATATTGCACTCGCCGATGATAATACCGTAGTAAGTAGATCGGGCTATTGGTCCGCCCTAAGTTGAAGATAAAAGAAACGCGATAGTAAAAAATTTGCATTGTTTAATGATCCCGACCCTGTTATGGCTCGATTTTTCTAACAACCGCATCTGTGTGCCGACAAAAAAAAATGAAACTGCACCGCTCGCGGAGATGGAACCGCATGGTTTTCGCGATTATGCAAATAAATTTCAGCTTAAACTTTCGCCGAAAGTGTTCAAGAGATACACCTCGTTTTTTCCTACCATTTTGCATTGCGCAAAATGTCCCCCTGCTAGTCTTATCAATTTTCGTTTAATCAATTCTGTTTCGAAACGAAATAAAACATTTTGTGCATTAAAGAAATAAAAAATAGCACAGTGAAGAAATAAAAAATTGCACAGTGAAAAGATAAAAAATTGTACAGTATCTGCACAATAAACGAACGAAAACAACAGCAGAGAAATGGGAAAATAGCACAGCATCTACAACCGTATAAGGAAATGAAAAATTGGAGAATAATCGCAGCAGCGAAGAAATCGAAACAGCGGTACAAAAATAAAAATAAACCAATAAAGGGGTGAAAAATTGTGTAGCATCTAAAACAGCGATAAAAATAACAAAAGTGAACAATTTTCCGGTATCAACAACAGTAAAGAAACAAAAAAATTATGCAGTCTCTCTAACAGTAAAGAAACAAAACAATTATGCAATCTTTCCAACAGTAAAGAAACAACAAAATTATGCAATCTCTCAAACAGTGGGAAATGAAAACAGGAATAAAAAAAAAGAAAAAAGTAAAGAAATAAAGTATCGTACTGTATCTAGAACGGAAAATGAGTAAATTTTCACCTAGGTAGCAGAGGAGGGTTAATCGCAGAGCCAAATTTCGTCTTAAGAAACTCTCTACAAATGGGGGTATAAAAAGAGCGTTGCAGTGCACAGAGGACTCGAATCTACAGAGAGACGTATAAAAAGAGAGATCTACTTTTTAGAGTTTTCGTACGATTGTCCCCTCCTCGACTCCTGAAGCGTGGAGAATAAAATGGCCGGGGAGTCCATTCGGTCCGGCGCTATAGCATTGCGATACATATTTGTAAGAAGCCGCGCGGACACTCGTGAGGAACCCTAAATCGGCCGTCGACACATCGTGACCATCGTTCCTTGGCCAGAGTACAAGGCTGTTCCATATGAAATTTTTATGTCGCACTTCGCCGTTCGTCGGCTACTCGCCGAATCCCGGACTTATCCTCCGAATAGTGACAATACACTCTGCGCGTAGGCAACCGTAAAAAAAAAGGAAAAATACTCCGGTGCACGACATGGCAGTCACCGTGATACTTTTCTGGACCGAGCAACCCAACGGCCAACCTCTCGATAAAATCAGTCCACCCTCCAGGGCTGTCTGTCATTTTGCGTGCGCGTTCCCGGTTTTCCCGTCGGCTGCCAGAACGAGAACCAAGCGCATACATATATCCGTCTCATGGATTCCTTCGCGATTTCCTGTCCCCGTTGTCGTTGCCGGTTAAAACGCGTTCTGCACTCCTAAGTAAATGAATCCATTTCCTTGTCTATGTTCTTTATCTCTGACATGTAGAAGCCCCGAGCTACGGATCGGTATTTTACTTTTAAGTATCGACGGCGAACGAACTTCCTCGAGTGCTGGATAGACGAGGTCTTTATCAAGACCAAGTTGTACGTTAGTTGTAATCAATTATTTGCAAAGAATTTGTTTTGCCTTTAGTTCTGTACCGATGGTTGAAGAGGAAACACGTGTTCTTTTAGAGTTTTCAGTAAAGCAGCCTGCGTTCGAAATATTCTAAAAAGTATAATTTTCTTTTACAACCCTGTAATAAAATGGCGGCGTCCGTACCTTCCGAGGATCATATTCGTCATTGCATACTTTTTCATTTTCATGCGGGATTTAATGCAACGGCAACAACAAAGAAAATTTTCGATGTTTATGGAGATGTATTGAAGGTCAACAAGTGTCAACGTTGGTTCAGAAGGTTTACTGCTGGTGATTATCTCTCTGACAGGCCTCGAAGAGCACGACCATTTGAATTTGATAACGACAGCCTAAAATCTCTAGTGGAACCTGTTCCAAAATTAAGTATACAAGAACTATCGACAAGCCTTGGGTCCACATGGTCAACTATACAAAGGCACCTACACGAAATGGGAAAGGCATACAGGCAAGGAATATGGGTACAATTATCTGAGACCAACGAGAATATTCATCGATCGATTTCCACTTCATTGCTCTCCAGATTTCGTAGAGATCCATTTCTTAGCAGAATCGTTACCGGGGATGAAAAATAGATTCTTCATAATAACATAAAGCGTTCCAAGCAATGGCTTTCTGCAAATAAAATCGCAGTATCAACCCCTAAACCCAGCTTATCACTTAGAAAGGTGTTGCTGTCCATTTGGTGGGTCTGTCGTGCCATAATTCACTTTGAGTTGTTGAAACCTGGAGAAACAGTTACTGCTGAGTTGTATTGTCAACAATTACAACGGCTGTATTCAGAACTATTGAAAAAGAGGGCATCTTTAGTCCATAGAAAAGGTGTAATACTGCAAATTGACAATGCCCGGCCGCATACAGCGAAATTCACTTAGGAAATATCAAAGAATTGAATTGGCAAGTTTTACAGTATTCTCCGAACTCACCTGATATTGCTTCCTCTGACTATCATCTTTTCAGATGTCTGGAGCATTATTTAAGAAATAAAACAGTCACTTCTGTAGAAGATACTAGGAGGCACCTTGAGTCATATTTTGCTTCACGAACCCTGGATTTGTATAAAAGGGGGATTGAAAATTCGCAGGAAAGATGGCAAACTGTCCTTGATAGTAATGGAGATTCCCAAAATTTTGTGCTTAAACTCATCGAAATGACAATTACAATATTATTTTATGTTGTAGTTTAAAGCGAAAATTTTAATTGCAGCTAAATGTGACATGTATCGGTGACATTGAAGTCTCTGGGGAAAAAACTGCTGCACGTGGCCCTTAAAATATGATAACTTTATTCCTAGTACTTTTCCCACGAAATTGTTATTAACAGAGATATTTACGCGTTCCCGCTGAAGTGCCTCACACTGTATATCGTGTTAGTTCGCGTTCTCGACTCTCGCTATCGAAGCTGCAATTCGGTGACGATAATACGATTTAAAAAAAAAGAATGCAAGCAGAAAAATCATGAATGTTTAAAGTTTGCCTCGCAAACGATTCGCAGTCGTCCGGCGGCGGCGCATCGTCAGGGAAACCGATCGTGGCAGGAAAAATCACGGGAAACAGCAATCTCGCGTTGAAATTCAACCCCCGTGACGAGGTTCTCCCGTTCGTCGACGAAAGCAGCCTCTTCTTCGGCGCGCGAGTGCCGTTCGATATATTCGGAAATTTTCCATTGTAAATTCAAAGCGAGCGGAATCACGTTGTCCTCGTCGACGTCGGGTAAATAGTTTTCGGAAGGGGAAGAATATATATATATATATGTATACACGTACAGAGGGCCTGGGCGATTCCAATACGAACCGTTCGGAGAACGTCTTCTCGCGTAACCGGCAAGGATACGGAGGCGCGCCCAGTGAATTAAAAATAAGCCTAGAAAGTTTAAGCCGCCTCGAAGTTTCGTAATCCTCTGTTATCCTTTCTCTCCGGAGATTACCGCGCCCCGGCAATCCGACGATACTTCGTCGAAAATGCCGCATAACGCGAGATCGGAAATGCCCCAATCGAACAGAATCTTTCGGCTATTAGCCGGAATTCCCGGAATTCGTGTTACCACGTCGACCAACCGTCGTTCCCCGATGGTAATATCGGATCCGTTTGAAATTCTGCCGCCTTTTATGGGGAATTCCCTGAATTCGCGTCGGTCACGACTGTCTGTGATACAATACAAACTTAAAATGGCGGCCGCTGATTGGATTGGATGCTAAACATATTACAACTGAAAGAGGGAAGGTGTTGGTGTTTCTTCTTTTTTTACTTCCTT
>CM052134.1:4635052-4797761 GCA_028454255.1 Halictus ligatus
GCACCTTGAGTCATATTTTGCTTCACGAACTCTGAATTTGTATTAGAGGGGGATTGAAAATTCGCAGGGAAGGTGGAAAACTGTCCTTGATAATGATGGAGATTATATAACAAATTCAGAAGTAAAAACTTGAGTCTACTGCAAAGTTTGTTTTAGATTTCAAAATAATGGGTCCCCCAAATATTTCACGCAATTCAGACAATAAGTCCCCGACACTTTGTTCATCTCCGTGACCTTTTATATCGTTGCCCTAGCTTAGCCTTCTCTCTCCACAGTTATAAATAATTTCATTTCCGAACACGTTCAATCCCGGCGACCGCCTCGGCGAACCGGCTCCTTCGTTAAAAAAGTTCAATGACAAGTTTAACAATTGAAACCACGGGATTCCAGACGTGTTAGAAAAGTGTATTAAAAAAGTTGAAAAAACCTCGTTTCCACCAGACATCGTCCCTTATTTCAACTTTATTCATAGTTGTCCGGGAACCGCGAATTACAAATCCACGCGCGAATTCACTTTTCTTTTTCTAGGCTAATTCAGGGGACTCGCGCGCAGATTTAGTGCCTCCGTCCGAAGATTCAAACGGCTCGAAACTAACATGAAAATTTGATGGATCGTTCCTGAGAGTTTTCTCTTAGATGTTCTGCTTCTACGAAACCCACGTTCCCCGTAAATACATTTACATCTACAATTTATGGCATTTTAATTCATAGCCATTTTCTAGAAAATCGTATACTCGAGCAATTTCCGTTCTAATCTTATTTAGATCACGTTTATCCCACCGTATAGTATCATCTACAGTAAAGTCTCCGGGCCCATGGCTGTGACATAGATCGTGTAGGGCTACTATTTGGCGGAAGTCGTGGGCCCTCGCATGGTATGCCCCTCAGTGGAGGGGATCGACGAACTGACTAATATCGTGTAGCTCCGTCCGGCTGGAATCAAGACTTCACAAATAAAATTTCATAAATGCACTCCTCGCGTTTAGATCACCGTAACGAACCAGAAGGATTAGCAGAAAGAAGCAGGCCGCTGTCCCATTATTATTATTATAAAATTGATTGCATAATATATAAGCGACGTAAGCCAATAATCAACTGATTTGAATAATGCCCTCGCGAGAAATGTTTCTACAAATCGACTGATAAAAAATCGGCGAAGCCGATGGGAGATCGGGGCTCATGAAAATTCAGAAGACGGCCATGGAAAACTAATCAAACAAACTTCTCGCGGGCTCGGGCCGGCGCCGATATCTCCCGAACGTTGTCTTTCGCAGACGTTGATGGAGGCCCCCCGCGAGGTTATGCAAATAAACTCGCCGGTTAATGGCGGCGTTAACGGTCGGAAAATTGTTACATATTCGGGATTGCGCGTTTGATAGGCAACGAGTTTGCGATTAAACCGAACACGGACAAATAGACTTTAACGCGTCCGCTCCCCGGGGGACGGCGTATCGTATCGGGCCAACGTTAGACAGGACGGAATCGTATGTGAATAATTCCAATTTGAACGGGTCAACCGTACATTTAAATATTGGATATTCAAATCAGCCGCGGGAGAACCAGTGGCGATGGCCGCCGGTGTGCGAACGCTCGGCATTCTTTTTTTCTTTTTATTTTCTGCCTTCTCTCTCTCTCTCTCTCTCTCTCTCTCATTGCTCCGGCGGCGCGCGGAAACAGGTACAACGCAAAAAATTAGAAATCCAAGTGTCTACTGGAAAACTGTAGAATTCATGACGTATGTTCCACGCGGCCCGCGCCTGTTTTATTCGAGAATTTTAATTTTCTAATTAAAGCACGCGTGTGCGGGCCCCACGCATAAATATTAATGCCAGCCGCGTCCGAACACGTGTAACGCGGTAAACATGCTGAAAAATAGCGGCAGGCTGTGACGAAAACGACGGGAAAAGATACATCCGTAACGGAACCGAGTGACGGACGCGGTGATTAAACGGGGGAAAAAGTATCGGCTCGAAGTGGAACGCGCGCAGCGGAGTAACTTCGCGAAGAATCTGTATTTGTTTAGAATACTGTGTCACTTTTTGATCAAGTTGTTTCGCGAGACGTCGGAGACAGTCGCCGACCCTCGGAAACCTATTTTCTTTACCAAACTTTCGCAAGTGTGTCAGCTTTCCGCGTAGAACTGCGCTGAATACTTTTTAAAGCTGAGAGTACATAAGCTGATGGAAAAAGCGCCACGATCTTCCGTTACTTTTATTATTTACGGAGACGTATTTGTGCTGTATTGTCAAAACATTAAGCGCAACAAACTCGATAAAGCTTATATAAAATGGTCCTTCAATCAATCGTCAGACGATTGTGCATTGTGGTGAAAAATGAATACATTTATAGCTGCAATAGTTATTTGGATTGTCTTGCGCGATTAAATTTTAATACGGAATAAAAAATGAAGGAAGTCAAGCTTCAATTGAATTTGAAATAATTATTTAGATTAGCTCAACGTTTAATTTTAATAGGCAGGTTAAAATGGATTCTGTGTATTGTATAGGATTACTCGAACAGCTATGCTCATTGCAATGCACAGCGAAGCAGCACACACAATTTCTTCAAATTTCACGAGCACGTGAAACTCTAACGATTCTGGAAATACAGGCCGATCAATCAACCGATTGGCAAGTTTGTATACAAAGAGTAAACCAGCTATAGTTTACTGTTGTGCTGGGCCAATAACCCGAAGCGAGACAGTACTGGATGCCGCCACAAATAGTTGGTTTATTTGGCATGTTGTCCGTGCCAGTGACTTATTCACTGTGTCAGACGCTCTAAAATTGTGAAAGCAATTCTGAAGTCCAATAAAAATGGCCACGGCGCCACTGGTCATCACAGCTAAAATAGCCGCAAGGTACAAAGCGCGATAGTCTGCTTTAAGAGGCTAGACGTTGTGCACAATGAGGCGTCGCAGGAAAAAAGATGAAAATGTGTCACTAACAAGTTAACTTTATATTGAGTATTTAAAAATACTCAAATCATTGGCTTGGATTCCTAGGAACATTGAAAGGTGCCATTATTAGAACATGCCGCAATGAAAATACAACTCCAATACAATGAATCCTTAATGAAATAATTCGTAAAATAGTAATGATAAAAATATTTTACCCAAGTGTAAAAGGTTAGATCGATTCTTTCTATAAGTTATACAATTAACAATCAACAGTTACAATGTTGTATAATCTTATTAAAAACAAGCAGTCACATAGTCGTCACAATGTGTGCATGGTATTGTTCAGAAAACTATCACACGAAATTAAATACTCAAAAAATTAGAACCTCTAGAAGATTTTCAATTAAAAATTGCCTTTTACCGTCGGAAATCGATACAACTAAAGATATTAAAACAAATTCCTGGAGTATCGACACCATGCACAAAGTACAGGCAAGAGTGGTGTACACAAATTTTCTCTTAAAAGAACATGTAAAGCCAGCCAATCTCTTCTTCAGGCAACGGCTATCAGGACGCTGAAAGACATATAATATACCAGAATATATATATATATACCATTCTGGTTTATTATGGTATATTCTAGTATATTCTGGTATATTCGAGGATATACAAGTATATTCTATTATATGCTCCTATATTATAACATATTCTGGTATATTATGGTATATTCTGCCATATTCTGGTATATTCTAGAGTATTCAGTTATATTATGGAATATTCTAGTATATTTTCGTATATTATGGTATATTCTGGTATATTCTAGTGTATTTTGGTATATTATGGCATATGCTGGTATATTATGTTATATTCTGCTATATTCTGGAGTATTTAGTTATATTCTAGATTATTTTGGTATATTATGGCATATGCGTGTATATTATGGTATATTCTGGTATATTCTCGACTATCCAGTTATATAATGGTACATTCTAGTATATTTTGGTATATTATGGTATATTCTTGTGTATTCAGGTATATTCTGGTATATTATGGTATATATATATATATATATATATATATATATATATATATATATACTCGAACAGGATCGCCATTGCATCCAAGGATCCAGCGAATCCGTTGCATTCTGGGAATAGTACTAGTAATCTTCATTGTCGCGCGGATCATCGACAAAAGGCCGGAGCTCGCGATCGAATTCTTTCGAAGCGTGTTCGCCGATAGTTACGATCTGGATTTGCATAGAGTTTACCATTGTTTTAAGAACTTCTACTTGCCGAATGTCCGACAGCAGCGGGCCACGTCAACGTTAACTAGGAGAGCCCCGGCAGGAACAGCAAAAGCTCGGCTCGAGACCGGTGTACGATTAAGTCGAACGAGGAATAATCGACGGAACGTTTCACAAATTGATTAGCCCGAGTCGATTCGACTCGGCTCGACTCGAATCGAATCGAGCCCCAATCGAGGTGGCTCGTGTTACCATCCGTTGCCATTCCTGTTCCCGTTCCCGGCAGGAATGAAAGAACATCAACCGCAAGCGAACCGAAAGACTATAACTGTTTTAATTAGTTCGACGATGGCTCGATTCCGCGCGGTTCCTTTCGTCGACCCTTCAAACTTAATTCCTTCCACAAAGGAGTTCGGCTGGTAATTTGTGCTTTAAAAATCAATTACGAAAGCCCGGCAAATCGGGGGACCTGTGTCCCCCGTTCCTCTTTCGCCGGTTGCTCGTGATACCCTAACTCATCGTCGGCACTCGATAACCCGCTAGATGGTGCTCGACAGGCTTATGATCTTTCTCGTTACCGATAGTTCAATGGTTCCCAACTAAATACACTAAATTGCTCGACCAGATTAACTTGCGCGTCGAATCCTATTCCGCTTTCGCCGTGGCGAACCGATTTGATTAATAAGTTCATTATTGGATTGTCGACGGTGGATTTCCTTTGGGTGTGCGTGTATGATGCGCGTTTGCCGACCGATCCGAAGACTGGTTGGCCGTGGGATCGATCAAATGGGACCCGGCCAGCGCGAAAATTTCGAGAAATCCTGCAACAGCCGAGCCCCGAACGTTCAAAGGCTGTGCGGTTTCGTGTCTTTCATGCGAACGATCCCTGACACGGACCTGCCTCCTGGAACTGGGTCGTTTCATTGATTTCCTTCGATTTCCTATTTCATAATATCGAACATTCCTGTCCGACATGATATTTCATATCGTGGAAATTAGCAACGGAGGAATCGTTGTCAGCTTAATTGACACGGCGCGGCGCATCCCCGTTTTATAAAATCGCGATGCTTTGCCGATTTATTTTTAATTCGCGACATTCAACAATTTTATAATATCCTCGCTTGATCTGGTTTTAATATTTGCTCGTTTATCCGTTCGTCTGGTTCTGATGTTTGTTAATTTATTTATTCGTTGATTTACATTCAGCTTGTACATCAATGATTAAAAAATCCATTCTGCTTATGTTTAAGTAATTTTGTAATATCGAATTTACAGCGAAAAGGTCACTTGTCAGTTTAAGAGACACGGTCTTAATATTTGATCATTTATTCGTTCACCGATAGGTGATTTTCGTAAGTTGATTTGTATAAAATAGTCACACTAATGGACAGAGATCAGTTCGAGGGATTCATTTCTTACATAAAGTTGATACTTTCGGTAAAGATTACTTTCTACCGATCATATTTCTTATTTCTTTAAAAATACAATTACCGCGTCATTATTCTAATTTTTAATATTTATAGGGTAATCGGTTTGATTGGCAGTCTGTTAATTAAAATCGCCATTGTTCGAATTGATATCAATTATTGGGCAATAAATATTAAAGACGAATTAATTGTACGAATTTAATGAATACATTGTATGAAGGATTATTGTAATTGTATATTGATTGGAATATTACGTGAAATTCGTTTGATCTCCTATTACGAAAACAGAATATTAACCATAGAAGCTGTTCTCTACGGAAATTTGAGAGATTGTTGACTTAAAGTACAATTTTATAAGTGTGCAATTACGACGTATACGATTATGTAATTCATGGTTATTCGCGTAAGAATTTCGAGATACTAATTCCGCTAATATTGTAAGCGAAGCGTATTAGAAACTTCTTCGAACTGCATCTCTGTTTCAAGGAAAACCGCAATATCCAGAATTTCCACCGCAATCCTCGGTGCAGCTCGCGTAAATACACGAATCGCACATTACATACGCTGAATTCCGTTTATTAGAGTAACAAATAATAAATTAACCGAAACCAACAGGCACCCATCATTGGCTGCATCTAAATCCTCGATGTTTTAATCAGTACGATGTTACTGCCTAACGAAATAGGTCCAGATATCTTGCGCAAAAATATTGTTACATTAACACAACAAAACAACGTCACATTCTTTCCGGAGAAGCACAATAAATATTCGAAAAAATGTCTCCTTATAAATTCTTTGCATTCACATATTAGACAGAAACATTTTATATCTGAGAAATAAAATATTAAATCTGATTCAATAACTGCTTGTTTAAAAAGTTGGTATTATTTCTGCTTCAATTTTGTAAGTTGGAGTCATATTATATAAACGCATGTAATACCTTGTAGACGAATTTTCGTTTTACTTGAAATCAACTTTAGTTGCTTCATCGGTGTTGACGCCACTTAACTAGCAATTATTCGATTGGTAAGCTCATTATCGTATTATCAGGAAAGGATTTACAGCGAACGTATTACTGATGCACAGAGCACAAATGCTCATTCATTAAAGTGACATTTACCATTAATGCCTGACATATTGCTTGCAGACGTATCGAAACGGTATCGCCATGCAATTTATGTAATTTGCATCGGGCTGCATGGGCTGTTAGTTAAATCGTTGAAAAACTCGAGCACCGCCGTTGATGTTGCCTCGCAAACATTGTTGCTTCGTCCATTGTGCTCCCACGACGGAGATAAATAAATCACGTTTTGAAATATTAAACCGTAAACAGCATAATTAAAATTTAACGCTGAAAATTGGCGGAAGTTCGCGTGACACAGCGCAGATATTGCATTGTGCGTTTCGAAACGCCTTTTCGCGTGAATAATTAACTTTCTTCCTCATTTTCGAATAGATGCACCAATTTTCTGCAGCTTCGCGGAAGCGTAAGATACGAACTGTAAAACTTATAACTTTATTCACTGTTCCAAACCCTACTTATCAAAATTATTTCGAAGATGAGTGCTCCGAGATCTAACCTGGTTTGCGTTTTTTAAAAATGTTTTTAGGTGAAATCCGTAGTGATTGCGGAAGTATAAAATATAAAGGTAGAATCTCTATTCGCGTTTCCAAGTTCCAATTTTCAAAAGTGCTTCAACGGGTGAGCATTTTGAAATTTAAAAGCGACTGTTTTCATTCGTTTTCGAGCACGAATCACCGCGGTTGTTTTTAGTTGAAATCCGGCGGGAACTTTAAACTCGTTTTATATACGGTGTTTCTTCGACGCGAGGCCGGGAGATAAATATCTTAAGGCGGAAATGTGTTTACTGAACATCAGCATATCGAACAACAGCAACAACGGCGAAACGCTGCGATGTCTTAACAACGGGAGCGTAGCATTCGCCGACTAAAATCGTCAGAGACGGCAGACTTACCGTAACGAAATTCAGATTGTGTGTTTAGCTCTGTACGAGGATCCAGTATCTTGTGAAACAGTTTCGCATGCACGGTGCAGTGCTATAATAACACTTGCCGGAGATATTGACAACTATTTCGAGTTGGACGTAAAAACGACAGCGCGCATGGCGAGACGTTCTCCATTAGCTTCCGTGGGACTTTCAAAGGAATTGCACGAGCGCCGTATGATAACTAGACTGTGGATTTTATGCATTATGCATCACGACAAAAATGACAAACATGACTACAGAAATTGTAGAATATCGACTAGTATTTTCGGCTTATCCAAATCGTTCTAAATAGAAATAAATCTTCGCCGAGTTTTATTTAGCAATTCAGGCAGAAATTCACATTTTCTACACAGAGATATGCAAGTCTAATCATAACGAATGTCTCAGTTATTTTTTAGTAACACAAATACGTTTCCGATGTTGCTCTTTAATATTTTAATTTATTTTTGATCGTTGCCTTTTCAGTTCAATGGAGTTACAGAACTGCGATACCGAGTGGCCTAAATGTTATTCCAAAGTGGGATATCCCTTCCAATTTTTAAAAAGTAAATATATTCTATAAACAAATACGAATTTGAAATATTTCTTTTTCGTAGCGAGTAAGATTAAAATGATTCACTTTCACGAAAACTTTGATTGCTGTTTTTGTTTAGAGAAATTTTTGACAATGGTGGGAGAGGTTCATACGACTTTCTTAAGAAGAAAATGGCGAACACGAAGAATGACAGTGCAGTTGTCGTTGACGTTACTCGAAATTAGAGAGCATCCTTGACATCGCTTTATTAATTGAATCAATAAGCTAATTCAAACACTTGTGTTTATTGCCGGAGATTAGGTTCACGCTTAAATAGATTATTTGATTAATTGAATCATGTTTCAATTGGATTATCCTGCTTAAGGTCTTCTGATCTAAATGTTTTACGGCCAGAGAATTGCTCTTGAACATGCAGTTTATTTATGTTACTTGTATAGTCCTAACAAAAATTTGCTAGAATATTAGAATAAGAAAATTAGAAAAATAGTTTTCTGAAAAACTAACTTCGTTTCAGGAAAATATGTATAGATGAAATTAAACAAGGTAGGTCCATAAAAGAATAGTGAAATGGCAAACCTCATTAATTTAACAATTTCTGCTCTTGCAGAGTGGAATAAAGTAATGATTTTTCAAGGAACAAATTTTAGTGTAATTTTAAGTAGAATCATACCGCTATTATTACACTATTATACTCGAAACGAATATTGCTTTAAGCAAAAATAATATTTAGTAACGAACAGAAATGGTATAAATCTCAAAGGAACAGAATTAATATCGAGGGACCATTTCTTTCGGAATGCATTAGATCGTGAAGTAGTGATTTTTAGCTTGATATATTTTCCAAGCACAGCTATGTTCAAGTAATTTTTCTCGTCCCTTTGCATTCTTTGTATTCTCCTCTCGCAACAAATGCATCGTGCTTCCATTCAGCTGACTCCGGTTCACTTTTATATTTCGCGTTAGAAATTTCGTAGGGCGCATTGGAATTCAGTCGGTTGCCTCTTTCAGGGGACGGGGAAAATCTCTGGAAAGATTTATTTTTCTACCATTCTTCTTTGTTACCGGCACAAATGTTTTCCTCCGACTAAACGCATTAACTATTCTTTTAAAGCCCGACGATCACTTGCTTCGACCATAATCTCGTGCTTCGCGGAGACGAACGTATGACCGACAAAATATCCTCGGATCCCGGCTCTTCCTATACTAACACCCTGCAAATTCGTACTTTGATTTAAATTTATTCTCTGGTTACGTATTCTATAGCGCTGGAACTTATTCTTCACCGCATTATCATAATATTATATAGAACGTATCGTCATTATGTAAGGCATTAGTACATGTTCTGCTTTCACGGATTCGACTTTGCATTGCGTGTGATTTAAATGTTTGTACATACCCTCGATTGACCAACGCCGGTTGTTTCTGTTGCAATTTTCGATACACATTATTAATTTCGATGCAGTATTTCTCGGCTGTAATCGTTACTCTCGGGAATTCCATTGGGAGTACCCATAAGTAATCAATTATTTGCAGAGAATTTGTTTTGCCCTTATTCTGTACCGATCGTTGAAGGGGAAACACGTATTCGTTTACAGTTTTCGATAAAGCAGCCTGTGTTCAAAACATTCTAAAAAATATAATTTTCTTTTACAACCCTGTAATAAAATGGCGGCGTCCGTACCTTCCGAGGATCATATTCGTCATTGCATAGTTTTTCGTTTTCATGCGGGATTTAATGCAACGGTAACAACAAAGAAAATTCGCGATCTTTATGCAGATGTATTGAAGGTCAACAAGTGCATATTTTGCTTCACGAACCCTGGATTTCTATAAGAGAGGGATTGAAAATTGGCAGGAAAGATGGCAAACCGTCCTTCATAATGATGGAGCTTATATAATAAATTAAGAAATAAAAACTTGAATTTACTACAAAATTTGTTTTAGATTTCAAAATAATTGATTACTTATGGGTCCCCTAATGTTATGACACGTCTTCCCTTCTACGGATATTCGACGTATTTAGGACAGTGGAATAGTCGAAGACTTAAACGTCTATGTGTGCGCCATCTAGCGCGTCACCCGATGGAGGAACTATCCATACACTTAGAAATGCAGCGCTAATGTTGCCAGCAGCTGCTGTTGCGCTACCACTTTCCCACTAGTGAGAAGAGAATGCGAAAATCAGGTTGATTGCCCTTGAAAGTGGATATACAATATGCGAACCATGATCGGATATTTCGTATGTCAGGACCCTAATATTTCGTGAGTTGTTACTGCTGCCGTATCCGGCGAAAGAACGGGTAATAAACAGCGTGATCATAAATTCGTCAAAATTCTCGCATTATCGTGTCGCGACGAGGTTAGCCCCCTTAACCTACTCGAATTACCCTCGGCTACGGTTGCGCGAAAGAAAACCAGATCGTTCAATTTCGTTTTCACCTCCGCACGCCGCGGAAGCAGGTGGCGAAACAGCGCGCGAATAGTTTTCGCCTCCGTGGATAACGGCGGCGGCACGAGGGAAATTTAATTCCTTGTCTTTTACCACCCACGGCCACGGTAAATCGGCGAGTGGCTGGCGCGCCTTAACTATTTTTAACACATCGACGTTTTAGCGGGACCGCTTATATATGTATATATCCCGAAGTGGAATTACCAGGGTTAGTTATGCAGGCCACGTTCCCGCACGACCCCTCGGTCGATCCGCTTTACCGTACATGCGTGACTATGCCAGGCATCGTGCACTGATCGAAATATTCGATCTGGGTACACAAAAGTCCGTCGGACAACAAACATTCGATCGGTGATCAGACTTTCGTGGAAATACCGTCGGCGAAAAGTAAGTCGCAGACCGTAGCACACGCTCGCTATCAAATGATGGCTTTAAACCAGAATTGTTTTTTCATAAGTAGACCAAACGACTTCTGTTCTTATGCCAAGTTAGAGGGATTTGTTTACCAGACGACACTGAAAATTGCTTCAATAATAGTCTTAACTTTTTTTATTCGTATCTGAGACGAAAATTTAAAAATTTTACTTCGGAATAAGTTATTTGGTGGAAATTGGTTTGCGAGTTACACGTGATTAAGAATGGTGGAAATCGTCGAGTAGTAGAATGAAAAGGCAAAAATAGGCTGAAAAACTAATTTTCTTTTGAACCAATGGATTCTTCGCCTTGAAACTTGGATTTTTGATATCATATCATATAAAAGTTACAAATTTCTGGGTTGCCAAGGTGAAGTGTAATCTACATGAGATCACAAAACACATTCTCGAAATTTTCGTTACTGGCCGAACTAAAAAAGTTGTAGCAAGCAACTTGTACTATTTTCTTTCGTAATCCTGTCTAGAAAGAATTTTTTCAAAATTTTTCATTATACACGTCGTCAAGTGAACTAATCCTTCTTGCTCGGCATGAAAAACAGAAGTCGACTGGTCAACACGTTTCAGAAAAGTTGATTGCACCAAGAACATTTTAAATGACAAAGTAGGACGCCCAGATTACCCCTTGCACGGCGGAGTCCATTTTTCCCGAGAGAATAAAAATCTCTATTTTACTACCCAGTGTCTAATAAATCATTTTGCAGCTGTTCCATTAGGAGCAACAGAAAATCTGACATGTGCAGAACAAAGCAACTTGGAAAATATATTGCAAAAAATTGTAAAATAACTCTGTGAATTATCTCAAGGAATATCAATTGTGTAGTTATGAAAATGGTCTATCAAAGGAGGGTTCGATCTAAAAGTCAGTAAATGTTTGCTTGGAAGGATAAAAGCGTCAATCCAATAGATACATAATAATCTTGGACGCATTTTCCAAAAGTCCAGCCAATTTTACGTTCGAATATTTCTGAAAACCGCCGCAGTTCGAGCGTTCCCGATAGGGGTATACGAGAACCCGAAATATCGGGTCGGGTCGGGAACGCGAAATTTTTTCGGGTTTGGGACGGGTAACCGAAAACTTCGGGATTCTCGAAAGTGTCAGGATTCCCGTATTTATCGGGATTCTTGAAATAATCGGGATACTCTATAGGGAAATCGAGATTTCCGGGAAACCCGATTCTTTCGGGAAATCTCGAAATTTTTGTGAAACCCGATTCTTTCGGAAATCTCGTAATTTTCGGGAACCTGACCCAACCCGACTCAACCCCACCCGACCTCTTTCCCGACTCGCCCCGACCATCGGATTCCCGATATGTCGGGTTCTCGCACACCCCTAGTCCCCGAGCATCGCGGAGCGGATCGGAGCGAGAAAGTTGTAGAGGCAAGACGCGAAGCTGAAGACGCGGGGACGGATCGGGAACGTCTTCGACAGCCAGTTTAAACCTTTGAACGCGAGCCCTGCTTAAAAGATAAGCGCCGAACTGTCGTGAAATTGAACTCTCCGCTTGGCAGTCGCTCCGCCGATAAATTATTTACGCGGCGCGATAATGACGCGTGAATAAATCAAGATTGTCTTCTGCAGGGGATCGAGTTCCGTTTCTCGGGCAGCCGAGACGAGACGAGACGGGACGGGACAAGCACGAGTTTTCGGCATGGATTCCCAAATAACGAGTTAGCACGGGGAAGGGATAAGCGTATTTGATTCTCTTTGAGAATTACAGTCGACAGCGAGGATATAGTGAGTCAGCGAGACCGAAGGTACCATAAACAGCGGCAGCTTTGCGGGTCCGGATCTGCAAAGACCTTAGATAAAGGTCTTCGGGGTTTAATAAATTTGAAGAATTGCATGGAAACGCTGGTGCGCGTTTACGGTTTTTTACTACTTCTATTAAATAACAGGGAGCTTTAACAGTTATTTTAGCTGTGTATTCAAAATTTTTAGTTCGTGGTTTACCTTGAAACAAGCCCCTCGTGTACGATAACATTAATATTAAAAAGATTGTTAACATTTTCTTCATGTTACAGGAAAAACACTGTCAGTTTGGAAGAAAGTGGACACTATTGTGCTTTTCTTAGTAGTTGATGTGAACTGAACAGAAAAATTTATTGCCTTGCTTAAAATGTTTACAAAGCTAATAGAATTGTTAGGGAATTGATGGCAAGGGCAAGTCATTTCTAACCCACGATATATCACTACAATTTTCATCCGATATAAGACGATGGGTCGGGACCAATTTTCGTCATATTTCGGATGAAGAAGAGCAAAGAGGGGATAGCGATTTTCTTAATTCGAAATAAAATGCGTCGTCTTATATAGAAATAAAATTGTACATAGACTGTTTACTCGATATATGTCCAGAACACGTGTCTAGCCAGGGACACTTATCGGTCAGGAGATGTTATTCTTTGATTCACTTCATAGTCCCCAAGTGGGGTATACCCCGCGGCAGTGGGGATAGTTGTAGGACTTTTATCGGCTAGGCATTTGGGACATATATAGAGCAAACACTGTTTTGACAGTCGCTCAAGATTATTCCCAACCGCGACGGGTCATGAATGACTCCGGCATAGCATACAGAGAGTTAATAACGTGGTGAATTACCTCAAAGCTCGAAACGTCTCAAAGTTACAAGTGCCTCGAACGAACAACGTTTTCTTACGCAATGTGGGTCAGTGATACTCGCCCGAAGAGCTATTTAGGCTTCCCACACTGACAGTGTAAACACACGGCTGGCAACCTTAATTACATTCTCTGTTAAGGTCGCCGAAATTGACTCTTCAACAAGAATCACTAGCGCACTCGAATGTGAGTCGCTGCGTCTATGCATTTCGGTAATTAATACCTTCCATTATTACTGCGAGCGCACGACTCCGACACTGGAAACCGTTCTATAGTTTAGCAATAACTAGATTGCGGACCTTTAGGCGAAATACACCGAGCAACCTCCGTTTTTCTTCAATAATTTCTTAAATGCCTCCTTTCTTTAACAATTTCGCAGACACTATCTTTGTTAATTTCATAAATAGTTCCCTTCATTTTAGATGATCCAGTCCATAAATATCGTGGTCACCGCAAGGCGCCTTTTTTGAGAGGAGCTCCTGGAGATCAGCTATAGCAGCTTTCAAAGTTATTATTTTTACAAATAAAAAATGTTAAAATACAATTAAAAGTTACCATAATATGTGTAAAAAATTTTACACTAATAAATGTAAACGTCTTCTCAGGAAAAATTCTTAAAGAATCGCTTTTTTTGGGCCTCCTGACTGTATGTAACCCCTTAAGCGCATGAATTGATCCAAATCTGTTTTCGGGTGGTCTGTTTCAAGGCCGCTTGGCTTTCGGACGGACACTACCGATTCCGGGGTGATTTCGCTAATGTAATAACACTGAAAATATTCAGCAGTTCGAAATCAATTTAAAACCACTGCAGTTTTCCAACTCTCGTGGATCCGGGGTGAAGTCTCATCTCGCGGAGCGCGAAGAACATGATTCATTTAAAACTTTTCCACCTTCGATCTTTCTTCGTTCCATTCCAGCAGCCCACCCCTAATTGATCGTCAAATTAACGCTGTTATCGAGCCCATTCGAGCCCGTAACTTAGCAGTGATTTGCAACATCGTTTGTAATTATCGAAATAAAGATCCGTTATTAATCGACCGAGCTCCGGGGAAACCGGAGCATTCATCTTATAACCGAAAATGCATGCGAATTAGAGACGCACGAAATACCGTTGCTCCTAAAATACATAGCGGTTTCCTCCCGTGGAATGATCATTGGCGCGTTTAGTTTAGTTGCTTGCACCTTTGACTGGCGTGATCGAAATTGGCAAATAATTGAGCGAATTATTGCGTATGCAAAGCGTTCCAGATAGGAAGCCTTACTCGGGCTAATATTAATGCGGCTCACGCAGCCATTACTGGTTTGCATATTGGCCGTACTATCATCGCCGCCATTATCATTGTTTCGTGACTACTCTTAATACGAGAGACCTTTGAGGTATCAGCGGCGACATTGTGTGCTCGAAAAACTTGGGAACAATGAAAATACAATTTTCAACGTTTTCGCCCCTTGCTGTGCACGGTTTTATTTCTAACCCTTTGCACTCCGGAATGTTCTAAACACCTGTTAAATGCCACCTCACTGATATAGGAGTGGCAGATGTTAATATTTGTATTTTTACAATTCCTAACATGTGTTACAAAAATAACGAGAATTCAGTCCACTTAGACTTTCATATATTCGCCATTTGCTACTTTCACTATTCACTGTTTTACTATTTTCACATAGAAATCGTTCTAATATACAGGGTGTTCGCGATCGTTTATACCAGCGTTTTTTTCGTAAATGGTAAACATTAGAAAAAAAACCGAAGAGGAGATAGTTGTTGCAACAACATTCTACAAACTTTTCAACTTTTCAACAACTTCGAAAAAAAGGCTGGTACAAATTATTGCGAACACCCTGTATAGTGACTCGTGGTGATGATTTTAAACTGAATCCATTAAATATAGATGTTATTCTTTAGATCCGAATGGAAATGTAATTGAATAATAATGAAATTATGTGATTCGATGAATACTTCGATAATGATTCAGTAGCTACAAGTTTTCACTTTGATCTCAGAAATTATTAATAACTACAGTATTTTTCAAAGATACTGCGACGGGAGGTCGTGCAACAAACTTTTATATAAAATCGTTCGTTTTTCAACAGTCTATTGAACTTTTCGATCACGTTCATGAAAGTCTACTCTAATATTCATGATCACTTATCGATTACTTAAAAAAGAAAAAATGGAGCCACGAATAATGGAACTTGGAATATCGGTGGACGGAGCACAATTTCCGTAAAATCCCGTGAATTTATTTAATCGCGGTGATATCACATCTTCCGACGTTTCGTTTTTGCACTAGCTGAAGCATGTATCGACGAGCATATGTATGTATATACCGAGGAGTATAGATTTCAAGTATGTACATACGTGTAAGCGCTACGTAGGTAAATGTATGTAGGATACCGATCCTATTTATGTTGATAGTGATAGACTTTCGAGATGGAAAAAAGGTCAATATTTTATCGATACCGAAGATGGCTGATATCAAATATTTTTCGTTGATGCTAGAAAAAGATGGCATAAAAGGATCGGTTCTAAACTCATGGTCTAGACTTTGCCTCTGCTTGGAGACACACTTTACAGATTACTGTTTATCTACTTCGTTTCGCTATTTTGGAAAAACTTTTTATTTTTTTTTGGGGGGGGGGGGGGGGCAGAAATTCATTCGTATTGTTTGGATACTCGCGGTTGAAATATTTCAATTGTAATGAAGCTTTATGGGATTGTAAAAGTTTCAGCATAGTGAACGATTTTTCAGCGGGAATTTATTTTCGAGCGGTGAAACGAACTGGTAAAATTTTTCTGTTTCCTCGCACTGTGGATATAACTGTATAAACATTCGAAGCATTTATTGGAAAGTAAATACGTTCATATAAAAAAAAACCAGTCCGAGGTAGTCCAAATTCTCACGAATTTACAAGCTTTTTGTGAAATCACCGTACCCAATAGGCAAGGCTTTTATTCAGTATTAGAGAACGAAAATAATCCTACATAGTTTTTAAAAGCAACTTTCAACCATCGTACGTCCTTTCGCTGAAAATTTGCCCATTTTATGCTCCGAGCCCTGCGAAATGTTGTATTTCTTCATGATTGTGTTCGTAATCTGATGTATCAGTTTCAGCCTTTGTATTCTTCTCGAGTCATCTTAATATAAAAATCAAGACATTTCTTCCAAACTAGAACATTTACATTCTAAACGATTTTGTTCATTTCATGAATATGAAATTGGACCGATTTTTATTTGCTATCTTTTTTCACGTCTGAATTTTTAGCAATATTAAATGAAAACAAATTCGGTAGGGTAAATAGTGGTTTGAACGCTGATATAACAATGTTTAATGGCGCCTCAGAATCGCCATTCGAGAACGAAAGGTTAAAACATCAAATTAGGAATTACATTTTAAACCAAAAATTTTCTCAACCTCAGCCACTATTTTGATTTAGTGAATTTTATGCACTTCTGACAGCAACGAATAAGAGAAGTACAAAATTGCGAGGACATTAAACAGAATTTAAGAAATTATTAAAAAAAGAAATACGTTTCTGTTCACGTTTCTGTTACTAACAATGATCTCGGACAGATTTTATTTCGGGCAGAGGTAGCGGATTATTCATCGAATCAGTAATTCACAGCGTCTGTAACTTACACTATTTATCTCTTATCGGTGGCGGCGGCGACGTGCGCCTAAAAATTTTAGATCAAAACGTGACCGTTAAATTGGCATTTACGAAACCGTAAGCAGAGATTTACGGTCGGTCCCACGAAGAATTATTTTTGTCCCTTGTAGGGAAGACTTACGGCGGCGGAGCACACGTCGCGTCGCACGGAATGCAACGGACCACGGATCATAGCATGCGCAGCATAGCTGCGAATGACTCTAGCCGAAGGACACCACTCGGCGCAGGGCACTCAAGAAATAAGGGGCACGGCAAGAACCAGATTGCTGTTCACCTCCAGACACAATTTTCAGTGTTATTGATTTTTTCGGACACCACGGCCGGGCTTGCAACGCTTGAGACACTTCCATTTTCAAAATTACCCTGACTCGTTCGGTTTCTTTGTCACCGGCGCGCGGCGTACGCTGTCCACATCCCCAAAGTGTCGTTCAAGAAATCCTTCTTTTGGCCAACTCGAAAAACACACAGCATGCCTGGGTAAATATTTCGTAAATGACTAATTGCAAGAAAATTGGAACTACGGCTTCTCTGGCAGTCGCATGAGACTTCTCTGATGTGTGTAATTTTCCTGCGAGTAGGGAAAATTAAAAAGTTCATCAAAATTAGGTAAAGTGATTTCTCTATATATGTCGCCAAGGCCTGGACGATAAACGTCGCGGAATTATCCCCACTACCGCGGGGATACTCGGCAAGAGGCCGCGAAGCTCGAGAGGCTCTGGACGCCTCAGACTGTAAGCAAAATACGGCTCAGGTTTGTCTCCTGGACGATATACAGGGTGGTTGGTTATTCTACGCGAAAAAAGAAGTCGAAAATATAGAATAAAAATTTTTCGTTTGACTCTCTGTTTTCGAGAAAATCGACTTTGAATTTTCGCTCGGTACGCGTGCACTTTTTCACGTCTCGTTATGACGGATCTCACTGTAGATCGTTGTCTCGATGGATATTATCGCAGTTTAAGTTTGTTTTTGCCATAACGGAAAATTAGGAATACATAATGAAATAATATGAAGTAATCATAAAGTTTATTATTACAAAAATTGCTGAAAATGTTGCCCATTCTGCCGAACACATACTTTTACTCTTCTAATTAAATTTCTATGAACACTTTGTAACGTATTCGATTGTTTTAAAATATGAAAGGCTACAATAATCTTTTCTTTCAATTGTTCGCAACAGACAGTAAGTTAATAGGTAGGAAAACACTTCGGTCACATTGGAAGTGTTTATCAACATAACGTCAATCGAGACAACGATCTACAGTAAGATCCGTTATAACGAGACGTGATCAAGTGCACGCGTACTTTGCGAAACTTCAAAGTCGATTTTCTCGAAAACAAAGCCTCAAACGAAAAATGTTTATTCTATATTTTCGACTTCTTTTTTCGCGTAAAATCACCCCCTTTCCGCTTCTACCGCCAGTTACCATCCACCCTGTATATCGTTAGCTAGACCCGTGTTGTTGACATGTATCGAGAATTCGCTGTATGTTGAACTTTCTCGTTCATAATTTAACAATTGATTGCACGATTTTGTGTACAAATAATTGGTATTAACATGAACATATTTATACGTATCTAAATATCTCTGGACACTTTGTATTATTTTAAATTATATGTGTTTATATATTCATATAAAGAGAGCTATAGGAGTATTCATATTGTATTTGGATGCTTATTTGCTATGTATCACGACTGGTTAAAGATGTATGTTATAATTGTTATTGTAGAGCATTTTTGGAAAAGAGCAACGAATAGTAGGTATGAGATAGTTTCATTCGACACAAAGCCATAAATTATAGGGGACCCAATGGGTCACGTTAAAGCGTGTCGTGGCTCTACTGCTGAATCCTCCTTGATCATGCAGTTGACGCGAACAAGACCACTCAGTTTTCGATCCAATGTTCCGGCTGTCGGGAAACTGACACAATGACAGGAATTACTAAATAGCTAATTGTTATTCAACATTGTAGAACTCCAGATGGATGGGCGTTCTTTTATCAGTGTATCCAATTCGGAATACAAAGCACTATTACAAAGCTCATTCACCTATTATCGTTTTGTCTCGATTTGCTAATATCATAAGACGATATAATACATCGTACTAATACAATAGAGTATAATACATTCATACAGTTACAGTAGAGTATTATACAATTCAACACTTTTCAATTGATAACAATTCAATTTAATCCTGTTTAATATTACATGTTATATTTTATCTATTTCTATCATCCATTTCTTGTCAACGGGTTATGACATATTTAACAGTGTACCATATTAACGCAGCGAATCTTTTTTACAACTATATAATGAAGCTTAGAAACATTCGTAGATGTACACTCTATTTGTGTATCCAACAAATATATATGTTTTTAATTTTTGCTATATATTTTCTTTATATCCGACGAGTTTATCGTTGCTGTTTGCATTTGCCTTTATCGTAAATGAAAATATTTCTCGCATCGAAAGTACGGATAATAACAATGGTGGACGCTTTATTGGTTTCGCCGAATAATTTTTGCCAGCGGTAGTATTACTGCGAGTCGCTGTATGCTGCGACACGACGCACAGTATGCCAGAAGACGTACTCAATTCCCAAAATTTGCCTAGACCACTTGGCCAACCCGGATTCCAGCGCTCATATCTCCCTCGCGTTCCGGAATTAATAGTTTTTAATCAGTCAGACTCGCTGGAAATTCGGGGCGAGAGCATAACCGAGGCAGCGGCAAAATTACAAAGGTTGAGAAGCACTGCGCCGAAGAATGCGGTTCTTGTACCACCTCCGGGTGGTGTCGTGAAAGATTTGGAGCACCTAGACGCATTCCCTTTTGTTACGACGAAACACGATCGATCTGTACATCTCGCCAAAGATAATAAAACGGATTTAGAAAATCGATGCGGCCCGCGTACGACGTTACACCGCCGATACGGAACGACGGAGTTATGTTGTTCGTGACAAACAGTTTTATCCGCCGTAAACCATCCTCGTATAGAACCCAACCATCTCTCTATACCTCTCTCTATCTCTCTCGCTCACTCTCACTGTTTTATGCAGCGGATAATTCGATATCGCTACAATTTTCAGTTCGCGTCGGGCAAAAAATAATTCTTAACCCTTCGGTGTCGTATGGACCGGGTACCTTGCCTCGCCTCGCCTTGCCTTGCCAGGTCTCCATCTTTGTATTTTATCGCTGCGGACTTTTCCACTATACTGCGGCTCAAAAGTTTCGGGCATGTTATGCTTCCGGAAGGAATAAAGCCGAACATGCCAAATTCTTTTAGCCCTCCTCTCGTTTTACGTGAAACTTCATAAAATTTTTCGCGACAAACATTTTTACTCTCTTAGTTACCGGCACTGTTCGGCTCTCGACGAAATTACAGAATGTTTTGCTACGTTAATATTAACCCTTTGCACTCGAAGCTACTTCAACTACAAAACAAAACATTCCTTCCGACCTAGAATATTTCCCTTTTATATGTTTTTTTTTTCATGTTATACATACGAGGATGGTGCAAGTTACCTGTAAAATACAGGAATGTTTAGTAACTTATTAAATACAAACAAATATAATAATGGAACAAATATTTTGAATAATGATACAGCAATTTTTATTGTTGCCTCACAGTCGCCATTCGAGTGCTAAGGGTAAATATTTCGACACTGTTTGGTAGTGGGTTTACTGCTTCCTCAATCGGAAAATATTTTGACAAGTGGAGGTCGCTTATACACTGGATATTGAATTAATAAAAATTCCAATTTATATAATATTTCACGTAGAATTATAACTAGATCCCCATTAGATCACAGTCTAAACATAGGCAATCCACGACCCTCTGTATTCCAGCAATAGCCTTCGCAATACAGTGTTTTTTCGATATATGTCCCAATTATCTGGCCGATAAAAGTCCCAGAACTATCCCCACTGCCGCGGGGTATACCCTCTGTATTCCAGCAATAGCCTTCGCAATACAGTCTTTTCTCCATATATGTTCCAATTATCTGGCCGATAAAAGTCCCAGAACTATCCCCACTGTCCTGGGGTATATCCTGTGCCACGAAACTCGACGACCGAGGCTTCTAGAGTTCAAAGGATAGAAAAGGATCGTTCTCCTGCACGATATATGTCTCTGGGTAGGCCCGTGTTCTGGACATATATCGAGAAAAGACCGCATTCGATTAAACGCAATGCATCCTCTTGTAAAATATGAAGAAATACCATGCTGTGCTTGAAAATTAGAAAGAACAAGCAGCGAATAAGTCTTCAATAGATACAAATGATTAAATTAAAATATCGCTCCAGCGTCCACTTAAAAGCTGCAATCACCAGACAAAGCAACTCGGCGGCGGCCGAACGGAAAAGTATTAAACAATAAGATTCCGGGGCGTGTGTCGAGCAATGGGGGTTGGTACGGAGCCGGCGTGCCCGCTTGCGGAAATTTTAGGTGATAAGTCTGTGATAAGTGTGATAAAGTGTGGTTTCTGATAGAAATTATATTTTTTCTCTCAGACGGAAGCTCGGATTTCTTTCGCCGGTATTTACAAACGAATTCTTCAGCTGCGTACGCGACGTTATGAAGCTTGTTGTGTCATACTTTCGCGTTACCCACCCCTCCCCTCGGAGATAGTATAATCTCGAGAACATCCCCGCGGTATTCTTCTCCCGGTTGCCACAGCGTGGATCCACTTAGCCAAAACTCTTCAAGCAACTTTCGGGGCATGCCGCGCACGTTTTCATTTCTAATTTGTCACGGCCCGTTTCAAAAGCTCCGTGTCCGTACCGCGGGCAATATCGCGGCCAGACGTGTCACTTATTAAGCGCGCGTTCTATCTTTAGAATTTCGCCGAACTTCCTAATGCTCGGCCGGCTTGATATTGGCCAGTTGTTGGTAATCGAGCATTTCTGTATATGCCACCGGGAACTTTCGTCATTCTTCTTTCGCGGCGTGTTTGTAACGAGAAACACGAGCGGTGCGGGCAGCATGGCCGGGTCTAATTTCGCACGCGAACCTTCGTTTTTATTTGAGAACATAGCATTTTTTCGGGTATCATACGTACAGCCAGCCCACGTAATTGATGGCACACGCTCTAAATCGGAATACCCTTTTTACGAACGGATTAATCGACTTCGGTTTTTCTGCAGAGATTAGTGCACCAGATCAAGTGTAGAATTAAAAAATTTTGAAAAAATTCCGTTTAGTCGGAAACACGAAAGAAAACGGTCATGGTTGAGCTGGAAAATTAGTAACGTAAATTTTAAAAATGAGTTTGGAAGGCTCATAGGTTAAACTTCACCTTGGCAACCTAGAAATTTTTAACATTTTACTGTATAATCTTGTACATCTCGGCGAGAAAATGCTAAAAATCGAAGTTTCAAGGCGAGGAATTCAATGGTTCAAAAGTTTATGCGAGTTCTGAACGATTAGAAATGGTGAAAATTGATTTCACCATGTTTCTCAACAATTGTAATGTATTTTGTAAGTTTTAGTTTTGTATTTGATCTACTAATCGCCTACTTATGAGAAAAATACAGCGTCGTGGAAGAAAGAAATTCTTTGATGCATTCTTATGAATTGTGAACTGATTTAGAACGTCTTATGTCTGTTAGATGATGTAGTGACCTAAATAAATGGTAATCAGATGGCGCCTTGTCAGGCGAATAAGCTATCAGTCACAGTTCTTTGACCATAGGCAGCAGAAACCGTTCGAGCGGCTGTAATCACGGTTTTTTTCGAGATTACATGTTGTGGGATTTGAATATTAAAGTCATTTCGAGACGCAACACCTGTGGTTTATAATTCATTGAAAAGATATTAGGCAGCCAGATTGAGGGAAGAATAAAAACTGAAAAATGTAATGATGCATTTGCGATGTGACTTAAAGACTTCACAATGCAAGAAGCAACAACAACAGTAAGCTCGAGGAAGGCAATTATTATTAGAAAATTCCATTCCGATCAAATATTTTAGTACTAGTTTTCAATAAATTCAGTTTTTTACTGAATTGTGAAATTTTTTGTTAATACAGGGACAACGAAACTCCGACAAAACTGCCATTTTGGTTTTGCATGTTGTTGTACTATTTTGGGGTCTGTTTCAACAAGTGACCCGTTGGTAATAAAAGTTTGAAATGGTTTACTTTCCGTTGTGTATATTTATTTACATTTTCTCTGTTTGCTTTACGAGGCGCGTTTTCCTTGCCCGTTATTGACATAAAAATGCCACCTCTTTCGTCGCCACGACGCGAAAGCAACATTCTGCCGTGACAAAGAAGACAAAAAGGGGGAAACTGAAGAAGCAAACTTAGTAACGGCGTTCCAAAGCCACTTATGTATTTCTTTTTCCAAGATCCTCAATTACATTACGCGAATTGCTCCGGCTACCTATTAGTTGATTGCCTACAAATTGACCGACCCTGTTATTTCACGCGAAATCTTTACAAATCGTACGTGAGACTCTTCAATACATTTGTTATTTCATTAGACGAGTAGCTACTACGAAACGAAAAAAAAAATACATTCAACTTTGGAATAACCGCGTTTGAAAACAATATACAGCGAATTCTCCATATATGTCAACAACGTGGGTCTTGCCAGCGTCATGTATCGTCCAGGAGACGTACCCGAGCCGTGTTATGTTTCTCTCGAGCCTCGTGGCCCCACACGAGGTATACCTCGCTATAGTGGGGATAATTCTTGGTGACATATATCGAGAAATCACTGTACAGCGTGCAAAGTTGTGCTGTACCTTCAGATTTGAAAAAATGTACTGTTTTTCTCCGGAAAATGTGAACAAAAATTAAAATTAAATTAAGTACATGTTAAACCCAACGAGTCCCAGAGGAACACATTAAACCTGTCTCATGTGATCAGCAACTTCTTCAACGTTGAAAGCCGTCACTAAAACACGAATTGAATTCATTCAGAAAGAAAGAATACATAGTGACTGGACATGTTAGGACATGTCGGGACGCGTTATAACTGTAGTGTTATTGCAGCAGGTGCATGGCGGTCCGGTTGCAGTCAATCATCGCGCGTTTAATAGACAGATAGAAGAAATCGGTTTAACCTGATGGGGATCGGCATCGGCGATCGGTTTAACCATCAACGATACGAGAAGCCATCCGTGCAGAATCCGTGGAACGGTTTCCCGGCCTTTCGACGGCTTAGCGGTGATCCGTCCGCGTGCAGGATCCATCTTCAGGTGTCTTGCAACATGCACGCCCGCCGATACACGGCCAGAGGGTGTGCATAATTTGAAGCACGGGAGTGCAGCTCGTTCGCTCGAATCCGATTCTGTGGTCAGCTTATTCAAGCTTTGGTCGCGCAATTGGAGACGGATCGGACGTGCTGGCTGCTGACAAGGAACTCTGATAATAGAGGCAAGCTTCAGAGGAACTGGAATGTACAGTACACTGTCTGTTCAGAGGGAAATTCGGTATTGACGTAATTAGACTACATGCTACCAGACGTCCCACATGCCGTGACACCGTCCACCCGAGGTACACCACCGCTGGGATTTAATACCGGTTACTCATATCTCGAGGGCAACCGGCTTGTCCGTAATTTCATCCTTTGAAAATTAAATTAATCATCGACCCACGCCGGGCCACTCCACGTTAGCCGGCCGTCCCCGCTTTGCCTACGATTATCCCGGCGTATTCCGAATCCATTCGATCGTTAATGACCTGTTTGAGACCCGAACTATCCCGACTACTTCGCGAAGAAACCGCGGCGACGACGCGCGCGAATTTACCTTGCGATCTTGATCGCTCTTACGATCCAGTCTGTTGCCCAACGATCCAGTGGACACTTGTATTTCTGCGAAGCCTTCCCCAACAGAAAATTCTTACTCATCTGAGCACAGCATAAACTGTACACTGTCGTCTAAGCTTGCATTGAAAAATTGATACAAACATTTTGCAGTCATTTCGGCGAGGTATCCTCCAAAACAGATTCCTATGTTATTTATTCTAAGCAAAAACAAAAGAAAGAATTTTCTCTTAAAGTACAGTGAATTCTCGATACATGTCACCAAACGGGTCTTGCCAACGACAAATATCATCCAGGAGCCGTGTTATGTTTACACTCCTCACGGGACCCCGCGGTAGAGGGGATATTTTAGTGACGTTTATCATTGAAGCCTTGACGACATATACAGAAAGAGAAATCTGGAAATCTAGAGATCCACTTATCTATATAGAGAAATCACTGAAGGTAAGGCAAATTAACTTTTCTGAGGATATAAAACACAGCAAGCTTTATATGCAAGAAAAAAATGTTTACGTGTTCAAAAAAGTGTGATCGTCCACTGAAAAAAGTCGCAGCTCATTTTCGTCAAGTATTGCAAAAGTATAATACAGTCACACGCAACACAGCTACACAGCAACGTTCGCGTAGCTTCCGCGATACTATATGTCGGAAATACTCCTTAGTACGTCACGCGAATACCGTTTGTATACTCCTCTCTGCACAGGGTCTCAAGTAATTAGTTGAACCGATAACATATCAAATAGCTCAACGGAGGAGAACGTCAAACGAATTATATCAGGGTTTCGCGTTCGAATAAACAATGTTAATGGGTAATGTTAATTCGTAAGTAACTGTCGTGTTGAAATTTCGCGCCTATCGCCGACATTTTTCCGTTCCTTGGAGCTGCACGGTATTCCATTATTTTAAAACAGAGTTCCAATTTACGGAGTCGTTTGAATAGAGGTCGCTCCTACCATTTACGTAACTAGCCCATTCTTCTTGTCTCGTGACACCGCCACGCAGACACGTGGATTACGAGTTTTAGGGATGCATGTGAGTGTAAAAGGACGGTATCAGACGAAGGAGCGTTACGTACATGCCCTGTGCCGATTATATATTCATTGCAGCCGTTTTAATAGGTATTCCTTAGTCTTTCTGATCTGAATAGAGTCTCATATCGTGCATGGAAATTCGGGTACTCGTGCGTCTTTCCCTATTGTTTGATTATTGAAAACGTGAAATGTTTTCATAGAATTAATTCCAGTCGCCGTAGGGTAAGGCACCCGATTACTGTGGGGGTACCAATTACTGTGCCTATATCGATTATACCAATTTTTAAAACATAATGAATATATAAAAAGAGATATATAACATATATATTAACTGATTTCAATGAAATGTAATTAGTACCCTCACGGTAATTGGGTCCCTTAAACTACTAATAATAAATGGAAAAATTGCTAGATCCAACATAGAAAAGAAAAAGTTAAAAATAGCTTAAGAAAAACAAAAACAAAATTGCGGTGCAATAAACATTTTCAATTCTTGTTATGTTTAAGCCTTGATGTAGTTAAATGTTGAATTTAATACAGTCTTTATACAGTGATCTCAAAATTTTTAAAGGGAAAACGTAGCTTTGGAATGAGCAAATGAATTAATATAAAATTATCCTCTTTTTTAAAAATTTTTTCTGTAAGCTGAAACCGCGTTTAGCTTCTATTTTTGAGAATATTTCTGTGCAACATGGTACACGGTACGAAACTCACAAAATAATGACCCGACTATCCGAAAATCAGAAAAATTGACGATGACCGAATGTAGGGACAACGCTATCTTCTAAAAGCTCGTGCCAGTCATAGTTTTCGACCTATGAACTTTCCGAAGTTTCGCTGTTGGTGCTGCCAAGTCAGGTATCAGATTTTAATCGCGATCAGTTATTGTCCTGGAAGAACGTCCCATCTTTTTCAGCGATCGGATAACCATGAGAGTACAATACGTGCTTCCACTTCCCTTACTGAAATAGTAATATTCTGCTCTAATTTTAAAACAGATGGTACTTTGACGGTAGTCTAACATTTATCACAAGTAATACCACCAGAGCTCGCATTCACTACAAATATTATCAATAAATTGCTGGATCTTCATTCCGCGTTAATTGTAGGAGACTGGAGCCAAATAGAAATTAATACACGCAAAATCCAATTACACATTCTTCATGCTGTTACAAGACAAATATTAACATTTGCCCTACAATATTGAGTCAGACTCGTGATGAAGATTCTGAACAGAGTCTAATAAATATGTAATTAATTTCTTTTAAACCAAAATAAAATTCTATTTTGCTGTAGTTGATATATATCCTTTGTAAAAAAAAATAGACATACAGTAGATATAAACTATCTTTTTTCTATGAAATTCTGAACGATGAAAAACTTCTAGTCATTATAATCACAAAATAGCAAAGTAATTACAAAAAAAAAAAATTAAATCAGTGTCCTAAAGAAGTAGAAATATAACAGAAAGTTTGTATAGTTTTTACGCCGCTGAAAGATCCGCAGCTAACTGGTGTTAATTGAGCTTCAGAGGTGTCCGAAAGTGCCAGGAAGATACGAAATTAAAGGGATGAGAATTTTTGGGAAAGGCAGGGCTTCTCTCCGGTGATTAATCCGGCGCTCATTATCCGAAAATCGCGTCACGTCGTGCGATTTCCATTATCGTTCCAGGCAACTCCGTTATACATTTCAAAAACGCCTTTCCATTATGCGGTAAGTCCGAGGTATTACGTCGCCGTTGTGCGCCACATTCTGCTTCACTTCCCGGAACATTTTTACGAGAACAAGCAAACCGTCAAAACCAAATGCGCCGCGTAATACCCGCACAGCATCCGAAGACTTCGAACCTCGGTTTCTCATTTACTACCCGTTCTCGCCGAAGAAATATCAGGAGGGGGGTCTCGCGCGATCCCCCGCAATTACACGGAAAATTGCGCAATTTTTAAAAACAGACTATTATGCATCGTACACACCCGAAGACTCTGGGATACCGGTGCAGTAGCTCTCTTCCGGCTGAAAGTGGAACGGAAGAAAAAGTCGACGGCGGTACAGCATCGCGAGTTGCTTAATCATTATCTATCTGCTACTGGATCTATTATTTCGCCGGAATTGCGCGCTTCGCAATCTTCGGATAAATCTTTCCTAACGATTGCCCGTGCACTCTTGTTTATTGTCGTTCTTTGCTGCTCCTTTCGGATGTCCGACTTGAAACGATTTATTCATCCAACTTTCTCTTGGCTAACTGAATCGAAAAGTTAATCACTGGATATTTTTTGTTAAAGAAAAACGCTGTGCTTTGTATCTAATAATTAGACTATGGATAGTTATTTCGCAAAAAATTAGAGTGAGGTCAATCTGCCTGTTGCCAAGTAGAAAATCTTTTGTGGTGAATAAAATAAGATTATTGATTTCAGACATAAAGCCTGGCAATAATTAATATTAATTCAGATTTGATGCATTCAGGAAAAATATTAGTAAAACAAACACAAAACAGTGAAAATATTTTAAGAAACCAAATATGTTGGTATATTATTTTCAATCCACTAAAATGGTTCATTAAAAAGAAATAAGTGTCCATGTAGTACTGACGCAGACTTAAAATACGTTTTAAAAGTTCCTAAAAAGAGCTAAATAGATCTATATAGTTATTAAAACGATCCAATATTAAAGTTATTGCATTATTATCCAGACAGTTTTTTAGCGCTTTTTGAGAAAAATCAAGAATACGTTTTAGTTTTGGAAAATGAATAAATAATGCTGGTTCCACGCGAGGTATTCTACAGAGAACTGCCATTTTTAGTAATATGGTATTCTACGCAGGGAAGAACCAACATATCTACCGTTCTACGGTCGAAACGACGCGACGCGACGGCCGAAGAGCAATTAAGCACGTGCTCCGGTTTCGATGTACCATTAAACGCCTCCCGGCACGCGAACCGGTATTATCATAAGCCGTGATCACTGCGAAACGACATCCTCAGCGACCATTATCACATAACTTTTCGAATTTTAACTTCGGCTCGAATGTACGGCGAAAATATCAATTAAAATTTTTATTCTGTACGTGCCACCATTATTATTAAACCGTGGATTTTATGCACCTACGACAGAAATGAACATGCGAAATGAAAAATTTTAAACACAGGAAACAATTTTAAAATGTTGCCAAAATTTGTGAATATTGTCTATTTTCGAGTTGTTGGAACTACTAAAAGAAACGATTATCCCATTTCAATTTATTCTTCCTTACTTGCGATTGACTTAGAACACTTTCATTTTGCAGGAAGCTAATTATCTGCAGGCTAGCTAATTATACCATATTAGTGTTCAGAGTTTGTAACTTTCACGGAATTCATTACAACGGAACATAAAATCTGTACAAACATTTCCTGTAGAACAATGCGTGTAATTGAACGCGCAATTACACTGGACACATATTAGTGGCAACGCGAGCTAACCTAACGTGTCTGACCATTGCACCTCTGTTACTACTTGCGTGCGCTTGAACAGTCTGGTTATGATCGGCTACACGAGGTGTCTCGGAACAAGTGGTACAACTAAATTATTCAACACGCACAGGCGAGTCGAAACTATGAAATAAAATGTTTCATACGACATCGATTTCCTTCCGAAATGGTCGATCATAAAAATTTATTTTCTAGAGGAGAGCATCACACGATAAAATGTTGTTCTGTTTTTTTTTTTTTTAGTGAGGTTAAAAAGCAGTAAAAGTGAATGTGTCTACCACTCATTGCGTCTACTGTAAGATATAATGATTGCAAAATTATTTTGCACCTGATTTTCAGGATCTTCAATAGAAATAAATATTTCATTAAACTTCATTCAAAACCAAAATATTTTATGTGCACATATACCTGAGAATTTTATATTTTTAAAATTTACTTTTCCATATCAAAGTGAAACACTCGATGCAATAAATATAAATTCAATTTGAATGCCATATTCACTGAATGTGTATATTTGTTTATTTACCATCACAAATAACGTCCATTTTTGGGAACCATTGGGGAGCAAAATAAAATAATACCCGGAAATTTAAACTTTCATATAAAAAAAATCCCATGTGAAATGCTTTTAAAAATTTTTTTTCAAACCCTTCTCGAAGTATCAATTGTTATAAATATTATGGCATTTGTACGTGGATGAAATAATACTTAGGGATTAATTAAATAATGAAAATAAGCCTATTAATACATATATATAAAACATTAATTCAAAAATGTTATTTCATTTAACTTAACGTTGAATTTATGAATCAGCTAAAATTTCTAATATTTTGGATTTTGAAGCTTTGGAGAGTTGTCGATTGATGTGCAAACATTTTTTCAAAATATGAAACTTCAAAAATTCAATTTTGGCCGCGTAGAACGATTTTTTAGTCTACCGTGAAAGATGGCAATCAACGTGTTAATAACGCAAACAAAATAGCGACAAGATGGGAACCAGTCTTTTGCATCACGGTTATTTAAACGACTTATATTTCACGTTAGTAGACTCCGCGAAGATAATTACGTTTGTTTAATGAATCATCTTGATTAAAGGATGCTGTAAATTCCAATGTCACGGGAATGTTTTACAACAGATTTAATTTCTACTGTTCCCGGAGTAAAAGCCTGTCCTCGAAGGGTCTTCTTAATGGGGCGTCGTGATAAATTTTCCGAATGTAGCTTCGCGCTTTGCGAACCTGTTAAATTCACTGCCGGTCATCACCTCCACCCCTTCCCCCAACATCATTGAAACGTAAATGAATTTCTGCTGCAAGGGACGAATAAAAGGAATTTAACAATTTCTTAGGAAGCAACGCGCGAGCACAATCAATTTTCTGATCTGACGATCGGACCGTTCGCTGATAACGGGTACTACTACGTTGCGCAACAGAACTATTCGACACTTTGTGTTTCATTCAAGTTCTTGTTCAGTTTCGCAACGATCGCTCCAGCGATAGTGCGCTGATACCATACCCAATAATCATTCGCGAAAGTTTTATCGAACGATTCCCGTTGATAGCTGCCCGCCTTACATCTGCAGCTCGACATTTTTTAAAGTTTGACGATAATGCCCGATACGCCTTTAAAAAAGGTTTCCAACTTTTAAACTGATTTGAGTACAGAGTTTGTTAATTCGAAACTGTTCTGTGATCCCCTCCTGAATAATTTTTGTGGATATTTTTAAATTAATTTTTGGATAAATATTGAATTATTTTTGTGGATATTTTTTAATGTAAAATTACGAAATTCCAAGTTTCAATCCTAGAAGATCACTAGTTCAAAAGTTATGTGTGTGCAACGATTTTGACAGGTATGGGCGCCGCCATGTTGGTATGTAGTGTCAGTTGCGCGTCGCTTAAAGAGCGAAGCCGCTAGATGGCACCACAAGCACGCGATAATGCCGATAACGTAGAGCACCGATCTTTTCCGCACACACGAATAAAGAACTATAATCAGATTTCCAGATGCCGAAGTCTCCCGTAATTTTGGCTTATCCAATTGGATATTGGTGAAAAGAGGTCACTGCATACCAACATGGCGGCGCCCTTACCTGTCAAAAACGCTCAACATCGCACGTCATTACACACACATAACTTTTGAACTAGTAATGTCCTAGGATTGAAACTTGAATTTTCGGTATCTTCTCGAAAAAATCTACGGGATTATATAAAGAAAAGTTGTTAAAATTTTCCAGTTTCCTGAGGCAAAGTTCAACCAATATCCCAATTAAAATCTTATTGTAATTTCTCAAATAACAATACCTATAACATGTTTCCTGCAAAAAATGTGTACATAAACATGATTTGCATATCCTTAAAAGTTTGTTGGCAATGTTTTGGAAAATGCAGCAACGAGCTGATTAAGTATTGCTCGTTCCAGTGAGGAGGCAGCTTCGCAACGATTTGTTTCCCCGCTGGTGTTATAAACGATAAACCGCACTGGCTCCGATGAAAATGATTTTGTTCCGCGTTCCGCTGTTCACGTAGCCGACGCTTCATGTTTACCTCTCCGTGTAATCGACATCGGCCGATCGAGGCGCCGTATTTCAGTCACTCTTCATAACCACCATAAATTTACTTAACGTTTCCTAAGGGTGCCTGCAAGCGACTCGAACTCTGAAGTCTCATTAAACTGCACGAATCGTTTTCGCGACGTTGCGGTGAACAACCGCTTGCGGTTTTCCAGAACGCTGAAGATCGTTGTTCGAATTATGTTTGGAACTTGTACACCGGGACGTCATCCTATCGTCGCGGGGTATTATTCGACTAATGTGCAAAACGGTTTTATAATGATTCAGGGACACCGTGATCGTCTCTGCCTGCACTGCGTCGAAGAGTTCTTGATCCGTGGATAAATTCTTGCGCGACAGAATTTTGCGTAATTGACATTCAGATTGCAAAACTGTTGATTGCAAATTTTGTTTTGGCTCATTGGAGACCATATAAAAAGTGTTGTTTTAAAATTAACTAATGATGCTTTTTATATGGCTGGAAATCGAAAATTGCTAACGATATATAATTGTTATGACTATCTAACCTGATAATTAATATTCTAACTGCAAATGCAATTTATCTATTTTATTTTTATTTTTTATTTTAAATGCAAATTATAATAAAATAATTTGACTATTAAAAGAAATTGGAAACTAAATTAGCTGAATTATATTATTATATTATATTATATTATTTTAAATAACTGAATTAGCTAAAAGGTGCGATCACATTGCCAGAATTTTAATCAATAAGTTAATCAACGTATATGAAGAAGTCCTGCTGGGACTGTCGTCGTCGAATGCCTTTTCGAAATTACTATGCAGGATAAAGTGCTCCTAGATACGAGGTACATCGTCGAAGAACTTTCGGGGCGGATCTCGATTCCATAAGCAGAGGACGTGAAGCGTACATGGAAATGGAAGAAGGACGCATAGAAGATCCTCTATAAACATCAAGGTAAGGGCCTAGCAAGATAATCCTTTGTTTCCTCACCATATATGAGACTTACTTATGTTCGAAACAACCGAGAGCTATACCAGTGAGTTCCGCTCAACTGGGAACGCCCGAACATCTCCAAAACCATTGGATACGTGAAACATGATTAATATAACAATTACTTAGCTTGATGAAGAAAACTTTTTAATGCAAGTTGCATTTTCTTCGACTTCAACACCTACCTAACTGTTGGTATTATGATTTAAGTGGTATTCAGAAACTCGAATTTTACAGAACAACTTTACACGTTACACTGAATTCTCGATATACGTCAACAACAAGGGTCTTGCCAGCGACATATATCGTCCAGGAGGCATACCCGAACCGTTTTATGTTTCCTCGACATCCCCTCACGGAGTATCCCTCGCGGTAGTGGGGATAATTCCGAGAAATTTATCATCCAGGCCTTGGAGACATATATAGCAAAATCACTATACATATTTTCTAAAATTTCTATTTTCTCAGGAAAAATATGAAAACAGCAAAACAAAAGCTTCGAAATATGTCGAAACAATACATTTATATAAATCTGAATTTATATCCGAAAAAATAGATATATATTATTGTTGACAGTCGACCGTTTCTTGCAGGTCCAAACCTAATTGTTCAGGAGAGTTCGAACCTCCTGATATTTACTCTAAACTGACTGTAGCTGTTCCGTCCAAAAACTAACAAACTAAAATCATCTTAGGGAACGTCCCTACTCTCAACAATGCCTAAGGCTTGCACTGTTTGCAAGGGACGAGGAGAGAGGGGTGCAGGGTGCAAAGAGCCCGCAGCATTTCCAAATCTCAAATTTATGACATGTCGATGGTAACCCGGGACTCTCTTAACTGCACTATCCGCACTACTGGTCGCCAAATGTCGCAGGTCAACGTCCTCAAAAGTCCTATGAGATTATAAATCCTCTCCAGTGCCCGTAAACTCTATGCCGTCGACTACGCCGCCGACTACACTGCTGACAGTCAGCGAAAACGGTCTGATCATTTTTCCAGGAGTGCCTTTTATAACCGAAAGCTAAAGTAACGTGACCTATTGTAAACGTCATGCGTCGCGAGCTCCGTGGTTCTCTGATGAAAGTGGTACTCGGCGATTAAAGTGTGTGCTCGTAGAATACAGCGTGGAGCAAAAAGTTTGAACCAATGGAACCATTTTTCTAGAACATGTGTGTTAATTGAAACACGCTAAAAATACTTTTGCATTTATTTGAACCTAATTTAACTTCATTTAACTTACTAGCTACAGTGCTTTATTCCTGACAGAATTCTGCACCGCTCCGAAATACCACGAATTCTCGATATATGTCAACAACACGGGTCTTGCCAGCGTCATGTATCGTCTAGGAGACATATCCGAGCCGTGTTATGCTTCCCCGGCGTCCGAGGCCTCTCGAGCTTCGCGGTCCCCCACGGGGTATATACCCCGCGGTAGTGGGGATAATTCTGCGACATTTATCAGCCAGGCCTGGGCGACATATATAGAGAAATCACTGTACTACTCAAGAAATATATTTAATATTTTGTTTAAAAACCTTGAACTGTCCTGATAGACGTGAATTATTTTTGGCATATTAGTTACTAAATTTTGTAGATATTCTCGAGACTTTTATCTGTATCGCTCCTTCAATTGGTCCCATTTTATCGTTTATTTTGATCATTTTCTCCATTCCTTGATTTAGGAAAATTTTCTGGGTATATCCCGCGGTAGTAGGGATAATTCCGCGACGTTTATCAGCCAGGCCTTGGCGACGTATATAGAGACATCGCTGTACTAGTTTTGAAAATTTTCTGTTTTGCTATTCTCGCGTTTCTCCTGGGAAAACGAAGAAAGCTTTCCATATGCTGAATGGAGTATCGGCCATTCTCGCATCCGGCGGTGCAATTATATCCCGTGGAACAGTCGGCACGATTCTACGATTATTTCATTAACTAGCGACTCACTTCAGGCTCGTTTTCCTTTCTAAAGCGTCGATCGCGGGGGAACTGGGTTACCAGCTACTCAAACGTGAAATCACTCGCGTCTAATAAACACGCTCATTGCAATCGATGTGTATAGGTGCACACTCGTCGTCGGGCAACTCGGGAAGCGGGTTCGGGCCCTGAAGAGTCGGCTACTTTATTCGTAACTTGTTGACGAGTTTACTCTCGAGCTATGAAAATCGGTTCGCGTAACATCATACACCGGCACGGTGCGGTGGAAAGCCGATCGCGTGTTGTCGGCCTCGGAAAACTCCGACGCGGAAAACAGGCGAAACTCAACAAAACATGGGGCAACCGAGCGAGCTCACTAGTCCCGTGTAATCGAAAGTTAATTGTAAAAAAGACCCCGGTTACGCTTTCTGGTGGATGCGTGATGCGCGGCAGTCAGCCATGCGATTACAAGGAGCACGGGAAATTATTATAGCCTATTGTGCTGTTGGTTCCCTATTTTTATCAAACCGGCGTGTAAAACTCGAAAAAACTGTGCATGTCACCGCGACTTTTACCATTACGGCTCTTTGCTTTCGATCCGAAATAATTGTTCGGTAAAGTCTAAACGACAGCAGCTTCCAATTAAATTTTGCTTTCTCCGCAGGCGGCAACCTAGACTTCGAACAAGTTATACAATTTTCAAGTGAAGCGTATTCTTTTCCAACAGTAATTTAATACGTTAATATTCGGTACTTGATACAATTCTGCTTTATACTTTACTGCGTTTCTCACGTTGGTATTTAACAGTAAATTCTTCACGATTCGGACTTTTCTTCCCAATTGAAAACAGAATACGATAAAGTCTTGATCTGAGCCGAATGGAGCTACACGATCTTAATCAGTTCATCAGTACATCATTTCTGGAATATTTTTACGTTCGGCGCAGTCACCCGAAAATAGTCACCCTACACGATCTATGTCACAGCACGGACCCGAGGATTGGCCTTAGATCAAGATTTTACTGTTGATCGTTTAGGGAAGTCTAAAGTGCATTGTAACTTTTTCGATTTAAATTTCATTTTATTTTTAACGGACTATGAACAAATTATAGTTTACTGCGCGTCTCACATCGACAGTTAATATGACTCAGTTTCCATTTAATAAAATAAAATTTTCCTTTTTTATACAGAATAAAACAAGAAGATGTTACAACGAACTGTCTATCCACGGTAATATGGTAAAATGAGCATGAAGGGTAATAGTACAGCAGTTTCAAGTAAATATGTCGGTCTTCCCGAGAATGTGAGGGATAAAGCCGAATTGTGCTCTAGCTTCTCCACTATTCTAACCCTCGCCTTCTTCGGCCCTTGTTCCTTCCACCTCATTTCGTTCTTTAAAAGTCAATAAAAGTGGAACAAACACATCGCACGTGAACGAGAAAGCAAATTAGCCTCATTAGCGTTTCCTGACAAGCGAAACTAGCGCCACGAGGTTACTGACAAATAAGTCGGAACACATTTATCTATGCGTTCGAAGAAAGCCCGATGCACCCGGGCTTCGGCGTTTAGCGAAAGGCAGGTCGTAATTTGCGGCGTCGTTAATTGCCGCGGACGCATCACCAATTTTAAAGTACATCCACTTAATGGACATTTGAAATGTCTCTTTTCTGTTCCAAATCAAATGATTGTTCCTAATCAATTGTTTTTAACCGAGGCACTAGGAAACGAACAATGCAGCATGTCACTTTTCTCTTTCAGTTGAAATAATTATTTCTTTAACGAGGCACTTACAAAGTGCTCCATAAATCCTTGTGTTAATAACATTAGCGAATTCGCGAAAGAACTAAAAATGTTCGGTGTTTATCCATCGACACAACTGTGTTATCTTTAGCGAGTAGAATAAAATAAAGGCAGGCAGCCTTAAAAAATATTATTTATTTATTAGCAATATAATTTTCATTCGCCCTAGAATTAAGTGAATTCACGAAAGAAATCAAAGTGTACGTTGTTCATGGATCGACGTAACTGTGTTATCTTTAGCAAGTAGAATATAATGAAGCCAGGCAGCCTTAAAAAATATTATTTATTTTTTCCCACACGATTGACAGTTTTGCAATCATTGGTCACAGCTTTAAACGAACAACGCGTAATCTGTGCGGGTATTGAAATCATTTAAAAATTGCAACTGTTTACAGGAATAGTGCAGAATTATCAGAACACTGCCGAAGCAGATTAAATTGTCGGATTAAATTGTACGATTCCCCGAGATCTAAATAAACGATCAGGCGTTTAAAGTAGGAAACCCGAAGCTTCTCAATCCTTCTACAAATTTAATTATCCGAGGAGGGTATTAATTCATTTACTGGTTAAACCTAAAGCAGACAACTCCGATTCGAGTCGGCGATCCATAAAGACGCGTCCTACTTCTCCGCCGCGGTGTTTTCCCAGAATTCCTTCTGGCGCAACTTCACCGGACACCGACGGTGTTTCTTTACGTCTCCGGTCGTAACGGCGGCAGTATCTTCTTAAATCGAGGAAGTATTTACGAAGGACGGCGGCAGGTACGAAATTCACCGTCGTGGAACGATTTCGGGAGGAGCCTCGGTGTTCTCCGAAGACGCGGGGATCCACGGCGAACGAGCCATAATGGCGTCATAATTGGATTTAACGATATAAACTCGCGTTACCCGGTCCCGGGAACTACTTGCCGCTCCACAATCAACCTGTGTTGATGATATGATGTGTTCATTAACCCGACGTTAAGTAATTCCATTCCCCGGCGATCGATAAATTGTAATCAACCGATGCGTCATCAAGGCCGTAGAAAAATTCAATGTACGCCGGCGATCGATTACAGAAACTTTCGACACATCCCCGCGTTTCTAACGAGCTCACAATTTTTCCTCGTTTATCCGGCGAAACATGCTATCGATGAAAAATATTTGACCGCTCCCGAGGATGGTGTTGTATCGTCGAGCGATTAACAAACTGGGATTTTTATCTATTTATACTGATGGAACACAAAACGCACGAATAAATAGATTTTTGATCACACTTTAGTTTAAAGCAGCGTGAAAATCGAATATTTTTAACAAAGTTTTCGATTCTGATTTCATTGAGTTCCTCCATAGTACACAAAAATATATGTAAAAAAGAAGATGTGTGAATTCTCGATTTGTGACAACAACACGGGTCTTGCCAACGACAACGACATATATCATACAGGAGATACTATTCTTTAATCCACGCTAATCGTCTGCAGGCGTCCGAGGCTTGTAGAGCTTCGGGGTCCCTCACGGAGTACCCCCGCTGCAGTGGGGATAACTCCGCGACGTTTACCATCCAGGCCTTGGCGACATATATAGAGAAATAACTGTAGATCGTGGATTTTTGTGCACATTTTAATTTCACCATTTTGTAGCGAATAAAGGAAAATTTGTTTGACGTACTACGGAAAGAAGCGTCGTAAATTTTCGAAAATAAGCTACGAATACCGTTCACCTTGTAAACGATCGAATTCTTTCGCCAGGCATTCGCGTGCTAGTCGATTTCGTTTAAACGAAGCGTCAACTGTAGTATAAAAACTTGGACTCCCCCCACCAACCTCCTTACCTGAATAGTTTCACATTTTCTCGTTTTTGATGTTCTCGTTTGAATTACTAATCTTCATTACACAGGGTCGGCCACGTAAATGGGAACACGTGAATATTTCCGTTGTTCTTATTTACACTTGTCTACGGGAGTTGAGAAGCAAAGTAATTAAGTACGGCTGCTGCCACACAGGTTTTTTATCTTCTGTGTACGTAACTGTTTAAATAACATTAAAAGATACGTGAGCGTTCCGCCGAGAGAAGTATGTAAAATCGTTTCACTTTGACTCTCTGTGCACGTGAGTAACAGAATAATATAATTTAAAATTGTTTGGTTTCTTCACTCTGTTAACAAACGTATACAATAGACCGCCGAATATATAATATATTAGAATATATATAATTGACACGGAAGCACAAATTTTTTAAATTTCCAATATAAACCCACATTGAAAAGTTGTAAAATATAACTCTTAATATTTTTCTCTGCAATTTCGCCGAATTCCAAATTATTCAACGTACTTTTTTCATATCACGTACTATACTCATTGTTATAACTTTTCATAAAAATTCGAATTGTATGGTCCAACATTACAAAAGTTATCGTTTTTTAAAGAGTGTTCGAATATTAATGAGAGTCACTGTAGAGTGGGGTCCCTAATTATTGTGGTGGAACCAATTACTGTATCTATATAAATTATACTTATTTTTGAAGCATAATGAATATTTAAAAAGCGATATTAAAACTATTTTCTTATATGTGTACCGAATATGTGTACCGCATCAATTATCTGAGACAAACAAGAATATTCGTCGATCAATTTGCACTTCATTGTTATCCAGATTTCGTAGAGATCCATTTCTTAGCAGAATCGTTATCGGAGATGAAAAATGGATTCTTTATGATAACATACAGCGTTCCAAGCAATGGCTTTCTGCAAATCAAATCGCAATATCAACCCGTACACTTAGCTTATCACTTGGAAAGCTGTTACTAGGCATTTGGTGGGTTTTTCGTGGCATAATTCACTTTGAGTTGTTGAAACCTGGAAAAACAGTTACTGCTGAGTTGTATTGTCAGCAATTACAACTACTGTATTCAGAACTATTGGAAAAGGGGGTATCTTTAGTCCACATAACAATACTGCAATACTGCAAATAAACTCACTCAGGAAAAAATCAAAGAATTACAATGGCAAGTTTTACTGCACCTCCCGTACTCACCGGATATTGCTCCCTCTGACTATCATATTTTCAGATCTCTGGAGCATTATTTAACACTAGAATGACCAGAGCAGTCAAAATGACTGGTTCCTAATTTTTTCTTGTACAATTACTGAAATTGTAAAAATGTTTTCATTGGAAATATTTTAATGGACCTCTTCATTGAAGCACATATTACAATAAAAGTTGTATGAAATCTGAATGGGCACAGTCTTGTCACTGTTACAAAGCGATATACATAAAATATAAATAAATATAAAGATATAAATAAAACATTCACTTCTGTAGGAGATGGTAAGAACGCACCTTGAGTCATATTTTCCTTCACGAACCCTAGATTTCTGTAAGAGAGTGATTGAAAATTTGCAGGAAAGATGGCAAACTGTCCTTGATAATGGTGGGGATTGTATAATAAATTAAGAAATGAGAACTTGAATTTACTACAAAGTTTGTTTTAGATTTCAAAATAATTGATCACTCATCGGTCCCCCTAATACAAATATCGTAGACGTCGTTCAATTAATTTCGAATTGTTCCGGCGTCACCATGAAAACACGAATTCGTCGAAATTCCCGCACGATAATCAGTGTATCTCCGGCAGGCGGACAGGAGACGTTACCAGTTACCAGGTTCCGATCCCGTCTTTGCTTAAGAACCGAATCCGAGTCTACAAGATGATTTAGTTACGTGGAACGCCGGCGGCCATTACTCCGGCCCCCATTATCACGGCCGTTCCGCATTGAATGGACCCAATGATGTTCCATTCGATCACGTGATTCAGTAACATTGTGCTGATCGACGAGAGGAGAAATGTCAAAGCGATCCATTCAATCGTGTCGGAACGATCTCCATGCGCTGTACATTCAGCGAAACAGATCACATACTGATTCTTGTTTTCGATTCGTTTCACGGACTTATACTGACGTTTGGACGTACGCGAATTCGATATCGATGCCGTTAATGGATATTTTATAGAATCGAAAAAAAAAGAAAAACAGGATCGCGTCCCCCCCTCCAAATAGTAAAGCATTTTTCCATTGAAAAAACAAAAATAGTAATTTCGATCAAGTTTGGTTCATTTTATATTTACAAACGCCCGAGTCGAATGCTCCGTATTTTCGGAAAATTGGGTTTACGAAAATGCTGGAGGCATATTTTGAATTATTCGCGGTGAGTATTGTGGGATAAATATTATATCGGTTTCGTACTTTCATGAAGTGGATTCGTGGATTGTTTTTAGTAAATTATGGAACTTGATTCCGGAGGTTTTGAAGTCATTTGGTATCCTCTTTATGCACGTGATTGCATACGTGGATATTATAAGACTTGTGAAACTGTTGAATTAAGAGAAATAACATTTGTATTCCTATAAACAAACATGCATAAACTGTCGCCGAAAATGTTTTAGTTTCGCATACGATAAACATACAGAATAATCATTAAACTACCTGTCACTGACTTTCATTAGCGTCGTTCATTCTCGATTCAGCATGCTACCCATTAATTGAGCTTTACCTGTAACAAAGAAACATACTTCCATTACTTCTACGTACAACATTAATAACAATATACCTACACTATTCCAAATTAATTATTTCATTTAATTCTACTCAAAATTACAATCTCATCAATAGTCTCTGCCGATTTTATGCATTCATTCAAACGCAAAATCATGAAGACATAAAAGAATTTAATGACATTCTTTTAAAAAATAAATAAAAAGAAATTAAAATAATATATGATTCTACAGTTGTGCTGTTTATTTTTACGAAATGATCACAACTGAAATATCGACAATTTTTCTGTTATTTTACTTTAATTTGTCAAATGGTCTGTTCACTGTAAATATGTGGTCAGATTTTAAAAGAAAAATCAAGCAAATTACTAATCGAACTAAGCTGACATATGAATCGTTCGCAGTTTCAGGTTTATTATAAATGAACTGTTTACAGGCCAGCCGCCGCGCTGTCGCGTTCATGATGGCCGCATTATTTAGGCAAATCAGGCATCCTAAAAACGTGCTCGCGTTATGAAAAGTGCAAAGTGGAAAATATCGCGCACGCCCGGAATAACGGTGTCTAATAATCCGAACTTTATTGAGCAATCAACGGTTTACAGTCTCTTGAATGAAAATTGATTGCGCTTTTCACGACTTCGCATTAAAAATAGACACGCGCCACGCTGAATAGAGCAGCGGACCAGCTCACTTGATTTTCGAGTATTGACGTCGTGTTGATAGGCGGAAATTTCGCGTATTTTATTCGCGGTAACTTGCGTGTTGCGATTTAACGCGCCGCTGGCAGATTTAATGTATCGGAAAATGAATTTCAACGAATTAGAAACCGCGCGACTATTTTAGCGGTTGGTCCAAATGGATAATCCGTTGCAGTGACAAACTGAATTTCACTTGCTACAAATCTTTATTTAACTACTCTAGCCTGTCTAACGAGATTTCTTTCAGAAAGTTGTGTTCATTAACATATCAAAGAATTTCTTTTCATAACGATTGTATTTTTTAGCACTCCCTAGTAATTTGTCGAAAAATAATTTTTCAATAAATTTTGCCTTATAAGTAACTGACACGTGTCTTACAAAAATCATGAGATTGAATTTATTTGGATTTGGTGCAGTTCGTATTATAATTTCCCACGAAAGCATCTCTGTAATTTCAGTAATTGTAAAATAAAAAATTTGAAACCGGGCATTTTGACCGGCGGTGGTAGGTTTAGTGTTAATAAAATAAATAAATAAAAAATATTATTTATATATAATATGAATAAAAATATACAAAATTTTGACGAACGTTCTGTTCGTGTACATAAAAATGTTCTCTACGAACTATATCTGTCTCAATCTTGTGAAATTTATTTTGTAGAAAACAAGTGTCACAGTAGCCGGTAATAAAACGGACTGCGGATTTATGACAAAAGTAAATAGTTGCGATTTAAGACCGGAAAAATATTATAAGAATTTAGGCATATTATTATCAGCTTATGAAAATGGTTAAAGAAACAACTTTCTATTAGGTTCCCATGTTATTTCGCTATAAATTGCCTAGCTAGAATTTTTTCAACAATAAAAACCGGAGGAATGCTGGTGCGTAATGGGAGTGACAATAATGTACGACTATACCGGCACCTTCTTCGAAGCTAAATGGATTGTCAGAATGGCAATCAACAGGAAAGGCAACAAAATCGTACGATCATAGTTGGACGTCTGCAGAAAGTTCGAGTCGGAAGTATAAATAATTGGCCGGGCGTCTGGCGCTATCATCGAAATAGATCTCAATTAAAATTTCCGCGGCGCTGTCTGAAGTTCGGCGAAGATCATTAAAATGTGCCGAGATATCGGGAAGAATCCGGGCTCCGAAGGTTGTTTTGACGTTCCATGTTTGGCGGACCGTGCGAGGAGGGGAATTTGTAGAGTTGTCGGCTCCGCGATTTCAACTTTTACCCGTTCGAACTATGACTATTAGCGGCAAGCGTCCCGGCGAGTTCGACTTTCCGCTGGCCCATTTCTGCCGAGAATTTATGCCAACGTCCGTGAGAAATCGATGCCACCGGGAGAGAAGCTTCGGGAACCGTGATGTCCCGCCTTCCCGTCAGTCTCGGAAAATAATGGTATCAATCCCCGCTGCCGCGGACAGTGATGGGAATCAGGACACTTTGAATTAACACGTTCGCTGTCTGCGTTACGCGATCGACCACCATGATCTCGTACCTCGCGAAATAAGCTTGAGGTACACTTCGCATACGTTATCTCGAACGATGCATATACAGGCTGTTCACGCTAACACCAGCCGTTGTTTTTTCGCAAATAGCAAATATTGAAGAAAATTGTTATACTGTTTCTTGCATCAATGTAATGGTATCTGTAATTTCTTTTGTCGGCATTATTTTTTTTTTCAGAAATCAAGGTGACCTTCAATTATTTAGATGGAATACTATGTATTTTTTGTATCATTTGAAAGCGTGTGCCGAAACGAGGTCATTCCTATACAACATAACGGCCTTCAAGGTTACACAAGGTTGGAAATTGAAGAAATGGTTTGAGTATCTCGTTTTAATGTGTTTCAATTTTTTTAAATGGAACGCTATGTATTTTTTTATGTGATTTGAAAGCGTGTGCCAGAACGAAATTATTCCTATACAGCATAACGGCCTTCAAGGTTACACAAAGTTGGAAATTGAAGAAATGGCGAATGCCTCGTGCTAATGTGTTTCAATTTTTTATACCCCGCGGTAATGGGGATAATTCCGTGACGTTTATCACCCAGGCCTTAGCGACATATATAGAGAAATCACTGTGTATGGTTATCTGTACTTGTAACTGGACTGCGGATTTGATGTATTTATTGCAAAAATGAATGGGCGGATTAAAAATGGTAAATGAAAGCTAATTTAAGACCGTCGCGACGATGTGTTATTTTCAATTGATTAGGGTCGTTAAAAAATGAGAGAAATGGGTGGATTTTCACCGCGAAAGAGCCGTTGAAAATAGATTTCGAACCAGTCGAATTTCTCGTGTATTATTAAACATTCCGAAATTGCAATGTCTCGAGTCTAGAAGCGATTCGAGATTGCGGGCTCGCAATGACGAGGTTGAAGTATCAGGTCATTAATCACGAGATATAGTAGGTGAATCGAAGATTCGCGAAAACGACCGTGCACTTTTCTTTGCGACGCAACGGTGCAACGGGATCGCAACAGTGATACACACCGATGCAACGAGTTAAGCATCGACCAATAACTTGCTTTTTAATCGGGACATCGATCTGTTGTCCTCTTCCTTTTCCACTCACTCTCTCTCTCTTTCTTTCTCTTTCTTTCTCTTTCCCTCGCTTCCCGAGTTGAATATCACGGCTCGCGATCGCATGATATCGACGCCGGGGTACTTATTAACGTCAGCGAATTAGTGCGTGCGAGGAGCCGGAGCTGGTTCTGCTGAACGCCGGAAAATGGAAGTTTAATGAAGCGCGTAGCGTTCGAAGTTACGCGGAGAGTAGACTCGTGGAAGGTTATTAGAAATGTAAACTGGCCGTGGATAGAGAGAATACTGAATAATTGGCACCGAAGTGTAATTAATCGGGCACGGAATTTCAGGTTTTTCGCGTACAACAGTTTCAAATTCCCAATTATTCATCGATTTCCCTCCATTACTGCGTGCACCTACTCTTCCGGCAGCGTCATTCGAACCGGGTTCATCAGAGGAAGCTAATTTACGGCTGAACCGGCTCCAAAAGCTATAAAAGGTATAAAGAAATTTCGGTGTGCGATGCGATTAGCTTTGTCTCGCTTAATCAACTTATTTTTCAGCGACTCGCGAAATAACCGACCAACGGTATTCAATATTATTGCGATACACTAGGCCACGCCGATTTTGCGTTTCGATAACTGCTAAGCGGTTTGCATAGATTTTTCTCCGTTTTCTTCGTCACCTTGTTTTCCAAATTCCAGAAATTTTGTTGCCCTAACTGTAACGGCTGCACGAACGATCCTCATGTGCAATTATTCTACAGACTCTTCCAAATACGATGGTATATTTTATTATAACATTGTGAACATTTAAATAACATTTAAATAAATTTTTTATACATGTTTAAATAACGTCTAAATTATATAATTATAAAATTTAGAAATTTTTTAATTTGATTCTAAAATTTAGACATTTTAAATTTCATTATAAAATTTAGGCATTTTAAATTATAAAATTATAATGTTTTAAATTATAAAGTTGAAATTGTATAATTATAAAATTTAGAAATTTTAAATTGCAAAATTGTACAGTTTTAAATTATAAAGTTTTAAACTACAAAGTTTAAACTACATCATTGATGCAGGCATATGTATTATTTTCGAATTTTTCTGACATAATTATGAACCCCCCTCGTGCTGCAGATATTATATTCACACACTTGGGTGTAACATTACATAGCTCGTGTATCGAAAGTTGCAAATGAGAATGTTCAAATAATACTATTGAGGTAAAAATGATTCTCGAACAGCAATGTTGAAGATCGTAATGAATAAATTTTTTTAATAAATTTTGTTTCCACGCAGAAATAGTACTACTCTTAATTTCGTTTATCTGATGAGCACGGGAAGCGAGAAGAAGCCAGTCTCCCCGGAGTTAATATCGCCCGGCATGTAATCGCCTCGTTAATAATACACCATAAGAAAAGTGCAACGCCAACATCTGTTGATAATGAACTGAATTAATAGCCAAGCATGTGTAGAAAGATCTGCTATAATTTCACCGTCATGCGTGAAACGACTAACAATAGGAGAAGCGCGCTTCAGTGAATCTTGATAACCTAAAAATTTATTGAATCGTGATAGCATCGCAGCACATTGGTAGAAGATAAGTCTAATAATTCTGGAAACGCATGGATATTCGCTGGGGAACTTCTAATTAATGATGTGCTCGAGCAAATCAACCGGCTGGAACATTTTTATTAGCGGGAACCATTTTTATCTTGATCGGCGCGAACTCGATACCACCTAGGCAACGATCAAACAAACAAACGTTTGTGGCATTTGTTGCAGACGGGGACACGAGATCCGCGAAATTGTAAAAATTAACTTCTTTTACAAATGAAATTGTTTCTTTGTCTTTTATAACGCAAATGTGTTAGGAATAAAATCGTCGAAATCAAATCACTGGGAAAGGAAGTAATATGAAATGTGTGACGAAATTCAATCATTTTTTAGCCATACAATAATATTTCATTCAAAAATTGTATCTCGTGAAGAATTGTGAAGCTGTTATTAATTAGTTATAGGCATCAATATCTGATATTCCATATATCGTTGACATGTCTATTTGTGACTAATTGTATATGCACTTGTTTCTTGCAATCAGTGGACGTAATTTTGATTTTGCATTAAAATTCGCAGACCACTTGTGGCTATGCAACACGACAGCACCTTCGGAACAATAATAAATCCAACGATTTCTCGAATTTCCAAATCAGACTTTGGAAGAATATTCCAGAAAAACCGATTTAAAAGAACACACGATTTTCGAAGAATGTATTTTTCGATTTTACCAAAGGTAAGCGTAGCCTCTTAAGGGCCCCGGATAGTCGCGTGACTTTTTAATTAATAATGTCCATTCACAGCCTTCAGACACAGACTTAAGATCCGTCTTGGTTTCCGACGGGTCTTAAGTCTGTGATTAAACTTGTCAAATTTTTTTTGCTCTGTATTAACGATATTATGAATTCTGACGCCAGAAACGTACTTCAAGTTTTCGACTTTATTTCGCAGAGAATCAAGACAAAATATAGTTCAATTTGTAGCTGGAGATATTTTCTAGTGCGCGCTGCTCTCGACTTCATAGAGAAAACTCCTCCAATGGCATAAAAATGCTTGGATTCCATATATATTGTGTCATAATCTAGTATATTATGGCATATTATAGTATATTTTGATATATTGTGTTGTATTCTGGTATATTATGGTATATTCTGGTATATTATGTTATATTGTGTTATATTCTAGTATAATGTAGTATATTATAGTATACTTTGTTTTATTCTGGAATATTATTGTATACTTTGGTATATTATGGTATATTCAGGTATATTATGTTATATTCTGGTATATTATATTATATTCTAGTATATTATAGTATATTTTGGTATAATATGGTATATAGTGGTATATTGTGCTATATTCTGGTACATTATGGTATATTCTAGTATACTTTGGTATATTATGGTATGTTCTGGTATATTCTGGTATATTATGTTATATTGTGTTATATTCTAGTATATTGTAGTATATTATGGTATATTATAGTATATTTTGGTATATTATGCTATATTTTGGTATATTATGGTATATTCTAGTATACTTTGGTATATTATGTTATATTCTGGTATATTATAGTATATTTTGGTATATTATGATATATTCTGATATATTATGGTATAATTACGGCACGTACATCGTCAATTTGTTGGCCTACTTCTAACGCTCATATTACCAAATATCTGCATAATCTCTACAACTCCTGACCAGCGCGCACTAGATTGAACCTTCCCCTTTCGACTGAGCCCTTTACCAGCGACAAAATATTGTTATACAAGGACGAAAACTTGAGGCACGTAAAACTATTTTTTTACGGTAATGTAGCCACTCTACCTTATCGCGAATCTACGAAGACCGGGCTCTTAATGGAGGAACGAACCGGACACACTTACCGGAACATCCGCCGTTTACTTATCGAATATTAATCCAAGGCTGGAACGCTGGACCGGGAGATAATTCGCGGAACTTATCGCTCGGTTAATTATAATTTTTAATATCGGCGGCGATCGTCAATCCCCACTCGAGCACTTTATCTCGCGCCGTTCGCCGTTCTATTTTCTCGCTTTAAACGTCGGTAGCACGAGGCTTTTTATTAGTTCATGTGCTCGAGTGGTGCGCGCAGTCGCCTCCCCCGCCGCGCGAATCCGCGCGATGATTTCTTGTAAATAGAAAATTCAGGGGCGCTATTCGGCGCCCGTTAGACCGGCGTTGACGTAACCGGAAACTTGAGAAGGCCGAGGGCTGGCAGCGATGCCGAAGAACAAACCTCGATCGTGTCTGAAATGCGAGGGCGGCGAAAACTCGGTGTTATTACAGCGGCTGAGAATATGCTAAAACCTTGCATATGATATTGAATTAAGCCGTCCTCTAAACTCCCGGCAACTTTTCAACGCGGAAATGAAATTTACCCCACCTACCCTACCCCAGGGGGTGGTTGGGGAAGCTTGCTACTTATTTGCCTAAACCTACGGCGTTACACGCGAAATAGATTTCGCGGGGCTGATGCGGTCAAATTTACCGTGCCCGGAACTTGACGTTGTTTGGCGGCCGCTTTGCCGGGAGATGATAAATGTTAATTAGTGCCATATACACGCGGATTATACAGTGGCATCATGAAGAGGAAGATTACCGAGTTGTTGCGGCATCGATCCCGACTGGGTTGCCGCGCTGCGAAGATCAATCCTGCCCGCGGCTTAGTAAATTGATAACGTCTCCGGGAGGGATTGATAACGTCACTGCGACGTTCTGATTCAAATCGGTGCAACTCGTTGGAAATTACTTTCTTATTCGATTTCAATTTTGCGGCACAAAATATTATACGCTTACAGTAAGCACAGTCTTTTCTCGATATATGTCGCAAATACCTGCCCGACAAAAGTCACAGAACTATTCCCACCGCCGCGGGGTATACCCCGTGAGGGGCCAAGGACTTGGTCGTCGAGGAGTGTAAGGTCACCTGAATAAAAGAAAAGTATTTCCTTGCCGATATGATATACAGTGAGTGTAAAAAGTATTCGTACACCTCTTGTAGGCTTAAAAAACCATGTATTTCTCTATGTAATTTCACACATGTTTATAAAACGAAACATGATTGTAATTGTTATATATTTTAACTACATATTGTCATATAAATATACTTGAAAAAGTTTAACATTAACGAGAAAAATTGAAAAGTATGAGAAGTGTCTCTAAATTGGCGCGCAAAAAGTATTCGTACAGGTACTAGAATGCACTTGAAAGGCGTCCGATTGTTTATATTATGGATTAGCGGGACCCGACAAATACTCAGACAGAGTCTTTGACGCACAGTCTAGTGGCAACCTTCTGCAAACCTAGTGAATTTTTGTAACATTCGGTGAAATGGGTCGCAAAGGTAAGGAAACAAGTGAGACTGAAAGAAAAATTATTATACAACTGCATAATCAGTGCAAATCATTGCGAGAAATAGCAAAAACAATTAATAGGTCACATAGCACTATACAAGGAATTATAAATCGATATGGTGAACGAAAAATCAATAAAAATAAAGCGAAATCTGGTCCACCTCGTAAACTTAGTTCACGCGAAGAACGTTTTGTAGTACGTGAAATAAAAAACAATCCTAAAATTAGTGCCCCTAAGATCGCTACTGAGCTTGCAAACAACGCTGGAGTAAGTGTATGTGCCAGCACTATTCGTAATTGTTTACGAAATAATGAATATCACGGCTGAGTTGCTCGCAAGAAGGATTTCGTAAATGCCGCAAACCAATTCGCATCATTATTTATTATCTCAAAGAACTAGGTCCAAAAATACACAAAACGTATTAGCGAGCAGGGGTTCAAACAATCCTAGTATTTTTCAATTGTTCTGAACAGATTGCTAAAGTTACGCAAAAGATACTAAATTTTCGTGAAAAATTGCCCGTGTCCACGGTGTTGCAACTTCACGAAAAACAAAAACGTCAAATATTCGTTCAGTTGTCGTTCTAAAGCTTGCGCCGTTTAATTTCGCTATCCCCGGTTCGTTTCTCTGGGCAAATTTGTGTACGCTGCGTGACGATTATGGCAGTGTGGATTTGCATAAAGATCTCCGCGTCGGGGTGTTCCATCGATTGGGTGAACAGCCACGGGCGCGAACATAACCGACTGTTTACGCCTGCTCGTCGCGACCGAGCACGAAGAAGGCCGTCGAGAGCCCGCGGGGTCGCAAACTATCGATAATTAATATTGAACAGAGGCGTCCGCGCGAGCTGCACGCGCGAAAATCCAAACGGACGTTGACGCACTGGTAGGCCCGGAAGGTGTCCGAGCCCGGACGCATCGCGTCGAAACAACTCACCGACCGGGGGACACAGGGACGTGAGGGGTGCAGGGATCGACGGGAGCTTCCGTAAACCGACATCAATTTTTCCACATAAACAGTTTGCCGTGCCGGAAGAAAAATGGCGGCGAAGTCACGCGGCGGCCGGGCCGTGGGCTATGGTAAAAAGTAAATAAATACGAAAAACAATGTCGGCCATTAATCGTTAACCGTTTACCCACTGGTTACTTCGTTTTGCCCCTATTTTCCTCGTCCAGCCATCTCCTTCTCTTCGTACCAGATCCCCAACAACCTGCCCCACTCCCTCTCTCTCTCACCCCGTGCTTCTCCACCCACCGTGGCCACAGTTTCGCTTCTTCCAACCCCTCTCTGTGATCCTGGTTAGGGGGGTGGTAGCTGACACCAGTTAACCGTACCATTGCTCGGTGCCTTCTACGATTTAAGGGATAACGTGATTTCGAGCGATTTCTAACTACATTTAAGCGCAGACTAATGTCCGCCAGTGCGAGGGCCAAACGTGGGTTACGTGAGTAATGCGTTCAAGTCGCGGCCGATTTTTCTACCGGATCCGAGCCGCTCACGAACTGCCTCCCACGGATACATATGTAGCAAACTCGTTGCACCCGGGAATCTCGGCGTCCCCGGTGTATCGATTCCGATCGAACGATACCCACGAATCCGCGACGTCGTTGTTCCATCGATCGAGTCACTCCCCCGATCCCGTAATTAGCGCGACCCCCGATCCGCCCCGCCCCGGCCGGGATTGTTTTCCCTCGTTTTAATCCGCGCGATGCCGCTCGACTCTCCAACAGAATGCTCCTGTTGACTCGAGTTAGGGTCAACTGAGATAAGACGTTCGAGGGATCATGCTGTTTTTCACCGGCCGAAGCGTTTCACTGCAAACGCTCCGACTAATTTTTTTCTGGTTACGGCGCTCCTTGCTGCATGGCTACCCCACGGAATTGACTCCTCGCGAACGATCCTTTGTTCCAGGTTTCCTTCTGTATTTACCGATGTGTCGAGCATTAGATTATTTCAGATTTTGCAACCGTTAGTACGATTCGTCACCGACTAAAAATGCAGTTGCAAGAAATGCGATTTTTACATAAATATTGATTTCCTCGCGTAATAATTTTTCGAGATCGTATGTACTAGGGTAAGGGACCCAATCACTGGTGGGGTACCAGTTACTGTGCCCTATATTAATTATACTTATTTTTAAAGCGTTATGAATATTAAACAAGAGACACGTAACGTATATGCTAACTGATATTAATGAAGAAATTGAAAAACTCTTTTTTAATCCTTTGCACAATTCTTCCAACATAGAATATTTCCCATTTATATATTTTTTGTCATGTTACAGTGAATTCTCGATATATGTCAACGACACGGGTCTTGTCAACAACATACACCGTCCAGGGGACATACCCGAATATTGTTTACACTCCTTGGCGTCCGAGGACCTTCAAGGGATATACTTCGCGTTAGTGGGGACAATTTCACGACGTTTATCATCCAGGCCTTGGCGACATATACAGGGTGTGGCCGGACGGGTGGTAAAATCGGGCAGGGTGTGATTCTACATGTAAAAATAAGTCGGTAAAAACGAATAACAATTTTGCGTTCGACGCTTCGCTTTCGAGAAAACCAAATTATTATCTAGGAATCGTCTGACTATGGCCAACCAATTGTACTTCCTCCGTATACTAAAGCATTCGAAACCGAGGATCTTTATCTCGATTTTCTCGAAAACCAGGCGTAAAACGAAAAAATGTTATTCCTTTTTTTCAACTTACAATTAGTTTTATATGTAGAATCATCTCCTGCCCGGTTGTACCACCCGTCCAGCCACGCCCCGTATAGAGAAATTACTGAGTACATACGAAACTGGTACAATTTGCTCGTACAATACTGGAATGTTTAGTAATTTATTAAATACAAACAAATTTAGTAATGCAAAAAATATTTTGAATACAGCAATCTCTAGTGACGCTTTATAAACGTCGCTGGAGTGCTGAGGGTTAATATTCGTTATGCTTTAAAAAGAAGGAAATAATATAGACACGGTAATTGGGTCCCGTATCCTACTAATATAAAACTCTTTGGAGATTCTCGATTATTTATATAAATTCACGTCAGCCGTGAAACTGTGGCAGGAGGAACCAGTCTTGGCAGTTTTCGGTGATTTTCATTTCTGGGCGTGACTTCCACCACCTTTGCTGCGAGTCGACCGTTCAATTCTCCTTCTTCGTGGCCCCGCGAACGTCACTAAATCAATGTCACTCACGAATTCCACGTGACCCCGGTGCAAATAAGTTTAGAACATCGCGCAAATTCAAAGTGATTTCCATGGGCTTACGTGCGGAGATTATTAAAATACTCCGGGAAAATGCGAGTGTGTATGCATTACGGTTAGCTAAACTCGCACGAGGTACACGCGTGAGCCGGTATAATCGTATTCATTCCGGACGAACGGTTTAATCAGAAAGTTTGATCGCAGTTGCGGCCTCTATTTAGGGTTAAAATTGTCTCGTTGCCGCCTCGGTGTCTTTTCATAAGTGTCTTGATTACATTTTCGACGGCCGTTCGCGGGATTCCGCGACATTGCGGGAACTCAATTAACAACGGCCAAGCGCCGCTGCCTTTTTATCCCGAACAGTTTGCTTTACAATTGATCACTAGTTCCGAAGCGTCGAACTTTCGTGCAGGTTGTTAAATCGGTATCCAAGAAAAACACCAATCGATATTTTCTAATTTTATCCGGAAACTTCGAACTCTGTATATTGAACAAAAATATTTTAATTAAAATTTTCAAACGAACCTCCATGCGTGCAAACAATTATAAACGTCAATGGAAGACAGAAATTTTATTTTCAAATTAACAATAAAATATTTGTTCGAATATCAAATTTTATAACATCGCGTGCACGTGCATTGCCCTTTTGTACTATTTATGCGTTGAATAATATGAGCATAGTGTTCGGTATTTCCTCTTGCAGTAGCTTCTGCCACACATTTTCAATTTTCATCAAAAACACGAAAAATCTCTGCACAAATTGAGAATAAATAAAACAATGAATTAAAATCAGCGTAGTTTTTAATATTTTAACTATCTAGAAAACGAGCAATATTTTCTGGAGTTATTTGCAAGATGAATAAAATTTGTTACTATTTTTTCCACTTCATGATCGATTACCGTAGCGTGTAAAAGATAAAAAATTTAAATAATTTTGTAAAAGTGATTTGGAATTGTAACACGCGCGTTGTCCACGTCCTGTATCGCAGCTGGAATACCGCGGTTCATATTAATCACGGACCAAATGAAAGCAAACAGTGGTTGACATAATTCAAACTCTCCGAGCAACGTTTGAAAAAAAGTTCTAGCCATTACAGAGACGAGGTTGACAGAACACACACGTAAAGAGGATGTTACGCGGAAACAAATATCGGGTCGGTCCATAAATTCTCGTGTGTTTTTCCGTCGTAAAAGTTAGGAGTCCGCCAAGATTAGTCGCGGTAATTAAGTGTCCCCAGTCATTTAATGCAAGTAGTGCGCGTTTAGTGGGCTGGTTGACATTAAAGTTTCGTCGGGATCGACGGCGAAATATAATTTACACATCACGGCCGAGAACTATAAACAGCAAAGTGTAATAAACGGAACGTGGCAATTATCAAGGCTCTTTTTCTGCGGTATTGTTTGCCAACGTGAATAGCAGTCCTTAGTTTATATGTTTTGTAAAGAAGGTTCATGAAATTCTATGTTCACAGGGGTAAGGTTTTCTTCCGAAAGAAAAAATTTGTAATAAAACAACGGAGACATTAATATTACAAAAATAAATTCTTCAATTAACCAAACTGTGGACAATATTGATAGGCACAATTTAAAATAGCAGACAAATTCGGAGAATACAAAAATACTGTTTTTCAACTTAATTAGAGAAGAACCAGTGATCTTTTTATTGGACTCCTTTTGCTTACAATTGACGCGTAAAATTACTGTTTTGCGTAATGTTCTATTTAAGAACGTGTTAAATTGTACTATTCTAAAGGCAGATATATTGTCAGTTTTTTTTATTATGAAATAGAAATTCTTCCAGGAAGTCTTTACGGAGCAAACTGGTCTCCACGCTCGAAGACGTTGGAGAAAAGAAGGATGTTTACGAAACGACACTCGATCATAAACTTTTTCCAAGGGAACTGCCAATTAAGGGCTAACGTCGACTAGGCGACGGTCTAATACAAACTTCCCCGGGAAGTCTTAAAGCAAACGAGTGAAATTTTAATTAATTCCAACATCAGTTAATCACGGGTCAATTACCGTCTGTTAATATTGTATCAGCTGAAGACGAAGTGAGATTGATGATAAAGTTAACGAACCCGGTACACTAAAAATGTTATGTAGAAAGCGTCGCCGTCGGAACGGGGGCCCGTCAAATTATGAAAATCCACGCCTTTAGAGGGGGTCGAGTGATGGATGGAGCATTCGCTGTTTGATTGTTTAATTAGTTCGTAACTCACGGGGTCCTGGGCGCTCTCGTTGGTTGCTATCCATCGATTCGATTTTGTTGCGTTGCCTCTTACGTTCTAGTTTTTGCTTGACGCGTGATAAGTCTTGGAAAGTTCTGCGGACGTAACACGGCTCCGAACGTTTTCCCAAGTTGGCAAATACTGATTAATCGGGGCCTAGAAGGCATAGGGACTCATCAATAGCCGTCCTATTTAATTACACAGCTTAACGGGTCCTATAGTTCGAGCGCTTACGCAAAGTTAACGCCTTAAGCGCATTTATCGTAAGCTGTAGAATATTTAATTACGGAGAAAGTCGATGCTGGACGTCTGATAGCTCGCAAAATAATTAAACCCGAACTCTTGCCAACTATACGGACGGCGTAAGGAAAACGATTCATTTAAAAATCTGTTCTTCCCGGTATATAATTAGAGGATTAGTACAATTACAATTCGGTCTTCCAGGGTTCGTACAAGTCGTCCAAAATTCATAAAATCCTTCTGGGACACAAATTTTAAAAGTTCATTTCACGTCACCCTTTGAAATCCAGTAATCTCTCTCTCTCTCTCTGAATTATAAATCGAGATTTATTCATTTTTCGACAAGGTTTCCAAATTTTTTCCAAGTTCAAATAGACACATTTTGGAGCGCAATTTTTCAGCTTAAATTTAAGCCATCAAATGTTCGAAAATTCCTTCGGAAATACATTGCAAAAATTCAGTCGAAGAATTCCCTTTATAATCGAGTCAATTTTGTTCGTGGAAACGGTCGGGTGCTATTGATTTTCCTCCATCAGCTCGAATTTTCTTTCAAATCTAAATGAATTGGACGTAAAATGCGTTTTTCTAGCTTTCATTTACGTCCACAATAGCTCAACAATTCCCACGGGAAGACATCTTAAAATTAACTCGAAGCATCACTATATCTAATCATTCTTCACCGAGGTACGGTCCGGGATTTATCGATCTTTCAAAATGATTCTGGATTTTTCGTCAAACCCAATTGAATCTATCGTAAAGTGCCATCTCTTACCTTTAACCTAAGTACTGAAAGGTTAAAAAATTCCCTCAGGAATAAATCCGAAAATCGATTCGATGGAACCCCTTAGAATTGAGTCGTCTTTTTCCGAGCAGGCGGTCAGATTTGATGGACTTTCCGACGTACATTCGTATTTTATTTTGAACCTAAGTACCTTCGTAATAACCTGCGATCCTCCGCATTTCATTTAAGACCTCAAAAGCTAGAAAATTCCTACGGGACCACATTCTACGCTCGATTCGACGTAACCCCTTCAAACGCAATTATTTCCTCCGAGTTTGTCTGACTAATAACCACTATTTCTACTTAAAGCGTACATTACACTGTGGATACTTATAGATGTATAGTAAATGCTGCTGAATTTTTTTAAAACCTGAAATGAGATTTAATATCCTTTCTTGCCCAATAAAAAAGAATGATGAAAAATGGTTGGCCTCAACCATGGAAACTTAAAGTTATATAAAACGTCGCAATAAATTAACATCAGTTTCAATTACAGTGATAGTTGCTTGTTTCCCGTTTCTGTGCGCATTTCGCCTGACTAATTATCGCCTTTCCTACTTAAAGTGAGGATCGTTCAATCCGTTGAACAGAATAATCAGCAATTCTATTGATGGTAAGAAATGAGGTCAAAAGAGCTGCGGACTATTTGCTTTTTTTTTGAAATTGTTTTTTTTTCTTGCAGAGTTACACGCTGCCGGCTCGCGCCACTAATTCAGCGTCCATATCGGTTTCGCGAGCACTGATTTTCAGATACCGAGGATGAAAAACGGCGCGGTGTGTGCATGCACCGAGAAAAATAACGAAATCAGAGCAGGGATCGGGACAAATAATGCACCCGGCGGCGTCGGAATCGAGCTGTGAAAATCGCGGGATTCAATTATGAAATGCATTGGGAGTAAAGGACGTCAAACGGTATTGAAACAAAAGGATATTTATGCCCGGGAAATAGATCGGCAATGGTGTACACGCGGGAGGAGAGCGAGGGGAGGGGGAGGGGGCACAGAGTATCCCGCGCTGTTGTTATTCGATCTCGTGGAATCGTTTTCGAAGTGTTATCCGTAACTGTTACGTAAACAAGTAGGCGCAATTAAGTTTTGTCCGATGCGGCTACGCCCGTGTTCCTTGAAATAGTCACGTTCGGTAAATTTCGGCCATCCCGGCTGTTTTCGTGTTTTACAGGAAGCTGTTTCGCTGCAGGGAAAGGCAAATTGTCGGCAAAATGGAATTTCGAATAGATCGATCAGGGACTGTTTGTTCCAGTCGCTAGTAGAAGATCGACTGCGGTAGCACGGCGAACACACGTCGGCTGCCTTCCCACGATATTTTAACAAATTCGCTCGTGGTAAGGCTCGATCAAACTATGGCATCTTCTTCAGCTAGCCTTCCATGTTCTAGAAGTGTTCGAAATACCAATTTCATTCACTTCGAATGAACGACGAAAATGGACTTCAAATCGAGGTTAAACTTTACCTCGGGAAACCAAAAATCATTAATTTTTTTATATAATCTCGTAGATTTTGGCTAGAAAATGCAGAAAATTCAAGTTTCAATCCTAGGAGATCACTAGTTTAACAGTTATGTGTGCAGATAGATGTGCGATTTTCAGTGATTTTGACAGGTAAGGGCGCTGCCATGTTGGGATGTAGTGATCGTGGAACCTAAATGGAGCTCCGAGTATAATTATGTATATTGTAGCACATTTACTAAACAAATAAGTAAAGATAAATGAAGGAGAGTAGAATTTTTGTATATAATTTGTGAATAATCGTGGGCGTAAAATTCGTTTCCACTTGTCAGCTCGTATGTCTGATCATTATAGGCCAGATCCCCTGGAATCTATTATAATTATAATTTGTAAACACAGTTTTGGTGTGATAACGAACACTTTCCGCAGTAATTTAATTTTAACTAATAGATCGCAGATAGTAAGATTGATGCAACATAGATAACCAGCTACGAATGAAGTTTAGAGCTAGTAGAAATGGTGAATTATGACCAGACACATTCTCAACTGTGTTCGGACACGTGTGCTGGGTCTAATTTTTAAAATTTATTATTCTGCAAGAGAAAGACATTAAAACAGAGCTATTATTCATTTGCTTTTCATGTAGAATCGCTTTTTTCCGTGTTGTACCACCGTTTCGGGCATATTCTGATTATACAGTAGTGCAACTCAACGAGAAATGAGACGTATGATGAAAGATAAGTATCTTCTCATCTGTTTTAATAAAAACTTATCTGACAGGTCTCATCTATTACATTTGGCACACATACAGTCTTCCGTGTTCTGGATAATTCTAGGCCCCTAAATTGTTAACGGTAATGAGAGTGTCAAAAACTATGAATATAATGCTACGAATATAAATTCACCTGTTATATATATTCATTCTGGCTTCAAATGAAATGAAAATAGTATTTTTGAATATATCTGAATGTATTGCTAAACTGTGGCTATTTACTTGGTTGAAAATTATAGAAATTGATGAAAAATAGTAAAATTAAAAGCTTAACAAAATTTGACATTAATCTTGTTCGTGTGTTATATAAAATTTGATTGAATTCCTCTTTTTTAAAAGTGGTCAATAATAAATATATTCTCGTGCTTCGTAACTACAGTGGTGTAGCTCAACGATAAACGCAACGTGTACGAGAAGATAAATTAAACGGTCTGTTTACACAGTAATGTATTTGGTCCATGAACTAGCTTCAAATCCCATTCGAAATCGTCTTTACGGATGCACAGGTGCACACCTAAATAAAGATTGATATCAAGCTTCGTTTCATCAAACGTTACTGCCTTTATTTCACAATCTTGTTAGACCATAATACGTTTGGACTACACGATTCCAATGTGTGCTTTTCTACTTCAATCGAAACGTTTATTCTTCGTATAAAATTGTCGATAAAGTCTCAAGGAAAACATTGACAAGCGCCTCGTAAATTTCGGTTCCACAAGGAGGAGGTCGACAATTCCTAGTGCTCTTACTGCAGTAAAAATGTTTTAATAAAACTCTGCAAGTATTTCAAACCTAACTGAGAAACGGTGTAACAGTAAATAAATCGTGTTACAAAATTGTGTGAAAGCATAGAATACAAGAAGAGATTTACATAGTGTAAATTGTTAAATTTTATAAATTACTTCGTTATGGTAGAGACATATAGATTTTCCGTGATGAATTGACACTAAAGAAGATTCGTATTTAAAACCAGATAAAATAAGGAAGATTTAAGCTAAAAGGAAAAATGTAGACCAATTTTTAAAAAACTAAAGAAATGTATAAAAGATTGTAGGATTTTTGTTGTATGACAGACAGGTCTGTGTAATTGTACCGTCAGTGGCTACGGAAATCCTCTGTTTCACTAGTTCTCTTGAAACAGGAAAAACAGGATTTCATGGACTATTTATGCTCCAGACAGCGAATGCGTCTCATTTGCCTCACATCAGTTTATTTCGCGGCAGCTGTAAAACAAGCGTTTATTCTTCGTATTTCGGACTTCAATACATTCGCGTTGGATGAAAGGTTTATTGTCTAATACTCTAGATTTTACTTAATTAAATTTCACGTGATTATTTAAATCCTGTTTTACTAGCAAAGGAGAGTGCGCAAACCACTAAAACACGAGAGTAAACATTTCTGTTATACAAAAGCTACACGACTTATTTTGATATATCGTTCTATATACTGACATCAAATTTTCCTTAAAAACCGAAATAAAACTGCCGCAAAACGCTATCTTCCAGCTTTAAAATCGACTCGAAGTAATCTCTTAAAATCTAATCGTTTTTCACCAAGCTGTGGATTGCAGTTTATCGATATTATTTTATGATATCGAATTTTCAAACCTAGTCGATTCTACAGCGCCATTTTCAAGCTACAATTTGCGCTCTCAAAAGTCTAAAAATTCCCACGGAAACATATTCTAACATCGATTCAATGTAATCTCTTAGAATTTTAATTTTTCTTCGAGTCTGTCTGGCTAATAACCACTACCTCTACTTAAAGCGTACATTACACTGCGGATATTTATGGATTTATAGTAAATGCTGCTGAATGAAATCTATCAAAATAAAGATTATCTTAAAACCTGAAATTAGATTTATTACCCTCTTTTGCCAAATAAAAAAACGTATAGTACTAGTAAATTTCTATAACCGATGTCTTTAATAATTACCCCATAAAAATTTTGATTTGATCAAAGTTTTATAGTTTACTAACTTCAGTTCCAATTGAAGGGAACATTTGTTTATCTCTTTTATTTGTACTACTAACTCGATGCTATATAGTACATAAGCGTTGCCTGGCTATTAATCGCAGATTCCACTTACAGTAAGAGAAACTCTTTTCTGCGTATTTGTAAAATTTTCTACAAATAATTTAAGCTTTCCAAAAGACGAAAAATATATAAAAAGGCATAAATTATATATAAAAATAAAAATTATATTAATATTCTTATTATTAATCATTTATGTATATATTATTTCGAAACCATAACAGTTTAAAGATCAGCAATTCAATTGATATTTTACTCGACTATTCTGCGAATGTTTCAAACAAGTGACCTTATTAATTATGTTTACTTAATTCTCAAGTCCTCCGCGAACAGTTTACTTTCAGAAATTTTGCTTTCAGAAACGAAAGTAGATTTGCGAACGAGTCCTCGCCGTTCGGATATTCTGCCATTTTATTTTATTTTCTTCTTTGTGTTAAGATCCGTCGTTCAGGAAATTGCGATGGACGTGGCCTGAATGATACCGACGAGTGCTGAACTTGACACTAGTTCGCCGAAGTTGATTTCGCTCGATCCGGATCCACGATGTCCGGTCGAACGAAACGACGACGGGGGAGCTCGTGCGCGGAACGCGATTCAACGATCGACGACTCATTATCTGGGTTACCGGGGAACGTACCGCGGTGATTTTAATGAAACTTCTCGCTGATTAATCAGCGACTTCAATGGCGCGATTCGATTGCTAATTGAAGGGACCGCAGGCGAACGGGGGCTACTCTATTTTTGTTCAATTTCCAATCGCACCGTGGGCCGCGGAAAATGTAAATTTCTCGTCGGACTTCGGTATTCCACCGAACAAAAACTTCGTTCGATCGACGATGACTTGTTAAGATATTTTTTTTTTTTTTTGACAACCAAAGACCAGAATTTCTTGTTACCTTGCCTTAGTTCAATTTCTGGTTGTCGGATCGAATGAAAATCAAACGAAAGCGCTATTTCTTGTACGTTCGTAGCTAGTGAAAAATTTAGTTGCAGGGAAATAAAAATGATAATAGAATTTCGTTGATCGTCATATTATTGGTAATATTGTTGAAGAATAAGACTGCGGATTTTTGTGCGAAATAAAAATTGTCTATATTTATTACCAGATAAAAAAGACGCGGTCGTTTCTCTTTTCAATTATTTTAATCGGTTAGAAATCATGTAATGGTGTTTTCAAATTCTTTAAATGTTTCTGTCGTTTTGTAGTTGATCTATACATTTTTGGCATAAATTCTGCTCACCCGATATTTATTAAACTGATTCTTCTAACATATCAAAAAATCTCAACGCATTCGTAAAATTTTTAAATGTGATATTTTTGCCGATGATTGTGAATGCATAAAACTAGAAATTGTATAAACATAATTGCTCCGAAAATCAGACGTTTAAATGAAATAGAGGATTTTCCGTTTCCATTTTCAACAGACATTAGAACGATTCCATCAGTGTTTTTCCGAATCGGGAACGGTGTTTCCGTTTTAAACGCATCCGGATGGGAATGTTCGCCTCCGGAATCCTTTGATTAAACAAAGTGTCGCCTGATACGGAATCTGTGCAGCCGGAGTGACAATTCGTTCGTGAAAAGACAATCCCCCGGAGAATTACAATTGTCGCGCACGCAGGTAAGACGTTCCCGTGTAAGACGTCCGATTTCGACAATGGAATCCGTCGCGGGTATTGAGCGAGATATATCAGTATCAGGAGCCTGTCAAGCGTCGCTAATGAATTTTCGATGTCAGACAACCTTACTTGGAGCTATTAGCGAACAATGCGATCGCACCCCCTTGAGCTACACGCGGCGAGTTGCTTGTGTACCTGAATGACTGATCGTATCTGCTGACAGGCATTCAATGTCGCCTCTTGTAACTTTCCAATCGAGTCCGGCGACGAATCTTATCGTCCGTGTTATCGATCGAACCGACGATTTTTCTTCCTCACGTCCCAAGCCGATTGAATAGCCTAATTTTCGATCGGCTACGAGAATTTATGACGTCTGCTCCGTGACAGATCAATTCGGACAACTGAAAACCCATTTTACACGGTGTCGACGACTTTATAGTGCTATAGCGCGCAGATTTATGCGGAATAAACATTGTCTACACTAACTGCAATCGGGTACTTTTAAAAATATTACATTGACATCTTCACCTACTCATGTTTGTTAAAAATTGTTGGCTATTTACTGAATAAGACGTAGCTGTATTAACAAAATGTTATATACAATTTTTGTTGCATGAAAGAATGGCGAATGCCTTTATATTTTCCACGTAAATGCGTAAAATCAACAGTCTAGTTATAATTCTGCTAGATTATTGTGTAATAAAAATGTTTTTATATTTAGGAGACAATAGAAGTTTTACCTGTGCTAGAATCAATTTACTATTGCTATCTTTGCTTTTGTCTGAACAATTGCCTACGATAGATTAATTTTAACAATCTTTTACGGTCTCTGAGAAGTATTATTTATTTATTTCCTAGTAAGACGCAAAGTGTTAATCATTATTATTATTAAAAAGATACCAATTTGTTTTACAATGGTTCGAATTAGTTCATTTAAAATTGCAAGATCGTGTTTGTTCAGGGGGTGAAAGAAGTGAGAGGAAAAATTTGTTTTCGGCTCGCGATAAATATTCCTTTATGCGAGAAGTTTCCGGACACGGTGGATTTGCATTTAAATTGGCAAAAGGAAAATGGTTAATCGTTCAGAATTATTCGATTACGAGAACCGACCAACGCGTTAACAAGCGAATAGACGACTCGGGAACATGTCTGATTAACCGTGAGATAGCTTTCGGAAGCCTTCAAGAATCTCAGGTTATACTACCCGAGAGTAGTGTGCAATACTCCAAGCCGCTGAAACTCGGTAATCATCCGCATGAAACTCGTGAGCATATACACTCGGCGTTCGTCCTCAGTTCGAATCCATTTCGAGTGTCCAGATTTTGATGGCGGAACCGTATTTCTATCCAATATTTATAGTATCGATACTGACATGGCGAATTCATGTTGGCTAAGTACACGAGGAATATCGAATACTATTGATTTGAACTTCGTTATTTGCCCGACCGAGATTCCCAAAAAATAAGCTCGGATAAATGAAATTCAAAATACGGATTTCATTCGATATTGGTCGACCCCAAACATTGCTGGATGGCGCACACTTCTTTTCCAAAATATTTCAATTCGAGAATTTAGTGAACATTGTAATCGTATTTACACGTATTTCTGTAGATGTATAGTTGAAACGAATCTCAAGAATAATGTTGTGCAACAACAATGCCCACAAATGGTTACAAAATGCTGAAACGTTAAACGATACTTTAGAATCATAATTAGACTGCGGATTTATGCGTTTACGACAAAAATGAGTATACTATTTTCAACCCACCCAACCCAAATTTTGATTTCAGTTTGTCGCAATGGAGGTAGAAAATTTTTATTGTGCATAAAGATCCGCAGTCTAAACATAATGATTTAGGCTCACTTAAGAAATGGACCTGTTTGAGAACTACGATTGTTTGCTTAACAATTGGCAACAAAATTCTTCTGTTATGTACGTTATTGAAAAAATTGTATCTAGTCGACGAATATGACAAAATATGAATAAAATTAGTCTACTGAACTTTTTCTAATATTATAGAAGGATTAAGATAATTATGAATTTTAGTCACAGACATATTGAATCAAAAAATTAAATATAAATCTTCAACGAAATTCTGCGGCCTTGTCCATTACGGTTAACGAAACTATCAGTGAATAAAATAAATATAAAAAACGTATCGGCCATCACAAAAGGCTTGCGTAAATTCTTATTAGCCCAGCTAACCACAGGAATAAAGTATCAGTTTAAACCGGCTTAATTTCGTCACGCGAATACGGAATTAGCAAAATAACCAATTAAATGCGCGAGGGTAGTCCGTTTCTCTGTTCCTGCTGTCCCGGCGAATAGAATGGTGTCCACCGTTCGCGAATCCCACCGAAAAGAAAAAGAAAGAAAAAATGAAGGGAAAACGTGGGCAGCAACACGGAATGGTAAAAACGTGTCGGCCGGCAATAAGAAAGAAATAAGTTACGGCGGACACAACTAGAGGGTAAAGAACCGATGGCTAATATTAGGGGTGCCCATAAGTAATCAATTATTTACAAAAAATTTGTCTTTAGTTCTGTACCGATCGTTGAAGGGAAAACACGTATTCTTTTAAAGTTTTCGGTAAAGCAGTCTGTGTTCAAAATATCCTAAAAAGTATAATTTTTTTACAACCCTGTAATTGTAATCTGTGATGAATTGTAATCTCCCTGTAATGAATTGTAATCGAAAGTTTTTCCGTCCCCCCCCCCCCCCTGCTCAACGGATATTGCTCCCTCTATTATCTTCTCAGCTCTCTGGAGCATTATTTAAGAAATAAAACATTCACTTCCGTGGAAGATGCAACGGGGCACCTCTTGAGTCACATTTTATTTCACGAACTCTGGATTTCTATAAGAGTGGCATTGAAAATTTGAAAGATTGCAAACTGTCCTTGATAATGATGGAGATTATATAATAAACTAAGAAATAAAAACCCGAAATTACTACAAAGTTTGTTTTAGATTTCAAAATAATTGATTAATTATGGGTCACCGGATTAGCCGAGGGATTACCCGTGCGATGCTCGTGTGTGAAAATTCCGAGCGTGCATTTACGATCGGACGTTTACGATCGGCGTCGTCGGCTAATATGATCGATGCAGACGGACGGGATGGGTAACGATCGATGGACGCGTATCCGGGTCACTTAAGGGAACAGGACGATTCCACGCGATTTGAATCCGATATGTCGTAACAATGGCCGGCTGAGTGTTCCGACTGGCTTTCCGGGGCCTGGTGGGGGGAAAGGGGAATCGACTCGTTTACGCAGAACGCACCGTCCCCGCGATAAAATGTCCGCCGATTTCGAGGACCGGTTTCGGTTCGGTTTTCGCACCGAAAATCCACCGGGTATTTATTCTTTATCGCTCCCACTATTACCTGTTGCCGCTGAATTAATGAAGGCTGCAAAGTTGTAATGGCCCAATAAAGACCCCAACCGCGTTTTCACGTTTTGTTACTTCGAATAGAGCCGAGGTCCCAAACGCCGGACAGCCGATGCTGTTATTCTGTTTCCACAAACACTCCGTGTCGCACGTGATTTACATGCGTTTGTAGAACTTTTTGACACTGTTTTTTCTAATGTCTCTCATTGGCTCTCTCCTTCGCGGTGGGGATAAGCTCGAGCGACCGTCGATACTCGATAATTGTCTAAAACACGGGTTTGACTAGGGATAATTATCGGCTAGAAGATGATATTCCTTAGTTCTTTTATTGGATTAGTGGTGGTATTCTGGTATCACACCGATATACTCCGCTGTGGTGAGGATAGTTCTGGGGTAGATATTTGTGACATTTATCGAGTAGAGACTCTATGTACAATTTTATTGCGATATAAGACGACGCTTTTTATCTCGAAATAAGAAAATCGCTATCCCCTCTTTGTTCTTCTTCTTCGTCCGAAATACGACGAAAACCGGTCCCGAGCCGTCGCCTTATATCGAACGAAAACTGTAGTGAAATATCGGCGTGGATCAGAAATGATCCCGGTGTTTCGTAAATGGCAATCCATCTGAATAAGTTAATCGAGTTCGTTAAACAAGCTTTCGCCTGCGCGTCCATAAATTCACTTTTAATCGACGCAGCATGCGCGTGCAGAGTTGAATAATGACACAATTTAGATGCGGCGCGAACTTTCTCGTGAAAAAAAAAAAAGAAAGAACCCCGAACTGACGAAAAACACCGACTCATGCAAATTCTGCGAACGAACAGCCTCGGAGTACGGGGTAACTTTAGCTCGGAGAATTTTCTTCCGCGTGGATCATTAATTGTTGATAGAGAAGTCACGACGGAGATCGGTGGCCAATCGGTCGGAACGATTTGTCAATCTGCTTTCGGCAAGCAACTCACGCAGATAACTTTTTCTAACGACCAAGATGAGGGAGGGCACAACTTAACTTCTCCCCACTAAAACCGTCAGTGAACTCGTGGAAAGAGAATTTACGACGAGGCGCCCGTACTCCTGCTGAAGAATGGCGAGTTCACCTTAAAAAACGAATAAACACTTTCCGCAGCAGTGCTTTAGTGTAAACGGAGGAAGCGAAACCGGAGCAAAATGGTTCCGCGGAAACAATAGCCAGGGATGTTTCAACCGATTCGGTACATCTGACGGACTTGGACCACCCCTACCTTTAAAAAACCGACTTTTCCTTTTTCAAATTTTCTCGAAGTTTCACGAGTCTAGAATGGTCTACTAAAGCGATTGTTCTATCATTTTTGTAGATTTTCTAATGTCTTAAAATAATCGTTTTTATTTCTGTAAATCTGCCAGAAAATTGTTATACAGAAATTCTAATACAACAGTATTAAATTTAAGAAAACAGTGTAATAGTCGAATAGTGTAATAGAGCAACGAGGCTAACAATTTTGTATTCATAATACTTTCTCTAGCACAAAATTAGATACTCTGCCGGCAATATTAAATTTAGCGTAACGTTCTGTTAGTAAATTAATCCAGTATGTTTGCAATCTCTTTCACAGATTTTTACAAACCACTGGCAATTCAAATGTTTACTTAATTTGAGCGCCGAAAGGTAAGCTACAAAATAACGGTGTCACAGTGTTGGAAAAGTTATTTGCACTGCAAAATTCGGTGAGTCAACAAGCCCTGTGACAAAGTGCGTTTTTGGCATTGCGTTTCGTACGAATATCCCACATATAAATCTTCGACGGAGATAGTCGAAAATTTGTGACGTACTTTTGCGACCGAACACTGTATTACACGGTGCCAAAAGTTTCCCAAAAATTTCGATCCGGAGGCTTTAATCTTGATGATTGACCACACAACGTTCGAACAACGTCACAAATAACAGACAATATTTTCCACGAGTGTGCTCATCAATCTCTCAAAATCTAAACAACGCTATTTGAAATACAATTTGAAATTTTCATCACATACATACATAGAATCGTATTACAAACCTAGAAGCCAAATGAAGTGTACTCTGTTAATTCTAAATATGAAGCATTTTCTTAGTTGTAATTATAAAATGTTAAAAAACGTAACAAGAGAATCTCGTTAACCTGCCGAAAATTATACTGCATGTTACGGTTTCAAGTAACAATCTGTGTAATTTAAATAAACATAATGATGATCCTCCAACATGTAATCTTAATTTTGGTAGATTGAAGATGCTAGTACTTTATTATAAAATAGTATTGATATTAGTAGTTTCATCGGCAATCGCCAACGATCAAATCTCCAACATTAATCATATTAAATGACACTAGTTTCCTTTTTTTACAATATTTTGTAGAAATAACGAAAATAAGTTTTTTCAAATTATTAGCCATATTTATATAGCAATTTGTTGAAAAATATATGGAAGAACAGAATGGTACCAAAAGGTATCTACTAAATATGAATATTAGGTACCCAATTTTTTTCGGGTGGGTGTCGTTAAAAAGCGGAAACAATGACACGAAAATCAGATCAGTTAGAATGGGACAGAGGGAAAATAGCGAGTTTTCGTTAACACTTTAACGACCGCTGACACAACATGTGTGTGATAGCCGGAACAACCGTGCCATGTTTGCTATGCAAAGAAAATTAGAAAACCTACTTATTTTATGTGTAAGACATGTAAAATGCCATTACATGTAGATGATTGCTTTCATAATTATCATACAAAGGAAAAATATTAAATTCGTATATAATTTATATTGAAAAATATTACATTTTTGTTGTTTTTTTTTTGTTTTATGTTAACTTTTTCGTGAATTTAATAAAGTTCTTTAAAATTAATTCTTCAAAAATACTGCCGGCCCCTGGCGACGTTTGATTGCGTAGAAGTGCAGTCGTTAAAGTGTTAATACTAGGTTTACGGAGCATTATGGTAAAAGTGACAATTCAGCATTACTTTATAAAAATAACAAGAGCATGTTACCTTTAAAACCATTACTGGCAATATTTTAAAAATAATATGTACCCAAAGAAATATATTTGCCAAATAATTTCCGACATATGCATCCTCAGAATCTTAATAATTTTCAATGAAAAATATCAGAACCATTTTGACCGGCAAACCTGGTGTTAAGAAAACTCTACCGGGAACGGAGGCTTCCTGTTGGCGAGCGGATCGATGTTATTTAGGCAAGTGGTGGGTTATGTGAACGGCGTCCATTCACCATGTTCGGGAATGCTTCGCGAACGGGAATACGGTCCGATTGGCCGTGCGCGAATTTTCCAGCTCGCGACGACCACCGCGAAACTCCGCCGGGTTTCTGCCACGACCCCGAAGTTTATAAATTGCCGACGTCGACGGGATCTCGCGACATGGTTTCAATATTCCGCACGCACACGTCCGCCGGAAGTTACTCGGTTTGTGGGCCATATCGGGATTCGTGTCGATCATCGAACTGGGAAGACACCGCGGTCGAGATATATTCTCGTTTCGCGCCACCGATAGAAAAAGAGTCGACGCTCGAACACGTCGTCCTTTTCCTTTTGGCATCGACCCGAAACTCGACGAGCTGTGCAACTAGATTGCGTGTACGTCCATGCAAATCCACGTTTTCGGAATAAAATTAATCAGAAAGTGGCACCTGTCCGCACTCCACCTCTGCCGGATTTTGCTCACGCACTATTTATTTTACATCCGATATTTATCTATTTTCTTTTCAAAACTACGCGAAATTTTACAGAACATTTTGTGGACACTTTGTTCATTTCGTAAAGATCGATTTTCTTTTCAGGCATTTTAAAACTCTTGCACAGATATTTTATTCTTATTTTTCGTACGTTCTATTTGTTAGTTTCTACACATTTCGAGCGCATAGACGGCGATAAGAGTACAGGTAACTTTCGAACAAACAGTTTGCAAGTAGATGAATCTAGTGTAACATCATTTATGCAACGTAAGCGAAGGCTAGCGTGGTGATCATTGTGCCAATACGGAATTTACGTAACATAGTTGCCACAGTTGCACATGCTATCGTCAATGAACGTAATGGACCTATTTTGCAATCATGCGACCGATTACACTATTTGTAAAATAGGCGTGCAGACGTAACAAGCTGCAAATTGAAATCTGTAACGTGTACGAAGTAACGAATATGCGAATATTGTATTATAGTGTTTGCGAATGCGTGTGATTCGATCGGTACGCTGACAAAAATATTCCATTTCGCCTAATAGACGGTCATTACGAGTTTCTACTGTATCGGACGAACGTGGTAAATCATTTTCCTGTAAAACAATACCTTTCAATACAATCGTGCATCAAATTTTGATCTCGGAAAAAACTCTGTTGCAATATATTCTAAATTTAATTTACGTTCTACTCTTTAATTTACGTTTAACCGAGCGAAGCCACGAGGGGACGTTAACGTTATCGCCGTGTAAAAGGCGGAACAACATTCTGGAGTATTTACGTAGTCGTGGTTTACAAGTAGGTACAACAATCTTTTGAGGAGAACGCCTGGACTCGATGCAAGTAGTTCGGCAAAGAAGTAGGACGAAGAAGCACAAGTGGTGGCCATACACTCTCGGTGTAGCAAACTATTTGCAAACTCTTTGTATTGTTGTCCAGCGAAGTTTCTACAAAGCCTTCTATATGTGAAAGCTTCTTCAGTTTACTTTGAAAGATCCTTAAACAGGTATTATGGTACTGAATCTTCCGCGTTTCTCGCGTCACGCGATATCTTTTCCGATTGAATCATCCTGTTACAAAGTGCACCATGCTTCACCGCCACTCCCGTTACATTTGCCAATAAAAATTAGCAATAACGAGTCTATTAAAATTCAGCCTTCTACATTCGCTTCTTCTCAAATACCATCATTATTACAAGAAATTCACCAGCTATGCACGCTTATGTCTTAGTCAGAAAATAAATATGTAATCAAATTAAATGCTATACATACAGTGGGTGTAGAAAGCATTCGTACACCAATAAATTTGACACAAAAGTTCGTAAAACTGTCGTTTACTAATTATTTTTTTATAAGCAATGAGTATTAACATATTCTAGGATATTTATAGAATAGATGCAATGCAGAAAAAATGATTTACTTGCATAACTTACAAAATTAACAAAAAAAAAAAACAGGAAATAGACAGAAATACACAAACAATAACTGTTCGTACAGTTCTCAATTTGAACTGCTTACAGGAGAATTTATAATGTAAACATATCGTATCGAGGATCGTGGACCGTCGATCGTGGTCCTTCGCCGATCGTCAGTATGTTTGTCAACATTGGTGATATCAGTAGCATTGAAAATTTCGTAGTATTATCAGTTACAGTTTAGAAATGGGACGAAAGCGAGCGGAAACTACAATAGCAGAAAGAAAAATTATTGTTAATTTGCATAATCAACCTAAAAGTTTGGCAGAGATTTCACGCATTGTAAGTAGACCTCAATCTACGATAAAAAGCATAATTGATAGGTACGGACTTCGAAAAACACTAAAAAATAACGCAAGAAGTGGACGTCCAAGGAAATTTAATGATCATACTGGCCGAGTTATTATCCGAATGGTAAAGCAAAATCCAAAAATAAGTGCTATAAAAATAGTTGAACACCTTAAAAATAATTTAAATACGGATATATCTGTTAGTACTGTGCGCAGTTTTTACGAAATCAAGGATATCATGGTCGAGTAGCCCGTAGAAAATATTTCGTAAGTGAAACGAATAGAAAGAAAAGATTACAATTCGCAAATAATAATGTCACTACGCCAATGGAGTACTGGAATAGAGTGATTTTCACAAATGAAAGCAAATTCTACATTATTGGATCAGATGGACACTGTACTGTTTGGAAAAAAAAAATACAGAATTGAAGCCAGAAAACTTACAGCCTACAGTGAAACACGGTGGAGGTTCTGTAACTGTTTGGGGATGCATGAGTGCAGCTGGTGTTAGCACATTCCAATTTATCGACGGAATAATGAACCACAGGGTTTATATTGACATTTTAAAGAGCAATCTTCTTTTCAGTGCAGAAAAAATAGGCATTAAAGATAGTTTCGTTTTCATGCAAGATAATGATCCCAAGCACGCTGCGTACAATACCAGAATGTGGATACTAAATAATACCCCGGCGTATCTAAAAACTCCTCCACAGTCTCCCGACATCAACCCCATAGAACATTTATGGGATTACCTGGACCGTCAGATCAGAAAACGTGAAATTTCCTCAAAAGAAGACCTAAAAAATGCTCTCATAGAGGAGTGGAATAAAATTCCGCCACACGTAACATCGAATTTAGTTAATTCGATACCGAAAAGGATTGCAGCAATTATAAACTCAAAAGAATATCCTACTAAGTATTAAATAAATCTTTTTCTATAATTTTCTAATGTTAAATTAATTTAAATTGCGTTTTATTCGTCAATTTCTGGAAATTTAAGAACTGAACGAATAGTTATTGCTTGTGTATTTCTGTAGATTTTGTGCTTTTTCCTGTTAATTTTGTAAGTTATACAAGTAAATCATTTTTTTTGCACTGCATCTATTCTATTATCCTAGAATATGTTAATACACATTTTTTACAAAAAAATAATTAGTAAACAACAGTTTTAGGAACTTTTGTATCAAATTTATTGGTGTACGAATACTTTCTACTCTATAATTGTCCCCACTGACGCGGGATATACCCCGTGAGGGGTCAAGAAGCACGAGTGTAAACATAACACGGTTCGGGTATGTCTCCTGCACCATATATGTTGTTATCAAGACCCATGTTGTTGATATATATCGAGAGTCCACTGTACTTCTATTAATCCGATGAAAAAGGGATATAAAATTCCGCACTGTGGCCATTCCAGGCTGGTGTAACGCAACAATATTGACAAATAGTAACGAGAGGACACGTCGACGGGAGAATAGTCAATTTTATTTGCTAGGTACTCGTAAAGACAAGGGGAAAAACGTGCGGGCGAAGAGAATGCAAAAGGGGCGAGAAAAAGGGTAGAAGAAAAATTACAGGACGTGTGACACGGGTTAAAAGCGAGACGTGCGGTCATCCAGGCTTAATTACATATGCAAGCAACACCGAGCATCGTGTGTGACAGGTCAGCCCTGAAGCTGGATGGTCCCGAGCAACGGTCAGGGTCATAAAAGGAAACATTCTAATTGAATTCGTGCTTTGTGTTGTATTTTAAGCGAAATAAATATTTTCGCGGCATGTGGCCGCGCAGCGCAGTGATGCCCGTTGAAGCGTAATTGCAAGACTGCGGACGTTTATGCGGCTGAAATACATTAGACCATGCTAAATGAAATACAGCGGCGTTGCCCGCGGATGTGTTCGAACCAGAGCAATCCCCGTCGTTGGCAAACAAAGTGATTTCGAATTTATGCTTTCGAGACAAGACAACAATCGAAATCGGACGCGCTGCTTCCGAACATGCACCACCGAAGTGGTGCGGAAAGAGAGCATGCACAAAATTCGTTGGAAATTGTGTACAGTCTATGCATACATTTCGGATTAGTTTTAAAATGTTCTGAACAGTTCTGCATTCTTAGAAGATCATAGACAAAGCAGAATTAATACAATCGCTTAAGTTGAAATTTTTGGAATTTATATACTGTAGTCACCACTTCCGAAATTATTATTTAAAAGAAAATTGTCGAGCTGCTTCCATATTCAGCTGAATCATTAAAAAGTGTATTGTCTAAAATTCCGAAAATCGGTCAGCTCCGATTCAGATAAAACTTGGTAAATGGGTTCATTCTGCAGTAAAAACATCTTTTTCAAACGGATTTTTGACGGTTCGAAAAAATTCTTTTATCATACCAATGAGCACGTATTTTAAGACGATGCCCCTCACCCTGCGCCAGCCCTTGTCGCAAAATTAACTCGAACCTAACCAAAATTCGGCGGTACGGTAGAAAGTAATACTAATATGAAAACACTTTTTAACGAGTCGCCAAAAATTATTTTGTCAAACATCTTTTTAACCCAAAATGGGGCCATGTGAAAAATTTGAGCTTAATCCAATTTGACCGACTTTCGGAACTTCAGTCAGTGTAATAACAGGCGTTCGGTCGGTAAAGAATTAGGAATTATAGGAAGGCTTCCCGAGGCAATATAAAAGATTATTTTAAAAAATACACACTAGAGATACGTACATAACTGATTTAACTCGAATAGCTTCTGCAATTTTTTAGTTGTACGAACGAGAAGGCGGTGCATACAGATGTTGCGCAGCGTCACGGAGTACATTATACAAAGGATTTATTTTTTGTATTCTACGCTGGAGGCAACTCAAAGAATATTCTTTGTGTCGCGATTCAAAGGAACGTTGAATTCTAAATGAAAATGGACAAATTACAATAAGAATGGTAACGTTACATGGCTAAATAATGCAGCAGTGGTTGGTCAGCAATGTTCAGCAACGAAACGAAACGTTTCGCGAACATTTAATAAACTGCGAATTTTTGTGGCGAGATAAAAGTTGTCCACATCATTTGTGAACAGCAACAGCTAAATCGCAACGCATTTCCTCTTTTAATAATTTTAATAAGTCAAAATTAACAACATCGTTCAATTCTTCTAACGTTTTTACAATTTTGTATTCGACCAATCTATTTTTGTCGTAAACGCATCCTGCATCTGATTGTTCAGTATGAAGTTGAGAAACGTTCACACAGATCCACTTATAAAAAAAAAATAGAAAATTTTGAAACGTCTAGAAAAAAAAAGACCGCTGAACTCTTGTAATACAAATTCCCGAAAGAAAAATGCGTGCACCACAGTCGTGCTAATATTTTAAATGATCCAATTTTTGCGTAGGAAACCTTTTCCCGTCGCACGCAACTTAGAATCTAATTTGATCACGCCACGTCCACTGTATACGCACGCATACGTCATTTTAACTAATTTTCGGCGCGGCAGCATCTGGTGTCGCGGCGTTAATAAAACATTTTTACGCAAGGGAGCGCGCGCGTGAACTGAACTTCGCTTTTGCGTTTCGAGGTATGCCCGGCAAAGTTCGGTCGTTTAATTTGTGTAATACACTTCAACTCGATCAAATGTTCCCTACGCAGCGGCGTATAATTACCGCAATGAAAGAGACAATCAACTCGCGGTGGCAACGTGTCGAAGCCATTAACTGATGAATGTGACATCGTTAAAATAGCACAGAATGTCTAACGAAAATAATGGCACGGACGATATCACGAAAGCGAAATATTGTCAACGAGTCCCGGGCGAGAGAACGTCGTTCGAACCATCCCCGTAATTTCGCGTAAAGATATTTCACCGCGTTTTTATTAAACGTGTAGACATGGTATTTCTGTTGGCATTTGTGCGCGAGCGAGCGAGCGAGCGGGCACCCCTCTGCTACCCGTCTTCTATCTTCTATCTTCCATCACCCACCCCCTTCGTTCGTCCACTAAAAACTCTATCGCTTCTGTTGCCTTCTCCCTTCTCCATTCGCGACCCCCTCCTTTTCACCCCCGCTGCGCCGCTCTTCAACTCTTTTTTCGACTTCCCTTTCCGCACATCCGTTTATCTTGATGTGTAACTACGGTCAGCAACACAGTTCACGGGAAGTTTCGTTGTTTATTTGCTTCCAGATTGTCCCCAAGAACCCGCCCCGAAATTCGTCGACGTCGGGGAAACCGTTTGATCGATTCGAATTTGTTACGGGATCCGTACTTCTGCCTCGCTTGTTCTACTCGCTCCCCTCCCCCTCGTTCTCCCCCCGTCAACCTGCCGATTTCGTTAATCCCCCGTATTCTTTTGTCCGAATTCGACTGCCGAATTTTTTCAACCTCGCTGCGACACGACAATCTTTGAAAAAAGATTTTTTCTCGTGAGTCTACCATAGATTCGAAGATTTTATTCAATTCTTTCAATATTTCCATTGTTTCTTGAATAAGAATAACTTACAATAATAATTATAATAATACCACAATTTGTATGTAATTTAAATTATTGTTATATTATAACAACTCATAATAATTTTAAACTATTTAATATATAAAAAATATCTTAAACAGAATAAAAACGTTAAGAATTAGTTGCAACTATTATTAACAATATTTGACAATTTTAAAAGAAAAATTTCTTAAAAATGCTAAATGTGTTTGCAAGAAAATTGTATACAGTACATGGAAGAACAATTTGCATGTTCCCCGCGAGACACCATTGACAGGATTAGGTGATTCAACTTATTGTCGGCGTCTCGAATGTATTCCGGGCGTTCTGCCCAAAATGCTCGAGAACTGTCCACGGTCGTTGCCAAATTATGCTTCTTTTAAGGCGGCGGCAATATTAGCCGTGGCCGTCTGTGGAGTAGCAGCTATTTAAGCAAATTTGATTGCGATCACGTACACAGAAACTTTGATCCTTTGAACGACACACGCTCCTTTGAAGCTGACATCATGTCACAGGTGGCCGAGTGAAATACCTTATGATCGATCAATTTAAAAGCGCTATTCAATATTTCGTCGTGTTAAGCTGCTGTCTACATAATATTATGTATCATCGTAAATATTTATTGTAACGCTTCAATACCGCAAAAATACCTACTGTACCATTTGTAGAAAGCAGAATGAAATTGTGTGATTTTCGGGGAAAATACTTTTCTTCTAATCTTTAATTTCTCGACATAGCTACGCGACAGTGGATGATCAAATTATTAATCCAAATTTATTTGCGAATTTCGCACCTTCGTGGAAAAATAAAAAGTTAGTGTAGCTAGGCTTTTATTTAATAATTATATTTTTCATATAAATTTGTATGCGAGTTGCTCGAATAATTCGATCACTGTAACTCGTAATTTCATCATAATTTACTCGTGTTTTGAGAATAGACAACTTCGTAGTCTCGACTGATTATTATCCTCTACCGCCTCGCCATTATAAAATGAGTGTTACAGAAGTATTCGTTATAAGCGACACTGAATATTTGTTTCTAAAAGAATGTCTTCTTCTTCAGTAATATTCCCCATTTTTCAGTACAGGTTTCGTTACATTTAAATGTGATAAAAGGTGTCAGTATTTTATTAGGAAAGTCATAATAATTTGGTTAGCTGAACTTAAAGTGTGATCGCATAACTTTTCAACCAGTGAGTTCCTCGCCTTAAAGCTTCGATTTTTGGCATGTTCTCGTCAAGATCTACGGAGCTATATAGTAGAAAGTTAAAAATTTCTGGGTTGTCAAGGTGAAGTTTAGCCATTTGCTTTGTCTCGAATCATTTCTTGCACTTTAAAATGTCGTGATTAACGCTTTGATCGCCAAACTAGAAACCCCAAAAATTCCGTAAAATCAAAGTAATTTATTTAATGAAATAAAAATTGCAAAGAATTAAATGTATGATACTGAGTAATCCTCCAACTTCCTTGCATGTTACAGATCCTAATCAAGTTTAGTACAATGAATATATCAACGTAAAAATTCATTTTAAAACCGGCACAAATAATTCCGTGACCCACAAATGGGTGACGTGGCATTCAACGCATTAAGCAATATACGTATATTATAGTGTAGTAAATAAGTGTAGACGTGTAGAATGGACATTTTCGACTTGCAACAGGAACAAAGTTCGAAAAATATCGCACACACAAACGGTTGCTCGTGTGTGCACAAGGTGTAATGGAAAGCGACACTTGACCCAGCAATTGTCGAAAAACTGATCGAATATTCGTGAAGCAATTGAGATTCGGGCAGATATAATGTCCGACACGTGTTCGCCGATGTTCACGAAAATCCAGCGCCGTTCAGCGAGGATTTATGGCTTCTTATCGGGCCGGGCACTCGTGAATTATGCAAAATTGTTAGAAACAGCGTTCAGCTGTTCTCCCCCCTCCCCCCTCCGTGATGGTCTGCGCACAGATCGGATGGAAAGACGGAGGGCAGCGCTCGCAATTCCAGTTTACTAGATTAAAACGATAGATTGTCTCGAATTACTTTCGTGGCAGTGGATCTTTCGGCCCGGGGAAGATTTAAGGCAATGCTTTAAATAACAACGGCAGCCGGACAGCGGAAGAACTCCACGGTAAAAAAAATCCGTCTCCGCGGGGGCCCCGGATCCTTTCAAGGGAAATTTGCAGTCGGTTTTTCTAAACGTAAGATAAACTCGCGCAGTTAATTTGATGTACTCGAAGCTCATCGCAATTTAGCGAGGTGGGGCCAACGGGGCCGTAAACTAATTGAGGAGTTCCTCCTGCTTTCTTTCTTTCTCTGTTCCTTTTTTCTCTTTCTCTCTCTCTCTCTGTCTCTCTCTTTTTTTGTCTCTACGCTCTCGTTCTGAGCCATGCTGGCGCTAACGACTAAGAGTTTAATCAAAGGGGACAGTCGAGGGAACAGCTCCGTATTTCTTCGTTTGACGGCCCAGCGAAAACACTTCCTACGTCCACATTACGCTTCCGCGCCATATTACCCGTCGCGTAATCATTTCGGTTGCGAATTCATGTTCGCGACCCTCGCTCTTCTGCTGCGACCGTTATGTATCGATCTCGTTACGAATCGAACTGTTCGATTGCTTCTCGCGTCATTTTCCTGCGAAACGAGACGCCCCGTCGGAGACCACGGTACCGTTCCGGCGACCAGAAACGCTCAGCGGGGAACCAAATTGAACCAATGAAACCCGTTTTTCTTTTAACACTAAAACTACCGAGCCTTAAAAGTAACTGATACATGTTGGTCTCATAAAAATGAGGAGATTGAATTTATTTGAATTTTCTGCGCTTCCTATTAAAATGCATTCTTTATTAAATATATCTACAGTGATTTCTCTATACATGTCGCCAAGACCTGGATGATAAATGTCGAGGAATTATCCCCTCTACCACGGAGTATACCGAGAGAGGCCTCGAATTGTAAACACAACATGTCTCCTGGACGATACATGACACTGGCAAGACCCCTATTGTTAACACAGATCGAAAATTCACTGTGTTTAATCATTTCCCATGAAAGCATCTTACAATTTCACTAATTGTAAAATGAAAAATCTGGAAAATCATTACATCCGTATTTATTAAGACAAAGTCCGATAGACTTCAAGAAGCATACGATTTTACTTATTTCAGCTTGAGATTTAATTTTTAAAAGAATTCACATTTATTCTGTTCTAAACAAATTTGAATTTTTAACGATCCAGTCACCGTTGAGCTATCCTTTACGTTTTAGTAATAACCTGGAAAAAATTCGAAGACTCAAGTCTCCCATGTTTTAAAACCTACAAACTTGTTTATCGAAATATATTATAAAATTTTAGCTTCATCTCATCAATGTTATTGTAAATCTCTTGTTCGTTCGTTTTCTAAGAACTCAGTATTTCAAATTTTGTCTATAATTTCCTGAAAAGTTTAACAAGATTTTCGGTGATTTTTGACACTGCGCGTAATGGAATGTTAAATGGTTAACAGTAGCCATCTTAGAGGTTTCCACGCGGATAATCGTGGTAGCCAATTTTCTGTATCGTGACACGTGGCGAATCGCCGTGTGGATTTTCGATTAAGTCGTCTTGATGTTCTAAGGTCCCGCGAGGGATGCGTTAAGGGACACGTCTACGGACTATCATCTGCCAAATTAATATTAGGCGACGCTTCAAAGAGGAGAGCCAGTAGTGTTTGATAATTCCTGTTACGCGAATCTACGTCTCGAACAGTTGCGCTCTACGCAGTGATGACGATGATTGATTCTGCTGAGAGCACTACGAACACGTTCAAGATAATAAGCCGACTATAGCTGCATGTGTATACATAGCTAGAATAAATAATTAACAGTCTACTGAAAGACAAAATTCAGCGATGCAATTAATAAATTCCAGCTACGTTCACAAAGTAAATAATTATTGCCAATTTGCCCTCCCAATTGTGAAACAAATTGCCACGATATGTAGAAAAAATTTGTTGAGTTCGATAAGAATATCTGAAATATTATTATTATTTATTTAAACCATATAAGGATTATATAGCAAACAACCTAAGTAGTGAAGTTATTATTCCAATGTTGCGTACAGTAGAACATTTTCTACGAATAAATTTTTCCACGCACAATTTAAAGAAATTAGTCATCGCAGATTGCATAAATATTAATCGTGACTGTAGGCCCTTCCATTGCACAAATTTTGAGTTTGTAACTTTTTTAATTCTTGTTCAGACCCGTAGAATATACTGCCAATGTTTGGCACGTTAAACCGGGGTTCCCTATAGAGAAATAGAGAGAGAGAGAGAGAGAGAGAGAGAGAGAGACATTTCTTTTAAGCGACATTCGTTAACTATTAATTGTGTTGATTAATCGCACTTATTAATAATCACGAGTGGCAGTGGACATTTATGACCGACGCAGTCGCGTCGACGTTTTAAATTCCGCAAAGCGAGATTATAATCGTTGAGCAAATTATTCAGCTATCACTTAATAAACAGTCATCGATTTCCAATGAAGAACATTGCGCGTTGCGCAAAAATGTTGTAGACAGTCGGGGACAAAATTAAGTGGACAGCCTTTAGCAACTAATAACTTGCTTAATATTGAAACGAACGACTTAAGCTTTTTTTTTAGACGTTAGAAGGATTAGTGTACTGAATGAAAAAATTAATTAAAAATCACCATTGCTCGGAACTGTGAAGAAGAAAATTTAGAACATATTAATGTTGTTGGGAGCTACGAATATTTCGAGATGAGAGCTTAAGGGTCAATGCTGCGAGATACATATTTCTGAAAAAGTTTCTTCCACCTGGTAAAGGTAAATAAATTTTTTTCTACCCGGTAAACTAATCCCTCTGACATCCCAACAAGACTCGAGTTCTTTCGTCGAATTTAAAAAGAGTGATTGGTTTTTAAAGGCTGTCCACGTAATATTGTCTCAGGTGCAGCATCGCTCCACCGACGGGCTCTTAATACAACGGGCAGAGCCAACAAACAGCGTAACGCTATAAATAAAGAGGACCCGTTGGAAATTAATCTACCGTTCAATTGTGCTCCGGTTCCCGTCCAGCGAGATAAACAGTTATTTTTCGCGGGAGTACCTATGATATTAAACAACTCGGGAAAGTCTTAATTGTGTTTACATGAGAGGTCTATCCTTCCTCCCCGTGTCGCTTCCAATTACTTCCCCACACTTCGGTGACACCATTTACTCGCTACCACGGAGGAAACGTATTTTTATTTCCATCAGCTGTATGTTGGGGGAAAAAGAAGAAGAGGAGGAAGAAAGAGGAAACTAGAAGAAAGAAGATGAAAGAAAGAAGAAGAAGAAGAAATTGCTCGGCAGGGAATCCCGTTGTAGGACAAAAGAAATAGAAACCATCCGTGTAGAGGCATCAATCGTTCGATAGCTACGTGGATATTAGGTTCGACTGTTTCCTCTCGTCTCGCTCAGAGTTTCTACTGGCGATGCTATCATCCCTCCCCCCTCTCTCTGACCCCCCTCTCTTGTCGTATCGTTCTCGTTTGCTGCTCTTTTCAGTTACTCCGCTATTTTCCGTTTTGACCCGGTTGCTTTCTCGAGCGACACTTTCTATCTGTCGTTTGCTTGCCCCCTTTAATGATCCACTTGTGCCGAACTTATTCCTCGCGCACTCACAATCAGCCAGCGATGGCGGCTAGAACATTCGATAGCCGGGCGTGCTTCGAAGTCAGACCGGAAAAACTTGGAGGAGCCTTCGAGGAACTTTCGAGACACCATTCCCAGGCCCGATCGAGAGTCAAAAATGTCGCGGGTGTGCCTCGAGTGCAATAACGGGAAACACTGTCACCCCTTTGCCAACTTTCCACATTTTTTTCCACCGAGAATAGCCGTCGCGCCTTTGTCCGCCCGAAGCCTATTAGAATTATCAGCGACCGTGTTTCCGCGAAAAGGAAGCCGAAAAATCTCCTGAATGGTTTTTCTCGAACTGCTAACGGGCCCTTCCTTCTCCGAAACAATATATTTTGTATTTTATTATCACTGTTCGCGAGTGTGAAAGCACTCGTCGTAACACGATAATAATAGCAAACATGTTTAAATCGTTACGTACAAATAATAATAATTTTAGAGTAAATTAATTAAGAAGGAAAAAAAAATAAATTCATAAATAAATAATTCATAAATAAAAAAAAATTATTAATTTTAAAAAACACGATGTTTTCGATGTTTTTTTTAAATTTAATTAAATTAAATTATTATTATTATTTTTTTTATTAATTCATAAATTCATTAATTTCAGATGATTTTTTTATTTTTTTAGTTAATAATATCACATTGCATGTTATCAATAGCAAACGTCTAAATATATATTTGAACGTTATATATGAGTAGTAATAATTGCAGGATAATTATGCGAAATTATATAACAATTGTACGTGTTTGGAGCGTGAGTTGCAATCCTGAACGAAGATTATTCGTATCACGTGACCATAGAGCAATAGTTGGGCGAGATACAAAGTAGCCGAAATGAAATTCCACGGTTATTTAAGTTATAATTTGTTACTGATAAATAGGAGCAAATTACGCTTGTTATTAACCCGTCATTGGTCAAAGTGAGCGGTTGAAATTCAGCGAGCAGCGTAAAACTCTGAACGACTAAACTGCGTGTTACGATGTTACAGCAACGTTCCAAATTATAACTTCGCAGAAAGTTCGGCGAAACGTTCCGCGAAAATTTGCGTGTTTGCGTGGCTCGGCAGACTTGGAGGGACAAAAACTGTCGTGGCGATATACATCTTCACTCGTTCATATTCGTAATTTGTTTAAGTAGCCAGCACGCCTATGACTCAATTAAGAACGTAACCGTAGAACGTGTCGCGCAAGGCGTTCGCACAAATGAAATTTCCGAAGCAGCGTCTACTATATAATTTCTCACGATCTTTATTCTTTACTACAGTGTTCACTCTATATATGTCCCTAGCCGATAAAAGACCCAGAACTAGGGAGCCAAGAAGCTCGAGTCACCTCGGACTCCGAGGAGTGCAAGGTCACGTGGATCAAAGAATAACATCTCCTGACCGATATATGTCCGTGGCTACACCCGTGTTTTGGACATATATCGAGTAAACACTGTACATACTCTACGGACCGCTGAGCCGTACCGAATAAAAATAAAATCTTAACAAATGCGTCAGATATACAGTCTTTTCTCGATATATGTCACAAATATCTGGCTGATAAACGTCGCGGAACTATCCCCACTACCGCGGGGTATACACAACACAGGTTGGGTACGCCGTTCGGCGTGGATTAAAGAGTAGTATCTCTTGGACGACATATACCGCTGGCAAGACCAGTGTTATTGACATATACCGAGAAAACACTACGTACGGTTTTACACCGTTTTATAAAACTTACAAGACTAATTTAGATTTCTCACGTTTTTGGTAATAGTGCTCGACTAAAGAAATTTACTGAACAATTTCCATCCGAAGCATTTTTACAATTTCGATAATTAGAAAATAAAAAATGTAAAACCGGTAGAGTTCGATCGGACATGTTGCGGTTAAGTGTTAACAATGGAGTGACACGATGAAAAATACCGACGCTGATGGAAAACCGCCGACGGAAACAAATTAATTAGCGAGTAGACGCCGAAGCCAGAAGCCAAGAGGGTGTTCACTAACATTTGCGTTTCCAGGTGAACGGAGAGATAATATCTCCGACAATTCGAACGTGTCAAATTACATCAATCTCTCAATTAAAAAATCACAATGGAAGGAATAAGTTACGGCCGCCTTAATTACTTTGTCCTGGATAAAAGGATTACTTATCACGGCGATCGTTTGCACGAGAGAAAAGGGAAGGGGCGGGCGAAAGGTGGAAGGGGGAGGGGGAGAAAAAAGCCGAGTAGAACCACGGTAATTCGGTGGGTCATTTATTCTCGCGCCGGGAAAAGAGATCTCGCCGCGCGCGGAAGTCCGTCGAGAAAATGGCGATAAGGAACGCTGCGAGTCACGTTATGTACGGAGGCACACGCGTGACTTTACAACTGTATGCGGTGTTCCTTTCGAAATCCTGCCGCGCCAGCTACTTTTCGAACCTGACACGTTTGTGTGTCCGGTTACGTGACGCGCCGGAGCGATTATTGTCGCGGAGCATGTAATTCTGCAAATACTTCTGGCCGGTTCCGTTCGCGCGCCAAACGCCACGCCTTCGAACAATAGCTCCAGGTTGACGACCAATCGATAATCACGTAGGGTCTTCGAACAAGTTATAAACAATATTTTTATTTTAAAAAATATGCTTAATTACGGTTAAATAGAAGGTACAGCGTTTACTTGTTATTCGTCAGGAGATACTATTCATTGATTCACGCGACTTTATGTTCTTGGCCCCTCACGGGATATATCCCGTGGCAGTGGGGATAGTATGGGACTTTTATCGGCTAGGGATTTGGGACATACAGTGAATTCTCGATATCTGTCAACGACACGGGTCCTGCGATAGTGGGGATAATTCCGCGACGTTTATCATCCAGACGTTGGCGACATATATAGGGAAAGCACTGTATTTGCTCAGTCGAATCGATGGAAATGCACGAAACGCACGGGAGAATCGTATTGAAATTAGTTCATATTTAAATTATTGTAACTCCCAAACTATTGACACTATGTTAATAAAACTTGAGGCGTTAGAGAGCGCCAAGCATAAGCCTTGAAACTGTTTTTGCTGGGTTACGATAAGGCGCTTGGTTCCCAAGGTATGGTAGTGTAAAGGCATACATATATCTCGAGAACGGATCGAGATATCGAGATGGGACAGAATGCATTGGAATTGCTTCTTTGTCCTTAGAGTTGTGACATAATGTGTGTCAGACATTGTATCATAAACTGCATCACTGATCATTCGCATTAGTAATAATAATTTTGTCATACCCGCAAAGGTAACCTGATTTATGGTGTTAAAATAAATAAATAAATTTTTAATTGCTTCGACGTATCTTAAATCCTTACCCTACAATATTGAGTCATACTCGTGATGAAGATTCTGAACAGAGTCTAATAAATATATGTATGTTATTAATTTCCTTAAAACCTACACAAAATTCTATTTTGGCGTTATTAGTGTGCAACTATTGAAAAAATGTAGGCATACAATAGATATAAATTCTAAGTTCTAATCACTGAAACCGTAAAATAAATTGTAGCGCAAGCGGTTAACAGAACTTCCGGAAGATAATGAATTCGTATTTGCACTATACCGAAAAGTCGATGAATAGAATGAGGGGACAGAATTTCGCTGACTTTTTAATTTCATCGAATATTATCGAAAATATTGTAATTTAATTGGTACGCACAATGCGCATACTAATTAGAGAGAAGTTGCCAGGGGGTGTAAGGGGGAGGGACACGCATCGAATCGATGAGTTCAATTGTGTTTTTCGATAACGGAACACGGCGGAACTCTGGCGGGCGTAATTTTCATCGGCGGGGTCGGCGAAGAAATTAATTCTTCGCCGCGTTCACGTGTCACGGTGAATTACACGGCCGGTGACAATATTTGCGTCAAAATCATGTCAATGAGCGGAACGCATTACCTCGTTAAAAGTGTTGCCATCGAGCCCGTCGACGCCGCTCGAATAAATCATTAGTTATTCCGGGATCGGGAGCGCGGGAAAATATTTCCGCGCGAATTTATTTCCCCCGTTGCACAATAGCCAATATCGTGCAGATGGTTTTGGCGTGCGTGACAATGCACGAATGTTCCTCGGTGTGCTCGGAAACGATTATTTTTATCGATATTCACTGAACTACCATGCATCCCCCCCCCCCTTCCCCCGGCCATACTCCCAGCGAACCGGACCGAAAATGTGTCAGGAATAACAGAACGACGCGACCGGGTCGGTAAATTTAGTCTTTTAGAAAGCCAAAAACTTCATTTGATTTGCATTAAAACCTTTCCCGCCCTGTGCCCCCCGCCGCCAATCAGTACGCCCGGAGCCGAGAGCTTTGTTGCTTACGAACAATTAGAATGAAATTACCATTTATTTTCTTTGTGCGTATTAATTCGACACCGCGCATTCGGCACACATCAATTATGCCATTAACTCGCCATACAATCCCGTTCTTTAATGCCGTAAATGCTCGCTTGAACAAGAAGATTATTCAATTGTAACGAATGTTTGGCGAAAAACTGCTGAACGGTCGGGAATAATAAAAAATGCTCGACATTTTCGGAGCGTAGCGATTGCGATTTCCATATTTAGTAGAATTTTCTGGACCGATCGATGACAATTCCAGTCAACAGTATTTTTTTCTAAATGATTATAAATGTGCACGAGTCATTTTTAAGGACTTGTGACTGGAGAATTGAATGATGCAGGGTTAGAAAATTTATTGGAATGTGTTCGAGCATCATTCACGGTTAAAAACAAATTTTTTCCAGATTATTGCAGGCAATAGTGTTCATTGTATAGATGTATACATTTAGTACCTCTAAAAATAAGTTAAAAAACGTTACATTTTATTATATTTTATTAAAATATTTAATTAGGTTTCTAATAGTCCGTTAGGTGTAATAGAGAAGTCTGCAGGCAAACAAGAAGAGTAAACATAATCTGTGGTTAACAAAGTAGAATAGAGATTTTTCATGTACAGAGGAGTATAACAAGGAAGCCTTATATTCAAATAAGTAAAATATGTATGGTCGGGCAAGTGGAGAAGTGGAAGAGCATGATCAATAGAATAGTAGCGATCTATGATCAGAGAGATTAAACATAGATACCTTATATTCAAGCAAGCAAACTGTGGACGGTCAGACAAGTGACATCGCTACGGTGTATGGCCAGACCAGTGAAATAAAGACGACCTATTGTCAGACAAGCGGAATAGGGTCGGTCTATGGCCAGAAGAAGGGAATAGAGACAGTCTAAAGTCGGACAAGTGGAATAGGGACGATCTGTGACCAGACAACTAGCACAGCCATTGTGTGAAGTCCTAATAAATGGAAATAGACAACCTATGATCAGACAAATAAAGTACAGATGTCTTATTCCCGAATAAGTAAAATATCGATGGTTTATGATCACACAATTGGAATAGTATCAAGAACTTGATGAGATAGGTGGAATAAAGATGACCTATAATCAGACAAGTAGAATAGGGATACTTTACATTCGAATGAGTAAAATTTCTGTGATTTATGGCCAGAATAAGTGGAATAGTCAATGGCTCGTCGTCAGCCAAGTAGTATAGAGATGATATATGGTCAGACAGTTAAAACAGAGGTACTTCATACTGGAATATGCGAAATCGAGGATCGAACTAATGGAACATTATCCAACAAATGGTAGGATATTTCAACAAGAAATTATTAATATTGGAACATTCGATATTCTATTGAACGTTTTTAAATTTATCGAGACGAAAGATTGAATAAAATAAAAATATAACTGAAATCTATGGAATTAACCACTGGGTTATAAACAATAGTTTTCGTTGCTAATCTGTAATATTTGGTAGTCCTGACCAAATGAAATTCCACTGCCAGGTCGTTCCATTATTCATCGAATGTGCAATAAAAACCAGACGCACACACGAAGAATAGTAAAAATCGTAGAAATCAAATACATAGACAATGACGAGATCAATAGCACGCGGATCGTGTATGGCAGGATAACAGAAACTGGAATTTAATTGTATCGTCGGATACTGGATCGTCTATCGCGAGGACGGCCCCGTTCGATTGAAAATAAAATATTTCACGTTTTATGGGCGTAGATGTTTAATACTGGACTCGAAACTTTCAGCGAATCTGTGCTCGCTGTCATAATAAAAAGGTAACACTGGCCCGGCATTAAAAATTCCATTCCAACTCCTGACTCGTTTAAACACTTTTACAGCACCGCTCTGTGATTAAAACCCGGCTTAAAATTCAGTGCTTGCTGACAATTTCTTATTTACGACCACTATGCCCGGTTTAAGGTGAACACAATATCTGACGAGCAACATGTCCAGCTAGAAATTCCCAGTTAACGAGGATCACCGCCGAAATTTTTCCATTTACTCGGACGCCATTTATGCGCGGCAGATCTGCGAAATTTATGCGAAGGAAGATTTAATCACTCTGAGCAACCGTCATTGTAATCCAACGAAACGTCCGAATGGACCGCATAATTTACAAGTGGAATTTTCGCTGGTTTCAGACTGCAGATTGCTAGCTAATTATGTTTTTAATCACTGTTGTTAAAGAGTTTCCAGTCGAATGTTTCCAAGAGACACTTTGGCTTTGTTACGACCACTATTAAGAGACTGTTGGCAGAATAGTCTTTGAGAGTTTGAATCAACGTTGGTTGGGACTTAAGAGATTTAGGTAGCTTTAGAAAATACAGCGATTTCTCTATATATGTCGCCAATGCCTCGATGATAAATGTCGCGGAATTATCCCCACTATGAATTATCTCCACGAATCTCGAGACGCCTCGAACGTCGAGTCTCCTGCACGATACACGACACTGCCAAGACCCGTGTCGATGACATGTATCGAGAATTAGTTGATCAAGTTTTTCTGGCAATCAAATTTTGGTGGATACGTCATATATTTATATGCCAAAAGTTATTGGCAAAAGTTCAAGATTTACTATCTGTGATACATGAAACAGCAGAGTTTCATCCGAAAGCAACGCAAATTACTCTATTACAAGGAGAAACGAAAATTGCGACTCTGTTGGTGGAATTAGACGATGCAATTTCCGTGATGACAAAAGCTTGCAATCTCTTTTAAAAATAGCAGTACATAATAACAGGGCCGGTAGAATGCTTGCTACTTTTTGTGTGTCCCGCATGCCAACTTTGCTTGTCCACGCTAGCCTCGTCACAGAAGAATGTTTCAGATCTTCTACAAACTTGAAGGAACTGCGGCAAGAAAGGAATTTCAAGCGGTGCGCGACGAAACTAAAATTTTCTAAAATCAGATAACATGAGTCACTCCCGTTCCATCTTCTGCAAAGTTAATCAGACACCGAATGACGGAAGGCGAATTCAGGGAACAACGCCGGAAGAACTCTCGTCGTTTCCAAGTACTGAATCAATCCCAGAAGTGGGTCCCACATGCTACTGGGTTCGCTATGTATGTACATAGTTTTAAGTAAACTGTTAAAGCTCAATCGACGTGGGTTGGCAGTATCGTGCAAAAGTTCACCGCTAACCCAGTACCATCATCCGAGCGAAGAATCAGTAGAACGCCGCTTAACAACTGTGATCATCGATCCCGGCAACCTGGAAAATGTTGCAGTCACTACGGAAATTGTTAATCTGTAAAGCGCACTTCGAAATTTTTATAGAGCCGGGCTCGTGACACGAGCAGTTGCAGTTTATTATTTTTAGATGGAACGCCCAAGCGCAAGCATTCTCAACTTTCGATAAGCTGCGACGTCAGACTGTTACATTTTAATAAACTCGTGCATTTTTAGCATGTTCACAGACTTCGTGTCACCGTATCGTTCACGTGCTCAAACTTTGGAACGTCACGATTTTACGGAGTATTTGTTTAAATCTTTCCCTTCTTTTATATGTCGTTTTCGGTGAAAGAATACCGCAGGAAAACGAAGTTTGACAGTGAGGTGACTTCTTGAAATTTTAATATAATTTACATTTACATTACACGTTCGTGTGTTATAACTAACGCTGACCAAAATTTTTGAATTCCAATTTTTTGAAGGCAGACAAATACAGAAAAGTCGGTCATTTCACTTCAAAATACCGCGGTTTTGTAAATAATCAATATTTTCAATTTCATTTGCTTCGGACCATAACTACACATTCATACGGATTAATAAACGACTTCATTTTTCATTTCAGATAAGCAGGAAGACCAGATTCATGGCAATACTTTGTAAAAAAAAATATAGCACACATGTGATATTGATTATTTCCAAAAATCACACATATATACTTCAAATACTAATAAATATGTGTGCAACATCCCATTACAAAAGCTTTACTAGTTTCTTTTTTAAGATTCCGAAATATTCGAGCAAAAAAAAAATAGTCTCGAAAAACAGAATATTCTGTAAAAAAAAAAAGGAAAAATTGTAGATTTCCTGTTACAGCGAATGAGTGATATAGTGATCGTCTCTTAATGTCACGTTTTGCTGACGCCCCTAGCGTCACATTGCCGTCGCCATCGTCTACCGGTGCAATACCGTGCCAGACAATACGGGCACGGACAAAATGGCTTCCACTGCTCCCGAGCGTCTTGCAAGTCAGAGGACATTAAGGAACAATCATTGTATTTCTATTCTCACGATTCTATGGCACATCTAGCCGGTACACAAGTTGGCTAAACTTCCGGAACCACCCAGGCTCCAAAGTGGCTGAAATTTTGTATACAGGTTTCTTTGGCAAGAATGATAATTACAAGATGAATATTGCGGTCCGGTTCCAAGGACTGCGTCATACAAAAATGGAATACAAAGTATCCCCCGTGTGTCGGAAATTACATTGACCGAAGTTACAAGCATGGATTAGGTTTTCAAGAACGTTTTATTAATTTGTAGAATATACATATTTAATCAACCACGGTTATCACTGTGTCGGTAACGTAGGGAGTGACACTCGAACTTCAAAAAGATACCAATTTATATTTTTTACATTGCCAGATACAACTGATATAATGTAAAAAAAAATAAAAATTGAGAGGATTGAACGCCTCGTCCTAAAAATTTCACTACCTAAGTAATTTTAAATACTGCGATTACAAGTACAATAACGTACCTTATCTGCGAAATTGCACTATCGTTAGAGGGTAGTATGGTGGATTTCTCGCAAATCTACAGCGGCCGGGCAAAAACTGTTCAGCATATTTGTGCCGCAGGGGGCATAATATCTCACAACGCGGGTAAAACCCTGAAAAGTAATGGTACGAATTGCAGTGCATATTGCAGTCATTATTAACACGGAGAGGGCGCTCGCGCGGTTCACGACCAAGTCGTGTGAACATATCGCGGATATGAATTCCCCTCCGATGAATAGCAATATTTCCGAGGCGGATTTTGCGCGACGCGACGTATCGGTTTACCGAGGATCCCTATGACCGAATAGAGAACACCGGTCATTGCTTGGTTTTTTACCGCGGTCCGGTTCTTCGATTTCGTCTCTTTTTTCCTTCCGTGGGGACGAAACAATTTCACGCGCTCGCCCACGAGAGGGAGAGAGAGGGAGAATAAAGCCAGTAAAATATCGAAATGGCATCAGGGGGTCACGTTTCGTCGAAAGCGACCTAGAAAAGACCGGTGGCGGGGGGAGGGCGAGAAAGGGGGTACGTTCCCGTTCACCCTGCGCGGCAGAACGATATCGAAAATTTTCCCCAGGGTTCGCACGGCTAAAATAGGTTTAATGGCCGAGGCGTTAACAATATGTCCGCGATTTAAGCGAGATTTTATTTTCGCTACGCTCGCGGAACGAATGGGCGAACGGCGAACGGCCGATGGAGGACACCGACACGCGGAATAACGTCGGGCACACGTGGGAAACCGGACGGAGAGGCCAGAAATCGTTTAGTTATTTGTATTCCGCGTGTGCACGGAGCTGTTCCTGATATTTCTTTACTTCGGATCAATAGGTAACCGACCGTATTGTACCCGACGCGGGAATTGTGTTACTTTCCATCAGCTTATTTTCCCAGAAATCTCGTCGGACCTTTCCAAGATCCACCCCGAGTTCCTGTTTTTCGCTCTATTCTTCCGGGCTGCGCGCGCGTATATTTTCATTGTACTCGTGCGATCGTATTCTCTCTCTCTCTCTCTCTCTCTCTCTCTCTCTCTCTCTCTTTCTAGTTCGTGAGCTGTGCGCAGTCTGGCTACCGAGTGAATTTCTTTGACACGCTTTTAACGCACGGAATATTAAATCGAAACAATTTCATACGCTGCATAATGGGTTGTCTATAGGATCGAAATGGAAAATCGGTTTTCTTATCAGTAATGATCAATTTTAAAGTTTCATTCAGAGACGGTTGAAGACACTTCGTAAAGTTGACACAAGGGTAACTATTTCGAACTTATTAATTGCAATAACCTGGAAATATATTTTTGAGATCAACATTTTGTACAGTTAGGTTTTTTAGTAGTTTGTGTAAGTAAGAAAAAATATGGGAAAACACGTAGATTGCCTTAATTTGTGGAGATTAGTACAAGTGCATTATAAGAACTCGAAATTTGATATTTGTCCTCGAGTTACTTTTCATTATCAGATGTAGAAATTCATTCTTTACAAACTGCATTCTACATTTAAAAAAAACCTCTATCACTTGTACTGTTCATTAGTCACTCGTAATCAATCGTACGAGCGATTAATCAATCTCCAATATGGTGATTAACTAAAAGTTGTGGAATATTATTTAGTGATACAGAATATTTTATAATTGAAAGAAAATGGCAAGGCAAAGATATAAAATAAAATTATTCCGAATATTCTGTACTTTAATTTTAATAGTAAATGCGTATTTCTATTGACCAGAAATAAAAATAGCAAACATAACACAGTCAGTTAAAAGATAACATTAAATTTCATGAAAAGTGCACAATACTTGTAATGACATGTAATCGAAGTTGTGTTTATAAAGAATCCTATGTTGAACATTGCAAAATTCAATTAAGGATCGAATCAAACGGTCATCAATACCGAACGCAGAGAAGATAAAAATAAAAGAATAATTGGGATAATATATATTAAAATGCGTGCTGTTCACTAGTTTTATGTCATTTGTATTATATCGACCCGGAAAATCTCGTACACTTTAATATGTCATGAGTGTTCCGACCGATATTGAATCCTGAAAATGTAATATCAGATGCATATTCGTTTATTGTCAATGTGACTGAAAGATGAGAAGGTATTAAACACGCAATGGTATGACGCATGAAATACTACTGCATAAAATACGGTAATATTTAAAGAGTGATATTTTTACGGTATGGTATTTTTCATGGGGTCATAATATCGAAGCACTCGAGATGTTTCGAAACTTCTGGATTCAAGTCTGCGTCGTTCGTTTCTACAATTTCGATGAAACTGTGTCATGCGAATTCCGAAATTTTATACAAATGCTGTCCGAAACATATCCAGTTTTGCGTGTTGAGAATTTCTCGCGATTTATTTATCGATTTTTGGAAAAAAGTCTCGTTGTATTCTACAAAACACAGAAATTATTACACTGTAAATAATAATAAGTATTCCAGATTATAAAGAAACCTTTGTTTAACTAATGACTTAAGATTTTCTTTTTAATTGAACTTAGTAGCTTATTGTTAGTTTTAATTTACTTTTTGAATTTCATCTTTCAAGAACGAAATAAAATTTGTCTAATTTTAAATGGGACGTTCTAATGTATTCGGTAACTCGATTTTCTATCTCCAATTGGTAGAATAGAGGATATCATCAGTCTTATCTCGAAGAAAAATAAATTGCGATAAGAGGCCAGGTTATATCGCATGATTATTTATTATTAGCCGTCGCGGGGGAAAAAACAAACGGCAGGGGGCACGGTTGGAAGAATGCCGACCTATAAAGGAATTTCATTTAGATAAAATCCTTAGAGAAATGTGCCGGCTCATAGTACTATAGGGTTGAATGGACACAATCAATAAACCGGCGAGTAAATGAAATGTCCTTCGTTTTTCGTTTCTAATGGATTAGATAAGAACGAAATGCTTCGATTGTTCATAGGACGCGATTTCGACGTATGCCATTGAGAAAGCATTCCTGGTAGGAAGCTGCAGCGTTGAACAATTGTTTGGAAGAGATAGAGATTGCGTTTCGTCTCGAGTGCAAGAATTTCTGGAAGGTCCATTATTTGTATTAGCACTGTGTTGCAGAAAATGGGAACTTTACTCTCCGACGGTAAATAGAAACCAATGAAATTGTAAAGTCATCGTGACGCTAACAAATTATTTCAATTGTGCCACTATGAAAGATATATCAAATTCGTGATATTTATTTAGTCGAACATTCTACAGATTCATTGTGAAACAGATAAATTGTGAAATTACAAATAAAACATCTCTTCTATTATTATTTCTTCCTTCGTGCTCTCATTTCTTTACATTATGAAAATATAAATAAATAACTTTTCGGTATCTAGACACGAGTGAATTTTTACTTTGAGGAACTTGCGAGAGTTATTTTAATAATTATTTCAATAATTGATGTTAATTCCCTTTTTTATTTTAATATAAACTAGAGATTTTTTAAAAATAATAATAAGACTCGTAGAGTTACTAAGATATTCTCAAAATATTTAAAACCAGGCGTTTGAATAAATGGGCATAAGTTCAGAATTTTCATGCATAATCCAATGTGATTTGCGTAGAATAATTTTCACATTTGCACTTTTCTAACCCCAACTTAATCCTTAAGTATCCTTTAATACGCATATAACGTATTAAACGTATCTCACAGACGTATTTTATCTTCAGTTTACAATATAAAAATATAAGAGAAAGAGCACTAGAGAACAAAAGAGAGTTTCTCGCAAAATGACTCATTTCATTACCAAGCTACAGATTTATATGCATCGCTAACAATCAACAAAAGGTTAAAAAAAATGAGTTTCATAAACTCTCGCAAAATTTCATTCCATGTTTCATACGCTGGGACAGGGTCCAGGGTAATCTTCGTTTGAAAGGCAAAATATAATTTGAAATATCGAATAGTTCTCACAATTTCATTATTTCTGTTTCGCATAACTTTGGAAATTTGATTTTATTTTGCGAAATCAAATGAATTGTCGACAAATTATTTTGGTCGAATTCACTTGTTCGTTAGGAAGGTATTCCACAAATATCTGCGCTGACAATTATTTGGAAAATGAATTGCGAAAATATTTATCCAAGCACAAAATAATATAAAAAGTAATTGCAACAAATAACTATATCAAGAAAAATCATTGAAGCAAATGAAATTGAAATAAACTAACACCTTCAGTGCTTGATCAAATATTAGGGGTACTCATAAGTAATCAATTATTTGCAAAGAATTTGTTTTGCCTTTAGTTCTGTACCGATCGTTGAAGATTACGAATTCGACGACGATGATCACCTATTTTTTTACAGTTTCCGGTAAAGCAGCCTGCGTTCAAAATATTCTAAAAAGTATAATTTTTTTTACAACCCTGTAATTCCGAGGATCATAATCGTCATTGCATACTTTTCCTGATCTAGAGTCATATTATGATTCACGATAATAAATTAAGAAATAAAAACCTGAATTTACAACAAAGTTTGTTTTAGATTTAAAAATAATCGATTACTCATGGGTCCTCCTGATATTTATTGATTTTTACATCGCGTTGTTGATCGGTTTGGATAATCGAGGTTCTACTATCAATAGTAAATTAAACGGGCAAATATGCTCCGAAATGTGCGGTGTTTGATACCATATTAATCAGGAAAATGTCATTATATTGACAAAAGTTCCACGCTATTTGCAGTTTAAGAGACGAACACCGCAGGAATGCACATTTTTTCAAAAATATTCGAGCACATCTCTATATCGAGACAATAGAGCGCAACACCAGAAACAAGAAATTTGGAAGTTGGTCGGCAGAGTAGGGAGCGTAAACGTGCGGATGGCTTACGGGAGCGGTAATAATGAATTACACGGAACCTGTTGCATTGTTCCAATCAACTGGATCGTCAATTCTCACGTACAGAGGCGACGGGTCACACGCGTACCGTTGACTGTTGACGAGGGAGTGCTCAGCCGTTTACAAAGAATTACCGGGAAGCCAGCATTTGCGCGCTATCCCGGGATAGAGGAGCTTCGACGTGATGTATTTTGCCGAGACCTTTCGTTTATTTTTTCGCTTGCCTCCTTTTCAACCCCCGACGAGCCTTCGCATTACAGGCGTTTACCGGGCCAGCGACTGTTCAATTACCATAAACGCCAGACACCACACCACACCACACCGCGCCAGACCATGCCAGTGCGGAACGGGTACGGCACGAGGCGCGGCGCGGTGCGGCGCAAAACGGTGTGCAGTCTGCGCGCTGCACCCCGGGTGCAAGTCAGCGTTCATCCATGGCCGCTCCAGCTGAGCGAAGAAGTTTTCAGAATACAAAACAATCGACGCAAATTGACGGCCCATTCCCCCGACCCCGACGCGACGATTATCGAGGACGGCTGAATGAAATCGTCGGCCTCCTTCGCGCCTTCAGCTGACCTAACTGCGCGACACTGTAGCCCGTGTCGTCCTTTGAAACCGATTCCTGAATCCGATCATGTCCTCCACCAGCCTCGGGAAAACACGGCGGCAGCGTGCTCGGTAAACGATACAACTGTCGCCTTTGTTTGCTGCATGATTGTGCGCTCCCCGATACGGAGATGAGCAACCATTGCGTTTCAACCCGTCCGGACATTCTGATTGTTGATCTCGCATACTGCGGGACTCGAAAAACTTTCTATCAGGCTCCAAAGGGATTGTAATTTAACCGGCGACCGAACAGGCTCCGGAAATATCTGTTTCAAACTGTTGTACCCTCGGTTCCGTTCGAAACAGTTACGGAGAAGCAAACTACAGTGTTTACTCGATATATGTCCACAACACGGGTCCACCCAGGGATATATGTCTGCTAGAGGATCCTATTGTTGGATACTTCTTGGCCCATATTTTGTTGTAGAAAGGTTAATCTTGAATATTGTTCCAATACGTGTTAATCTAATTAATTTGTCAGAAACTGAGTAATGTGATTTCTCTATATACGTCGCCAATACCTGGATGATAAACGTCGCGGAATTATTCCCACTACCGCGTGAGGGGCCACGGAGCTCCGAGTGTAAACATAACACGGCTCCTGGACGATACATGACGCTGGCAAAACCCGTGTTGTTGACACATATCGAGAATTCACTGTAATTGAATGACATTTGAGATACTCTGGGTCTAAGTAGATCCGGATTCTCCCGTCAGAGGGTAAATAAGAAATTATCTTGTACATACCTACATCGCATCGTGTTGTTAATAAATTTATTATTAATGTATTTTTCAGCGTTGATACCGGAACTTCTTGATCGAGATAACTTGTTTCTGATTTAGTCTTCGGTAATTATTAAAATCATAAAAACTAAATTTTATTGCCGTGAACAGTTGCTGCGCAGCACAATGCCGTGAAAATGTCAGATATTTCTCTTTACACTTCAAAAACTGCGGCAGCGACGGCTAAAAGAGTTTTAATTAATATTGAGCTCAAAGATATAGTGAGCGAAGATAATAATGCGGCAAGGAAATGTTTGTTAGTATTTTCCGTATAATGCAGCGACGCGGGGAAAGAGTCTCCTCGAATTTTTCGCTTTACACTTCGAAACCGACAGATAAAAGAACGTTAATGAATATAGAGCACAGAGATATAGTAATCAAAAGATAATATCGCGACAATGAAATGTGCTTAATATTTTCTGTGTCTTTGGACAAAAATTGTTTAGCCAGCACGAGGAGAAAAGTATATAGAGCTGAAGGACTTTCGCACGATAATGCATGTATACGCAGATTTAATGAATCATGCGTCTGCTACTGTTAGTCGGAGAGCTATGTGTTCGTTAAGAACGTTTAGAAGATTATTTCGTAGAATTTGAACAATTAATGGATGATAGTGAAAAGGCAGTGATTCGGTATTACACCTGTAGCTGAAGGCAATGTTATATTTCACAAAAATTGTGCAATTCCTTCTCTTTTTTTTTTTCATAGTCCGAGTTCGAATGCGGGTTTCATTTCACCGAGATAATTTGCGTTGTTTTTAATCCATTTTCAAAGCGCTATTCATGACATTTATTCACGTACCTAAATGAAAATCAGAATTTAACAGCATCCTAATAAATTTATGCTGTTCATTAGCAACATATAATATCATACTGAAATACGAATTAAATTATTGAACTATGCAACATGGTCATTGGTCACGAGTACAATACAAACGGACCATTTCATTACGTTCTATATAAATTATTGCACGGAGAATCAAGAAAAAGTTCAACGGAGCCATATCTTTCTAAAATGTTTACATAATTCATGTCCTTAAGTGGTTTTGAAACTTCCTCTCGGAAAAGTTTCAATTAAGTCCTCTGAAGATCCTTGAACACTCTTAACGTGATTAAATAATTCTATTTAATTGAAGTATCGTAGCAATAGCTACGTATTTATCGATTCGAATGAAACACGTTAAGTATGCCTCTTGTTTTATTTCCTACGCTTGAAAAGAAATTGTCACTTTATCAATATCGACTTACTTGGTCTAATAAATAAATAATTAAAAAGTTATTGTCAATTTTGAAACGGAAAAGTATTTTTCGTTCACTTAATTAATTTTTTCCGTTGATTTTCTACTTTCTTTAATTTCTCAGCATGTTGCACCGTTCATGCCAGCACATGCAAAGAGTTATTTAACATCGAATGCTAATGAACGAGATACTGACTAACAGTTTGAAAAAGTTCCGTCTATTGCCGTCTCAGTAACAACTTTCCGTCTCGACACCAGGCATTTGATATTCCGGTGTTCCATCCTCGCTCAACAGAATTTTACACCGCCGCGTCGCGTCGCGTCGCGTCGTCTTACTTACCCATCAAAGACTCTCCTTTCAATGGAAGAACAACGAACGGGCTGCTTTATAGTATTTAAAATATGCAGATTTATTTATTCCCCTCTTATCCCTTTGTCCGCCGGAGCTTCTTCCACAAAGTCTTCATCCGAGCGAATGAAAGGATGAACGAAGACTCATGTATTCAATGCTCGGAAACTTCTAAACAATTTTGTCTTCATATCAGCCGTTTGTTTAAGCGGAACATCTTTTAATTGGATTATTCAATGTTCCCTCAGAAATTCAATACCCCGGACTCTTAATTACAACTTCGCAGACGGTTCATAAATCACTCAAAAACTGAGAAAACCCTCGGTAGCCTTTTTTTTTTTTTAAAGAAGAGTTCGGAAGTTGGGTAAAAATCCGCGAGTTATTAATGTCGCTAGTAGACGATCTTTCGGCTATGTAAATTGTAAATAAAACTGCGATAATTAATTCCCACTTGTATACGTAGACTCCGGATTTTATGCACTTATGACAAACAGAGGTAGCCACAATTTAAAACAGTGAACATATTAAAAATATTTAAGGATATCAGCGTATTGGTTTCAATTTAATAAAATAAGTAAGCGAAGAAATAACGTTTTATTTCGCTTTTCGCGTCTTGCAATTGATGCAAACATTTTTTATTTTGAATAAAAATCAGCAGTCTAGTAGTCACCATTATGTTCGATTCAAGAAATGAATCTCTTTATCGGCTATTTGATTAAACTATTCTTCAATTTCCCCGTGCGTTTCCTCCGGTATTGCGGTCATCTAATCGACGCTAAATCGATAGGATCTCGATAGCCAATTAATTAATCCTCCGCGAAACGAACGAATTCCAAGTATGCGCGTGGCACGTTTGCTTCGGAAAGTTCCCTCTTCGACTTTAAATAGCCATTGGCGTACCCTATGGGATGCGCAAAGACGCGGGTCAGCTTCCAAAATTACTTGCGACACGTGCAACGTCTTCGTGCTGCATAGTCGGGTGCAGTACAGTGAACTGGGCCTGGCAATATCCGGGAACTATATCGCATAACCGTTGCTATTGCCACACACTGGCCACCGTGAGTTTGATTCGCAATTTTCTTCGGGGAATTGACAGGTATAAATTTGTTAAAATAATAGTTCCAGAAATATTAGCTGGTATGCATCCAATGCATCAAAAGCAACATACAAGAAGCATGATAGTATGCATGATAATAATATGATCACATTGAGAGAGCAATCACTGTGATAAATTTTAGTTCCCATGTTTCTCAGCAAGAGCAATTTCTTCGAAAGGGACGTTTACACTATAAATGGCTAAACACTAAATCCCCTTATAAAAGACCAAAAATTTTCGACTTTACCAATTCTTTAGAAGAAAAGGAGAACTTGCATTTATTCCGTTGAGTTAATACAACAATTTTAGTTGATATTTAAATACTTTTATAATATGTAAAAATATATTTAAATGTATATTTAGAATTCACAGGAAGTTCGGACAATTAAGAAATATTTATTTTCGAATCGTCAAGGGTATAAAATAAATAAAAGCGATAGTAGAATATTCGAAATGCAATCGCTGCTGATTCGTCGGAATTGGTGTTCATCAGCCCCAATAAAATTGCAGCGTTTCGGACCACGTTCTTAACTAGGATTCGCATAATCCGTTTAGATCGATCGCACGAAATAGGTAGATTATTCGAAACCGAGACCGGGCAGTATCAACGTAATCTCTCTAATTCGGACGGAGGCACGAAAACTTTCATTATTACATTGTCAAGTTTCACCTGTCGCCGTATTGGTCCCGGCGAGCACAAAACACCGAGGGATCAAATAACTATCGCGTCTCGCCGAGTCGCGAATATATAGTTTCCTTTTGTCCCTCTAGTTTCATTTGTTGTCGAATGTTTCATCGATTTCGGTTCGAACGCGAAAAGCGCCGGCCGGTTCCCCTTTTGCTGCAAGTTCTTAATTAATCGATTGCCGCGTGCTAACGATTCCTTTTTTCTTCTCCCCCGACGGCCTCTGTTCTCTCACAAAATGGAGGTTTATTATATCCGAAAGATAAGTGGTAACACACCTGCGCGCGGATGAGCGGTTCCGTTTTCATCGGAACGCTTTTGTCCCATTCACGTTTTATTTCGGAAAAGGCGACCGAGAACGTACGTTCGAAGAACAAAGATAAACAAAAATAACTGAGGCTATGTGCTGACAAATATTTTCATCACCGTTTTCATTACTAGACAGTTGTTAATGAACAGAGATCATTATTTCGAATTTTAAATCGCGCAACTTTAAACACGCATAATTTTCGAATGACCTCCTAGGATTGAAACTTGGAGTATCGGGATTTTCTCCTCAAAATGTACAGGATTACTAAAAAAGAAGTTGAAAATTTCTGGTTTCCTCAAGGAAAATTTAGCCACCGCAAAGATATAAATTCGTGATTCTACAAAGTAATGTCCAAAAATATTGTTAGAAACAAAATATAAAATTATAGACTGTTAAATATTCATCCTCAAAGTTGCTCGATAAAAGCAAAAAGTTGTACAAATTGCAGGAAAGTGTTGACAAAACACCGAGGAGTATGTTTGGTAGCAGTGGATGCTCGCAGTTCGAATACAATTCTCCCGGCTCATAATAATGCGCGATTAACGGGCGCGTGTAACTCAACTGAATTTTGTTTTTAATTAATCCCGAGTGTTTTCGCGTCAGACAAGATCGCCGATTGCGAGTCGGCTCGACAAGAGTGTAATCGATGAAGAGTTAATCGCCGAGCCCCCTTTGTCGGTGTGTTTTGCACGAGGTTCAGCCAATTATCTCCGCGCAAAAGTAAAAGTTTCCTGGTTCGCACGGATAACAGAAACGACGTTGAATATTAAATCTGCGCGTTCGAACTGTAGATACGTGCGTACGCACACACGTACGTGTATTCGTTGCCCGGGGAAAAATACGCCGTCGTCGGAAATATACGTCGCCGTCTCTGTAATTAGATTAACCCGGGATTGAATATCGCGAATACTGATTTTTCGCGAACCATAACCGTAACTTCCGATTCGCGTGTCGGCTCACGAGAAATAATGCTTCCGCGAACATTCCGTGGCCCGGCTGCCTTCGGATCAAAACAGGAAGAAGTCATGATCGGAAAAGTTACGGCTCCTTCCACGAGCAGAAACCGACGCGAAATTTCCCGAATAAATATTCGGGGCTGCGCGGGATGATTTAGAGAATCCTACATTCGTGATCAACAAGAGAGGAATAATACTCATTAAAATTCTCTATCGATTGCTGGAAATGAAATGGTAACTTATGTTTGCGCTTAACGTTTCGAACGTAAACTCTCTCGAATACAGCTATTCATTTTCTTTCTTTCACAAATGCATTAATTTCGCGGTCCATTCATTGAATAGAGGAGAAACGATCCGTTCAGCTGGACAATAGTTTCTAGATACAGGAGAGAGGTTCAGTTTTCGCAAAGAAATTTCTTTCCTTAAATATTTTTTCGTACGGAGATGTTCGCGTACGTCGTAAGATTCATGTAAACGTCTGTTCCACGTCCTTGGCGGTTTACAAATGTTATGAGCTAGAAGAACAGGACTAATCGCGACATCTTTCAATATATATTATAAGTCGTACGTAGTCACGTGACTTCCGTAACGCGTGAATCGTACTGCGTACGGAAACGAATGTTCTTCTCTATTCGACTGCCGAAGTGTACAGACACGGTTTATTCTGCGCAATTTCTATATATTCAATGAAAGTGATGTTCCACATACTTCGCGCTGCTCCGCTATAATTTTCATCTACATCTTCCATCATGAGCGCATAAATAAAATGGGCGTTCTGGATGAAGCGTGGTTTCTCGCTGAAGGTACAAAAACACGGCCAACAAAATATGGAGAAATTCTGAAAACTAAGAAACAATAGCTTTGTGAAGACGAGTTGGCATTGCACAATTAAAAAGATTGAATAGCACGTTTAATAGGATTCGGACCGAGAATTAGCAATACCACCGTAAACGACTCATCACTCAGCGTCGATGAATAAATTTAGCCCGAAGCAGAAACTGCATGTTGCCTTAGTAAACGGCTCTTAAAAAGCGATTAGAACGTCAAACGGATATCTGGAAATGCTTCTCGGAGCGTGGCATTTCCAAGGGGGTTCTAACGAGCCTGATCTCAGATATTGATAGAATCTCGGCAAAAAGCGAGGTAACTGTCGGCGCATAGGGAGGGCTGAGCACGCTCGTATCAGTCGATACGACAGCTCTTCAATACGACATACGGAATCTGACGTCGGACAAGCAATATAAAATTTAACAGGGATTGCTTTCATCCTCCCCGCGTGTGCCCGGGTGTTACAGGGCCGTACCGTGCTATCAACTATTTATTTCAATCGGTAGCAAAGGCGTGGCCGTGCGCCGTCAAATATCCATCGAATTGTTCCAATCGACACCGGCCAGCATCTTTCCGACATTCAACTCACCGATCGAAGTCCAACAGGCGTTGTAAATATCACGAACACGCTGCTCACACACCTCCACAAAACGATACCACGCACAGTGATATATGTCCCGATATATGTCAACCACATGGGTCTTCCCAGCGACATATATCGTCCAAGAGATACTACTCTATAATCCACGCTGAACGTCGCACTCGTATTATGTTTACACTCCTTCGGCGTCCGTGGCTACTCAAGGGGTATAACCCGCGGTAGTGGGGATAATTCCGCGACGTTTATTATACAGGGCTTGGAGACATACAGCAAGGAGCAAAACTGAGTCTACACTATTTTAAGCAACACAACTTTTTAGAAATTAGATCAAATGACTTGAATGTTATTGAGAAGTTAGAAGGATTAGTTTATTAGACGAGGTGTAAACAATTTTTGGAAACAATTTGAATTGGTCGGAATCGCAAAAGAAATAGTAAAAGTTGGTTTTTTCAGCTTTCTTATCTGAGCCTGAAAAAGGCCTGTATTGAAAATGTAATAAATGTGTTTGATTCGCTTGAATAAATTATATCCATGCTGAAAATTTCATCTATATTGGTTAATTCGTTTACGAGTTCTAAACGATTACAAGTGCGATTTTAAGTCGAAAATCTTGAATAATGGCACTTTTTCCACTTTTAAGCGTTTGTAACTCATAAACGATTTAACAAATATCGGTGAAATTATCAGCATGGATATAATTTATTCGAGCGAATCAAATATATTCTTTAAATTTTCAATATAGGCTCAGATAAAAAAGCCGAAAAAACCAACTTTTACTATTTCTTTTGCGATTCCGACCAATTCAAATTTTTTTCAAAAATTTTTTATACCACGTCTAATAAACTAATCCTTCTAACTTCTCAATAACATTCAAGTTATTTGATCTAATTTTCAAAAAGTTATGTTGCTTCAAATAGTGTAGACTCAGTTTTGCTCGTTACTGTATATAGAGAAATCACTGCACTTGCAGGCAGTAAAATGTTTTGAATTCTACTAAAACTCCCTCTTAAATCAGCGTCTAATTTGTTCGCTATATTAATATTATCTTTATATACGGGGTGTTTCGTTTAAAATAGGCCACGTAACTATCTCCTCTATCTCTGAAAATACAAAAAATGTTTCTGACCTAATATAAATGGTTTCAAAAGAGGAATCACATGAAAAAATCGGATTTTCAAGGTGACTCGTGTTTTTATATACACGAAATATTATTTGCATTGAAAGTACGAATAATTACAACCATAAGCGCTCGATTTGATCGAATAATTCTTGCCAGGACGTAGTCTCCGAGAAATTGAAGATAGCACACACGTGTGCGGTATCATTTTGTCGAGCAGCTTAGAACGGTGTCGGTCCTTCAACCCTTCCCCTTACGCGAGAAACAGGGCTTCGTGTTACAAAACTGTTTCACGGTATCGAGCGGTACGCGTGCCTCGATCTCGTGGCTGTTTATCGTCGAGCATTTTTCCGACTTAATTTGGCCGAGCAACACGGAAACCACGGCCCGACGAAAGAGGTAGTCGTAGCGCTCAGTCGCCGGCCTAATAAAACACACAGATGTAATATCACCGGATCCCCCTATCACGAATTTGTTACCATAGCTAAACGGTCACGTGGCGTCTGTTTACAGAGATCGAGATCAACGATCAGTTTTCACGAACATGTCGGGCCGCCCCGCGGCTTTTCCAACATCGACGTTCGAGCTCTCGCCGTGTCTGTTTGTACGTGTGTGTTTTGCGCGCGCGCGCGTGTTGCCAGCTAGCAAGTACGCAAGTTCTAGGTCCGGCAAATGTCACATCGTGTTGCACGCAAATCCGCTGATCTCCAGACCACACCGGCATGAATCATTTCTTTGTTTGCATTCGTGCACGGCCCGGCTATTTATTATTTAGCCACCCGCGGCCAGAATAATGAGACCCCGTGACCGCGTGATTATTTCTAAATCCGTGCGCCGTGTATCGGAAATGACGGCCTTGACCAATTGCACACTGTTCGTATGAAACCACAGGCGGTGCGCGATGGAACAAGGAAATGTCTCTGTTACAAGAAACAGTCCCGCCGCACAGTGGGCGAAAATGCCATTTCGGCGCTCTAAAATAATAACTTCTAAACCATTAGAGATAATTGAATGAAATTTAATAGGTAAAAGGGTAACATTTATAGCTTCAAATTGCAATAAAAATCAATTTGAATTTACACGGTGTTTATTAATTACACAGGTTTTAAAAAAATGATAGAATAAGTGGAATTAATATACCCGTTCTTCTGCGTTAATATGTCTGAAGTAAATCTGTAATCTCTGGTAGATCTGTTGCAAGTCGTCGCAAATGAATTTTTTGCATTGTTCGGTCAACTAATCACAGTTTATCACATTATAGTCGGTGCAAGATTCTATTAGGTTCCAGCTGAGATGTGCATGTTTGTGGTTGAAATTCCGGCGGAAAACTTGTGCTCACTGGAAAAAACTATAATTTTCAAAATGTAATAACAATTATTTGTTTCAAAATCGTTTGAATCCTAAAAGATGTAAGCTTTCGTATTATCTAAACCCAACTCAGCTATTTCTAATTGTTTTTTTTTAATTGCACTTGAGTATTAGATAAATCATGTGAAAGAATACAATTTCACGTCCTTCATTTTTCCTCGAACCTTGCCGGCTTCCTGGGGGTGGGGGGAGGGGGGGATATAACATTCTTTTCGGATTTGCTTCCTTTCGAATGTTCTTAAAACATTCCCATTCGAGTGCTGAAATCGCGTTTTCGCCTACATGATTCGGTTTGAGAAATACAGTGAATCCTGTATATATGTCGCGAAGTCCAGGATGATAAACGTCGCGGAATTATCCCCATTAGATACTATTTCGGGATACACTGCCGAACGTGGAAAAAGACAGCGCAGCTTCCTAGCCCCTCAGGGTGTATACCCCGAGGTAGAGGGGATAGTTCTGGGACTTTTATCTGCTAGATATTTGGGACATATATCGAGTGTATAATTTTTCTGTTACCGTTCTTATGATTATACTATTGAGGACGTTTTTTACGCTCATACTTTGCTTATCAATTTCTTGAAACTTATTTCTGAAGGTATTTCCTGTAGACAAATTAATCTTGAATGTTGTTCCAGTAGATATTCATCTAATTAATTTGTCAGAAACTGAATACAGTGATTTTTCTATATATGTCGCCAAGGCCTGGATAATAAATGTCGCAGAATTATTCCCACTACAGAGTGGGAGACAATGAAGCTCGAAGTGTAAGCATAAGACGGCTCAGGTATGTCTCCTGGACGATAAACGACGCTGGCAAGACCCGTGTCGCTGACATATATGAAGAAACTGTAAATTTTTCTCTCTCTCTGAGAACTATAATACATGAGAATTCGCACGGAAATCCGCAGTTCAGTGATCGCCAATGTAAACCACGCGGTTGTGCCATTACGATGAACAAGTTGTTTCAACTTTATGTTAGACTGCGAGCATAAGTCCGGTTGAAAGCATAAACATGTTCCAATTTTGCGCACTCGGATATGATTTAGTGCAAACGCACATTACAGCGATTAACAGAGAGCCAGTTGCTGTCGGAGATTACAATGTGGTTTGTTGATACACAAAAACGATGTTGAAAGTAACCAAAAGTTGCGTATACTACGAAATAATAAAAATAATTCTTATTTTGATTTATGTCAAATAGCGTCATTCGTACCTTGGGCTTTTAGCTTGAATTTTAACAGACCCATTTAGCTGTTCTGTTTTCTTTCTGTTCTTTTTCCTGCATTTTTCTTGTTTTTTCTGTTTTTTCCTGTATTTTTATGGTGAAGTGTCACTATTTATTCATTATTTATGAAGTCGAGATTTGAGGTTATACAGTTTTCACAGTAATTATGAGCAATTTCACCGCTTTTCACTTGGTCTTATTGTTAGTTTGATACGTTTGATTAAATCTGTTTTAAATATTGACGAGGCAACCCTTGTCTTCTGTTTTTGGTATGTTATACTAGTAACTGACAGGTTCATTGATGATCCCATGTAACCGGTGAATATTTGAATTCGATATTTCCGTCGAAGTGAAAATCTCATTTTGCACGTAATTTTCGATGAGGAACGGTTCCATTTTGGTTTTGTCACGATTGCCATCATGTATGCAGGTCACATCGAACAGTGACGAAATAATTTAACGGGAATATTCTTTGCACAATTTTGCAGCTTATATTATATCCCTGGCAATTACTGTGATTATTCGGCGATCTTTTTGCTTTATCCGCTCGGTAATTATAAATTGCTGTCAAAAAACTGAAACGCAAGAAGCGTATAATTTCATACAAATTTTCGCATATTTTAACACCCTGTTTTTTAATGTTCTTGTCAATTTTCTTATAAATGCAGTTGTAACCATTTGTAGAAACATTACCGTGCAATTCATATTCGAGTGATGGGAGTTCTGGTAATTTGGAAATTCGATTAACCTGAGTTTTATAACGATAACACTGAGGACTATTTTAAACCTCGACCGAGAGTGAATAATCAACTGAGAACAGGAGAAATAATTTCAGATAATTTAAATTTGCATTACACATTGCACAGTTCGCGATAAATTACGGTCCATTCAGACTCAAACTTTATATAAACAGTTTTCGGCTGCAATAATGGGTTCAGGAGGGACCAAATATTTGAATAAATAAACGCACCGACGTTTTAAAGCCGCGCGATTGATGTGCCCGTGAGAAATTGGCTGTTATCAGAAATTACTTAATGCAATAAAGAGAACTGTGCAGCGTCGATTCCGCTTTTTCAATTACGGGAGATTTAATAAAACGATGTAACGCGAACAAACGAGTCCTCCGGCACACAAATCCCGGACAGCTCGAATCAACGTACGGTACAATGTTTATCACTTGTAGCATTTAATTCCTTTTAATCTACCCCGAATGACATTCACGCAACACGAACCGTGAATATCAAGTACAACATTTACTGAGAATTATCAACCGGTGGCGTTTTCGGTACTGTTAACAATTTACGAGTACAATCATCATTTTGGAAAAAATGCGTCCATTGCTTTTCTTCGTCAAATTAAAGTCCACAATATAAGTGGCATTGTTTGCGCAGTCAAGACAGCGTGTATTGAAGTACATTTGCAAAATTATATTTTCACTGGAAAGTGGATTCCACGAAACACAATGGTTTCTACTTGTTAACCCGGGAGTTAATCCGTCGTTCTTGTTATTTACTGACTTTATTTTTGCTATAATTGGTATAAATTGGGTTGCTCTTGACGACGTTTTGCTTACCTTAATTTTATTCGTCGTGTCTTTAAAATTGGTTTAACTGGTCACGATGTGAAAGCTTTTGGTATTGAGACGATTAAAATTATTTTTTTGGACACTACCCATTAGACAATTTCTAATTTCTAATTCCTATTACAGAGTTTTTTAATTGTAAGGATTGTAATTACAGATTCTATGACTTCTTGATTCTATGAAAATTCTATACAGCATCCATTAATGTACGATCTATATTTTAAAAATTTCGCTTGGGTATCGTGAAAATATAGACACCCATTGTTACTTCCACGCTCCTCGAGCAGCCGGCTAACATTACTTAAGCCCTACGTTTGCACGTGTCTTCAAAATATTTGAAATTCCTTCTCTTAATATGAAATTGGATAGGGCGTGAATATCCTGAAAGCCTGAGCAGATATGGAATCTGGACAATTTTAATTAGCTCGAATTTTGAAAATATTTTTATCGTTAACATTTTACAAGTTACACGGCTCCGTATATTTTCAATTTAATACCTAATACAATTTCGACTAATATGAAACCTCGATTTCATACAACAACGATGGAAGCGGCATAATATATAAAGTCAGTACAAAAAAGATGGACGTCTTGATAAACAACTGACTACGAGAACACAAAAAACATTAACTCCGCAGAATATACATTACTAGACCTTTATGCAAAACGCAGGACGAAAAAAATTATTTCTTCTTTTAATTATTTTATTGTCCACTGCTTTAAATTCTGTTTACCCATTTTTGTGGTAAATGCATATAATCCGCAGTCTATGTATCGCACACATACAGTATCAGAAATAACGAATACCACACCAAAAATATATAATAAATACGGATTAACTAAATGAATCGAATTCATTTTGAAAATCGGTTTCCTAAAGTCCCGGAGCAGACAATAATTGTAGTGGGCATTGAATAAGCCCTAACCCCAAGAAAAGAGCATTTTTCCCTCGGCTCGAGAGCCTCTGTATACCGCTGATTACCTTCCTCCTCCATTATTCGCAGGCAACTGGCAGCAGAAAATGCGTTAGCTTGTCTAAGGTATTGTTCACAAAGGGATCCAGAAAACACTCGAAAGCAGATAATTTTGTCACCAGCCCGTAGCCCGCTATGACAGTCGCAGCAACATCGGCTGAAGCGTGTTGAGCGCTGTGTCTACAGGAACCCGGGAATGCCGGGATTTCCGGTGTCCAGCCGGCTGAGGTTGGATGATAGCCGGGAGGCTCTTAGAAGAGCTATGCGGCAAGTGAGAACACACTATGCCCGCCGCTATGCGACGCGCGTGAACGCGTCGCATTAACGTTATGTCACCGGTACCCGCTACCGGTACCCGCTTTTCATCGGCCGGCTGATTCATCGAGCGAAGACACTATTTCGTGCGCCTAGCCTAACTCCTAACCTAGCCACGAGAAGTCGCAGACGCGTGTTTCCCTTTCGTCGAATCGAACGATTACATAAGCTGGGAACACTGCGAGCGGACGGGGGATGATTCTACGTGACAAAATGAGTCGAAAATATGGAACAGTATTTTTTCTGTTGTGGCATCCGTTTTCGAGAAAATCGAGTTTATAGAGCTGCTTGGCACGCTCTGCTGGTGCTGGGCAAAATAGTATTTGAGATAGAAAATAGTAAATAGTTCATTTCATTTTTAAAGCATACCTATAATCATGCAAATAAATTGTTTTATTTATAAGGAAAAATTTTTGAAATATCATTTGGAAAATATTGAAAATAGTGAAACTTATTTTGTAGGACTGTGTAAAGTAGTATTTCAAATAGTTGATAATAACTTATACTTTTCTGCTATTTTATTGCGTGTAATGTTATTACGACATTGTCGTCTGTTTATCAACATGTTACATGCAAATACTCGTAATTAAGCTACAAATAATACTATTAACTATTATAGTTTGTTATATTAAAAATTATAATTTATAATATTGACTATTTGCTTAAATTATTTTCATTGTAAGGAAATATTTGAAATACAAAATTAAAATATTTCATCTTATGTATCTGGTTATCAAAATAAAAATATATTATTTGCCGAAATTTTTCCTTCTATTCAAAGTAGTATTTTATTTGAACCACATTAAATTATACTATTTAAGATATTACTTTAAATATTTTTTCTCGAAATTCTTTTAAATTTAAATTTTATGCGAAACTGTGCGTGCATTTTTGAAAATAAAATATTTTATTTGTCTGAAAAAGTTTCTGAAATTAGATTTAGAAAGAATTCCCGAAATAGTGAGAAATTTATTTTAATCTTTTTAATCTTTTGCACTCGGCGCTGTTTTCAATCTAAAACTAAATTTTTCTTCCGTCTACAATATTTTCATTTTATTCATATGAAACTGATCCGATTTCTACATATAATATTGAAATGTTTAGTGATCTAGTAAATACAAATTTTGTAATGTAACAAATATTTTGTAATATTTTTTGTAGTCTCTTTGAAATAATGCCACAAAAATTTCTAGTGGTGCTTCAGCGTCACCACTCGAGTATGTCCACTACATTAAATTGTGCTTACCTATTTTTCTCACAAATGCATAAAATCCGCAGTCTAGTAATTACTGATAAGTTGTAAATAATATAACTGCGTTCCTAAATACTCTTAATATTTTTATTTTTAGATTACGCCTGCTCGTTTTCATAATAACCGTTCATCGCCGTGTTTGTATTCAATTAAACCAATTGTTTTTGAAACGCGGCAGCAGAGTTTATAAATGCCGCCAAGAAAATTGGTTTTTTTCAATTTGGTCGCGTAGGCGACGCATCGCGCGACACGTCCGTTTCATTTCTTGTCCATGACGAGTCGAAACACGTGGCAGGCACGGAACTCGATAGATCATTCTCTTTTTTTTTGTTTGTTGTTGTTGTTTCGATGAATTTCGAATTACTGGTTAGCTTCATCAGTTCTCGGCTGCAGCCGCATCAATTCGTCCGTTTCTGTCTCGGTAATGGAATTTGTTAGTTTTGTTAATTCTATTTTCATTTATCTCAGTGTTTGCGGTTTCCGGTCTACTCGCTTCGATTTCCCAGTGTGCTGCGCGCGTTCGCGGTACTCGAGGATATTGTACGTTTAAATTGTTTGAAATGTAGTTGGAGACTTGTGTGTTTTTCATTGCGACCGTGTAATCAAGAATTTTTTTCAAATTACCTTTGATTTCTGCCGGTTCTGCCATGCCGAGACTGGTTTTGTTCGGATTCTTTTAATATGCAGAATGAAAAGTGTATACAGCTTTTTATTTTGTTATTATATTGAGCTCTAAACACGCTCCACCGTGAATATTAAACAATGGGAGTTCGGTGCATTCATGGCGGACGATAATCGCAAAGAACCCGATAAAACGCAAAGATAACTAAAATTCCACAGAATTACTATTAAGCGAGAACGAAATTTTAATGTAATTATTGATAGAAGCATACATTTTCAAATAAAATTCAAGAACAGTGGAATGATTAGAACAGCGAAGAAATTAAAATTGAACAGCACTTAACATTTTTAACCCTTAATTAGGCGTGTAGCAGTGTAATGAATATGTCTAGTAACTTCTTGTTAATTATATAATCGTATCACAATAGTTACATAAATTTCGTGAGATTGTATACTTTAACTATAGTCGTGTAAACGTTAATGCATGATTTCCACTTGGAGAATAAACTCAAGCATATATTCACACACTTGCTTTATCATTTATTTTAAAATTTCTACTTCATCGTGAATGCTGATCGCGAAGATCTAAAGTTTATGCGTATAAAATTCTTTCTCGTCCATCTACGAAAGAGAAGATAACCGCGCAGCAGGTTTTTATAGAACACTGTGTACGCTGGTGTTTAACTCATGTAAAAGTGGCAACGGTATCAGCAATTTGTTGTAACCATGCAATTATTCTTGCACACGTAACCGCCCGTTATCGCACGCACGCGTGTTTCAGCCATTACGTATTTTAAATCAGTTTTTCTTTTTTTTTTTTCTTACGACTGCTCCTTGCTAGATAATATTTGATCCTCCTAAGTAGATTCCCTCTACGCTATTTGTCAACCTTTCATTTCCTCCGTTCGCGTGACCGTTGATACGCAAGCGATTTATAGTCGTCGGCTTTGTTTGTTAACAACAAAAAATATTCTTCATATTTTTCATGTCGGAGATTATTTTGAAAAAATTCTGCAGAAATTAATTATTCTTCAAGAGACTATGTAAATCTCGGACTCCAGTGAGTTCTAGGACTATAGAAAAATCATTTCTGACCCACACTGATATTTCAGTTTTCCTCCGATATAAAACGATGGCTTGGGACCGGTTTTCGTCGTATTTCGGATTATTTCTTATTTCGAAATAAAAAGCGTCGGTTCTTATATCGGAATCAAATTGAAGATATTGACGGAGCTTACGGCATAGCGTGCGGCGGGTTAATTGAAAATCCCGTTTTAAAAAATTCGGAAGAACAAAGAATTTCTCATTTCAAAAGTAACACTCCACTTACACCTTCCCAAATTCTTTGGAACATTTTTTTTTGTTACCCCAACTGAAAAAATCCCGATTCGTCCGGGGACGATTCCAAAATACTATTTCCTCGCGTCTGAATTTATTTATATCGCCGAGAGAAGCAGGTGCGGTCGAATGGCGGAAGGTCGCGTGCAACGGTCTGCAATCGTTCTTTTTTTTCCTCCTCTCCGCGAGCGAACAATTCCTTCAATTCCGTGTGTTATGAATGAGCAATATCTTACGGGAAAAGAACGGGGACCCGCGTATTTTTTTCCTCGGTTTCCGTCTGGTATTCCGCGGGAACACCGTGGAACCGTCGACGTCTGCTTTTCAATTCACCACTCGTCGCTTTCGCCGCGGTACACTTGCATACAAACGTGCGCATTTGACCGCGTCGCTTACAGCATAACTCTATACCGTAACTGCAACCTTAGACCGGCGCGCATGCCGCAGTTGATAGTTCGAGACCGGCCGAAACGTGTGCATTTTTATACATACGGAAATGCACGCCCGATGCAACTTTAAGCGTTGCATATTTGAACGCGCGGATACGCCGGATGCACGAGGGTCAGCGAAACCGGGCGGAACTTTTCCTTCCGCGTCGTCAAAATTCCTTCGTCGCGGAGAAACGAGGATCAATTATTAACACCCGCCAATGGCCCCGCCACCGCCCCCGTCCGACCTACGTACCGTTATTTATTTAGCCCCTGGAGCCGTTGCCGCCGCTCTTTGAACACGCAGAACAACCGAACACGTTGCAACTGACGCTTGATATTGGCAGTGCGCGTCTGTAAATATCGTTGATTTTCAACGACGATCGTGCATCGGCTACCGCGGAACTGTAATTCGTTAATACGCGAACGTTTCGAGTTTATTTCGAGAATTCGGTTCAAGGCGACGCTTCCATTGTTTAACAATCGATGAAGCGTATTACAGTGGGAAACGAACCAGTGGCCGATGCAATTCGTCTTACGTGGCGCCCAAGCCACAGTGACATTTGCAGTCGCATCTGCGGAAATGCTAAGCCAACGAATAATAGATGACGATTTGGGAGCTATTTCCAACACAGACTTCTCTTAATCGCGTTACGCGAATTCCTAACAATTTAAACGAAACGCCCGTCGTGTTAACTAGTTACAAGAACGATACTTCTTTCTCTCTCAAGAGCCAAGATTCCGTAGATAAGGTAGAGTGGCCACGTTACCGACCTGCTGACTCTGCAAAAGTCACGTGACTATCCTCGGCTATTAATTTAGTCGTACGAACTTAATTATGCAACGCATAATGTATATATTGAAGTAAGTGAGATTTTGCATTGTATGGGATTTTTATTCTTCAGTTTTAAAATTGTATTTCCATTGAAACAAATAACATTTCTGGTTGAAAAGGAATTTTTCTTGTTTTTCACATTTTGGTTGCACGATTATTTAGTGGTTATGAAAATGTTTTTGCGAGAAATTATTAGATTTTCTTATTCGAGCATGTATTCTAATAAAAATTGTAAGATGTCTGAATAAATTAAATTTTGTTATAAAATAATATATATGTCAGTCGCGATTAGTGTTGGATAGTGTTAGTGTTAAATATGCAGTTGATATATTTTTATATGAGTATTGGAAGTTGGTACGATTAGAAGAATTGAGAACGCAATTTTTGAACAGTTTTGCCCGTAGAATCGTGAGCTGAAGTTTATTACTTGGCACCAGAAATAATTAATTAAATAACCAGAATAACTCGGACCGCTTTGGTAACGTGGTCCCTATTACCAAATTGGAAAGTGTGAAAGGGGAAGACAATCAAATTGAATAGAAATTGAACAGATTCGATTACAGAGGATGGAACACAGAACCGGAATACCTTCGATAATTTTGCGTATATCGATTCAACGAAAATTGGTTCGGATGGATACTATACGGCTCAAAAGGGAGTACCTAATCTACTGTGCAGACCGAGGACAATTGTAATGTTATTGGCTCCTGTTTATGGGAATTATAACAAACCCTGTATTCAAGACTACAATACAAGCTGTTCGAATAGAGAGATACGGAAACCTTTAATCGAGTTTCCTTGACTGGCATGATTCGTTCAGATACTGGAACATTGCATTATCCGCGGTGTACAATTCGATTCTCTTCCGGTAACGTCAATCTTACGTGTCAAAATCCTGTTACTCACTCAATACACAATATAGGAATGGTGTTGCACATACTTTCTCGATGCGACCGTCATTCTATTACTATTCGGTGACGTTATGAAATTCGCAGAGCAGTTTTAAAGAACAACTGAATTCCAAGCTAGAGAAGATACATTGATTCCTCTATATATGTCGCCAAGGCCTGGATGATAAACGTCTCGGAATAATCCCCACTATCGCGGGGTATTCCCCGTGAGGGGCCACTAAACTCGATACGCCGAGGAGTGTAAACATAACTGGGGTATGCCTCCTGGACGATACATGACATATATGTGTTGTTGACGTATATATCTACAAAAGGCAACACAGACAGAGGCAGAAAATCTAAAAATCATCACATTTAGTTTCTCCTTCGCGACCAATGGCAACTTTCAATTCTTTACACATTATTTAGTAAACTAATCCTTCTAACACCTCAAAAAAAAAACTTAATCCGTTTTAAGAACGTTATTCGTCTTCTTTTCAAGGGTGTTTCCACGAAAACTTTTAACTCCCACAGTGTTGTACAATCGTCGAAGCGTGGATATTTTTGAGAATACCGAACTGCGATCAGTAATTCACAAAAGGGAAAGTTTGTGTATCGAACCGGAAATTGGCGCGGAGCATTTCGAGCATGATGGCCGATCATGTTGGTCTCGATTCTCGACGACCATTAAGGCAACCGGATGCTAACGTCAGTCGGGACACTCCTCGGACGGAACCGCTATACGGACAGTGCGCCACGCAAAATCTATCGGAGATTATTTTGACGGCGGCTCGACCGTTTTAACGGATACCGAGAATCCCAGCTTAAGGCTGCAATATCGGCAGGTTGCCAACCAGGCCGCAGCTGATCGGGACGAATTCGGATTTATTGAAACACCATGCGAACTTTACGGGTCTTTCCGATGCCGGCTCTAAAACGGCCCCGGCTCCGGCACAGGCCGGAGGATCCGCTCAAGGGATTCGAGATACACGTTGGATTAGAGGGTTGCAGTCGATTAAACCGAGTGGTCTCTCGATTCCTTGTTCTCGGAAGGGAACATTTCGATAGGCCTTGGCGAGGCCGAAACACCGAGGAGAATTTCGTCGGTCGAGAATTCGGCTAAACCGATTGCTGTTTGTTCTGCCCGTATTTACGCGAACACCAACGGCATTTTAATTAAACCGATCTTTCGTTCTACCGTTCGTTCGACGAATTAAACCAGGCGTCATAACCTCCGTTCATACATTTTCTATTTTTATTTTATCGAACTTCGGATAATTTAACGATAAACGAAGCAAATTACGCGGTAAATGGTTTTTTTACCACGTATTAAGCTTCGCACAAAATCTAAATAAATCCGGGCTTGTAATATTTACAAATGAATTGAACAGTGACGATTACGGACAAAAATTATGACCAGAAGCACACACACGATAATTTCGACAAACTCTGTATGCAATAGATTATTCTCATTTTATGCATTTATGATTAAAATCTGTAGATCAAACGCAAAACGATAGACATTGAAAAAATGTAATGTCGTATTATTCTCAACTCGTTAAAGTAATCAAAGAAAGATATACAGTGTCTTTCTCGATATATGTCAACAATACGGGTCTTGCCAGCGACATATATCGTCCAGGGGGTACTATTCTTTGTTGAAATTTGTACCCTACTTTTATCAGCTGGGTATTTGCGACATATATCGAGAAAAGACTGTAAATGTCTGTGCAGCTCCTGTATCACGTAATTGACTGAATTTTTATTTCGCACAAAAGTTGGACTTTTATCATGATCGTAACTATGGAAATTGAAATCTTTTTCCCATTCGATGCTTCAGTTCCTTCTGAAACTATCCCAATCGAGTTTTCAAGATAGATCGATACTGTTCGCTCAAAGTGCAACTGCACGACACTGATTTTCGAACATAAGTTTCTCGGAACTATAGCGATCTTTATTCCCGGAGAACTCGCGTCCTCTCCCCTTGACTTTCCAAAGATTATGTATGCCAAGAGCTCTCAAAAACTTCCGAGTTCTATAACTCCACGGATGGTGCTCATAAAGTTTCATCTCTGTGTACGTGCGTGCAAGTGTGTCTGCGCGAGTGTGTAAAAGAGAAAGAGAGAGAGGAGAGGGGGGGCGGAGATAATCTTATGTCCCCTTACTTTATTGGTTTCTCGACTTTGAGTCGGATTTTACTTCACGTCAAGCTTAACGATGGATCTACGCTTCCCGCACTTGAATCATCGTCACCTGTCAAATAAACATGGCGGTGATTCGACGGTGACATTTATGATCAAATTGGTATTTTATTCCGTTCGCTGATCGTGAAATTTTCATGATGCTTTTCTCGTCGGTCAAATTCGATTTTATTTATAAATTATTTCGGATCTCGTATAATTTTCAATTAAACCATTAAAATCGTTATCTAGCATCTCGATCTCTTCAAATTTTTAAAATAGCTTCTGGTTCTCGCTCACGAGGAGACATCTCAGAATAAAATGGAGGGCGGATTACGAAACTAGATGCTTCTACCCTTAAAATGAATCGTTTGTGCGATCATTCTTCACAGAAATCATTGAAATATTTCTCGGGCCCACTATGCGTGCCATATACGTTCCACACTGGCGAGAAATTAACCAATCACTTTTTCGCTTTTCAAATGCCCAATTTTCGTTCACGCGAGAATCGTTTCCTGCGCAAGCCACCAGCAAGTAAACAGAGAAGAATTCTGAAAGCTCGCTGTGATTCATTGCAACAATTTACTTATTCAGCGAGTGCGTTCGGAACGCCCCGTGCGGCGTATAGAAGACAGAATGGAAGGCAACAATAAGCATTAAATGAATGGTAAATACGCGCAACGCGGAACAAACGTACCCGCACTCATTGTGTCCTTAACAGCATCCAATCGGTTAATGGACGGTTCTTGTTTAATATCGGTTTGAATTCGCCCCATAGTTTTATAAAGGACGTTTTAACCATGATTTTATCAACGCGCGCGAGCTATGGGTCAATTTTCATTGTTGAAACTGCGGAATGGAAGTGGCGGCACACTTTGTATTCATCGGAGTCTTTCATTTGCTGGGAAAGACTGTTGAAAGTGGTACTTCTCTGGGCAAAAGTTCGAGAATAAATTACTGTTCGCCTCGAGCGGATACCAAAATATTTAATTTATAAGGGGAGACTTCCGAAAGATAATCAAATTATTCAAGAAAGATTTTTCGATTCGACCATTACCTGCGTATCAAGGATAATATTTTTTTTTGCAGCTTTCCATTAGGCGGAAGTGACAGAACTTGTCCAAGACTCGATTTGTGTTTTTCGACTACATGGGGGGGGGGGGGGGGTGCTAAGGATAAGTTCCAGTCAGAAAATCGCTATTGAAAATTAACAACAGATCTCCATACAAAATTAAAAACGTCCGCAGCAATTGCAAGAAACAGAAGCCGAGTAAAAGTTTATTTCTCCCTCTAATAATTCCAATCCGTTGAGAATAATGCATTAAAATATTCAAATCGTTTCAATCCTTCTCACGACAACGTATAAAATTTTAAATAATTACAATTAATAATTATTTACAATACAAAATGGGTGTAGACGATGTTTTTTCCGGCAGAGGTCTGATATAAATTTTTCAGAACACTTGTTTCAATAATATATTTCAAGAATGGAAATTACGTTAAAAATAATAATAATTCCGTTCTCTGAGTAGCTTTCAAGTCATCTGCCGATGTACCTAACAATTTTTTAGCCATATGTTTAACATAATACGACAAAAGTGCCTCTTGTATTGCACAATTTTTTGAAACTGTGAAATCGTGGTTAATTTGTATCTGGAGGACGCTATTTGGCCAAAGAATTCGTGCTGTGGAGGGTAACTATGATAATGAAGTCATCACGAGGTTACCATAACATCCTTAAGAATTCATTTGCATACAAATACAAAATAGGAATTTTTGGAGCTGCTTGAAAATCCGGTAGGGATAAGCGGGCGGTTAATTGTAAATGCATTCTACATTATTTTTAATGTATGCGGTTCAAGAAGCCACGATCGGCCGGAATCAAAGAAAATTAGCATCGGTATTATGCGGAGGAAAAACTGAGCGATGAAAAGAGGAAAAAAAGGAGGGAATGGACCGCGTTCTACCCGACGACGTGTGCCAATGAGGAATTTTGCATTGTGCGAAATTTCGTGCGAAAGACGTAACGAAACAGGGGCTGTAAATTGCGAACACTTCATTAGCAAAAATTTAAATTTCAAAAGAGCATTTTGCCGCGTCTTCTCGCGGGAGCTGCTGATGAGCTCCAGCGTCCTTTGTATTCGTCGAAATGCGGTTATCGGCCGTGGGCTTCTCAAGAGAAAAATTCGTCGCTGGATATGCTCGCGGACTTCCTGATGTACCGATTATTTGTTGAAGAGTAAGCACTCCCGTGGTGGCACGTATTGGCGAAATTTCTGCAATGAAATATTGGCTGCAATGCAATCTTAATCAATTAATTTTTATCAATTTTAATCAATTTTTATTTCGAAATAAGAAAATCGCGGTCCCCTCTTCATCTTCATCCGAAATACGGCGAAAGACGGTCCCAAGGCATCGCCTTATATCGAAAGAAAACTGGAATATCAGTGTGGGTCAGAAATGACTTCGGCATAGGCCTAGAACTCGCAGGAGTCCGATGTTTCAATAGGTTTTTGATTCTTTTTTACCGTTTCGTTTATGATCTTAATCACTTAGGCCGGACAGTTCAATTATAATTGTTAAAATCGTTAGCACACTGAAAGAGATGTAATAACTAACGCGGAGGATGAAATTGTTTGGAACAAACATTGGCTGACTTGACAAAACCATTTTACTGAAAAAGAAAATTGAAAATCAACATTGACAGGTACCATGTGTTTGTGTCTGTAATATACGAGTTTCACAGAGGAAGAAATATTGAAAATACACCGACAAACACTGTACAATTTTTAAATGAAAAAAGAGTCCAATTTTTGAACGGCTAAAGTACCGTGAGTGTTCATTTTTTTTAAACAAAAGTCAGGTATATTTTGAGACAAAGGGATCCAGCTTCAATTAGAACGATGAGAGAAGCATATTTGAAACAATGGCGACTGTAAAATTGATTAAACAAATTATTTACGTTAGGATCGTGCAATCTATTAATTCATAGAAACTTCTGTTCTTGCTTCGAATTGATATAAGTTATATATCGAATGACGTGTACATATTTTAATATTAATTATGGGCATTGGTGTTTCTGATTTCTCGGAATATTTTTATTTTTTTCTTTTTTTTGTCCCGTATTTGCACCAATTTCTTTGCCCATAGTTGTTTTGAGTAAATCGCCGAACAGAGGAGAGCACTTTTGTTATAGCGATCCAAAAATGTTTAATTTTCGAAATGGCGGTTTCGGTTTTCAAAGGCGTGGCGCGGGACAACGACAGTGGGACGGAGTGGTGAATAAACATTCGAATCGACTTCCACATTTACTTTAATATCGCATTCCTCGCGAGCAATTCAATTCTAGGTATGATAACACACAGCTATGGAGGTACACCGACGAGCATAACGTTCCAAGAGCTACATCATCTCTGAATTTCGCAAACGTTTCTACGTTTGAATTGTCGGAAAGGTCGTAGATTGTGGATTTTATGCATTAGCTGATTAAAGATGCTTGGACTCTGATTACATATTAACGAGACCTCGCTTTTATTTTGAAATGAAGGCACCTCGTGCCAAAGAAACCTTTGTTTCACTAAAAAGGTAATTTTTATGATAGACCAATCTAAAAACAAATACATTTCCTTAAAAATATAGCATACTAAACATCACTTTCACTGAGGAGCTAGCGCCGTGGTTTAAAATGAACCTTTTACGAATCATGTTGAAAAGAAATCCAATGGCGAGCAAAAGTGTAAACGCACTTCGCTAGTTTTACATAAACCGTGATAATACAACCTATTTTTCAATTGAATGATAAAGCGTAGGTAATAATAATTATATGGCGAATGTGATGAACAAAACATAACAGTTTATGTTAGATAATATGTTCATTGATTTTTTGATTTTATTGATTTGAAACAATGTTTACAGTTTTGCACGTTTCATCAGAAACGGTTAACATAGTACACAATTGCTAGGAAAATGAAATTGTCGACAAACACTGATAGCCAACTGTAGTAAGACACGTTTAGACTGGTGTTAACTACGGCAAATTGCAGTAAAATGTGGTGTAAGTCATACGATGGTCGCAAGAACAAAGAAAACCTATGATAGTGTGTCAATTTCTTCAAGAAACGGTGGACCGCAACTTGTTTCTGACAAAACTGCACGTGAAATTACACATCGTCTTCGGTCTGAATGCTATAAAACTCCAAAAATCGCGGCTCAAGACGTTGGAGTAAATGCAAGTGAATGGACCCTTCACCGCTTCTTAAAGAGAATCGGGTTAAAAGCGAAAGAAAAGACACGCAAACCAGCTTTTTCAGACAAACATATTAAACTACAAAAAAAATTTGCTCATACATACAAAGAGTGGACAACAGAAAATTGGAAAAGAGTTATATGTATCGACGAAACAAAAATTAATAGATTTGAATCTGACGGAAGGTCTTGGTATCGGACTTCATCAGAAAATAGTAATCAAGCAAGTAGCATAAAACAATCTATGAAGTTCGGGGGTGGCTTAATTATATGTTGGGGTTGTTTTACTCATAAGGATGCTGGTCTCTTAGTTCGAATAGAAGGTATCATGCGCAAAGAACATTATTTAAATATTTTACAAAATAATTTACCTTTGTTGTTAACTCTATTGATTCTGCTGAAGATGAAGTAGTATTTCAACAAGACGGGGACAAGCATGCTGCAAACATAGTTAAGAAACTGTGGAAATCAAAAGTTTTCTGTGATGAAGTGGCCAGCAGAAAATCAGCAGATATGAACCCAATCGAAAATTTGTGGTCAATTCTGAAAAGAAGGCTAGCAAAATATGACAATCCACCTTCAGTTGTTCATGAATTATGGAAAAGACAGAACAAGAATGGTACAAGATTGAGCAAGAAATTATTAAAAATTTAATAGATAGTATGCCACGCAGGCTAGAAGCAGTACAAAAAAGTAAAGGAAAATGGTCAAAATATTAATTTAAACGTTTATTTCGACGAGCACAATTGAAGTGCAAAACTGTAGAACTTGTCTTCAATCCCTATTTTCGATAAATATACCGTACATTATTAATATTAGCGAAAATAAACTGCTGTGTTTTGTTTATTCTATTCACTTTCGAATTATTAGTACCTAATCTTTATCATTCAATTGAAAAATAGGTTGTACTATCACGTTTTATGTAAAACTAGCGAAGTGTGTTTACACTTTTGCTCGCCACTGTATATTGCACCGAAACATCATTTATGGAAAAGATGCTCTACCAAAAACAGTGTTTGCGATGCGCTGTACTAAGAAATTTCTTTCAGCACGGAAAGTCACTTACGGTCCCCATCGGATTCTTTGTAACGCGCCGATGGAAATTGCGGCAGGAAAGAAGTCGTTTAGAAGCACGTAATTCTATTTTCGGTTGAGCCCGATAGAAAAGGCAATAGAATCTGAAAGTTGCGCCGGGCGAAATGTATCTTCCATAAATACGAAAGTACCGCGGGAGCCGAAACAGTCTTGGCCCAGTGAAAATTACTTCGGGCTCCGGGGCCGGGGCCGTGCAAAAGTTCAGATAATGCAGACATTACCGAAATACCGGCGGCCTGGAAACTTTCGCGCACCTCCAAAATTCACAGCTTTTGGGGGTTGGGGGTGGGGGAGGGAATGGGGGGCTGAACTTTTCACCGTTTCAAGATCCGCGTAACATTAACGGGTCACTTCATGCCTAGCGCCTATTTTACTTTCGCGCCTGTTACAACTTCGCCGCGGGAGTCACCGAAAACTTTGATAAATTTTGATAGAGTCGCGGGCTCCGAGCCGGCTCCGCGCGGATACCATTAAAATAAAAGAGATTTTCGACTATCCAAATTGAACGGGCCGCGAGGAGCGCTAAACACGGACTGGGGACTTTCCGGGAACTTGGACGATTTATAATTTACACAACGTCGACACGCTGCCGCGCCGAGGCTTCAGTTTTCGTCCGAATCTTAGCTGGTAGATTTCGGAACTATCGAAACTTCCCAAACGAGCCACGGTCAACAGAAAGTTCATTGTTCATAGATCCTGCTGATCTCATCCCGGGGATATACATGCTGGTCTTCGAGCTGCAAAAGTTTCGAACCGGTTACCGATTCCAAGGTAAAATTAGACCCCGCGGCTTCGCCTGATCTACGTTTCTCGGAGCTAATGACAAAGCTAAATTAAACTTGATTAATATAAATAATTCGCTTTCGATGCCTGTCAGTCGCACATTCCCGATACTTCAATTTCTGTCGAGAGTTTGGTCACCTTCATTATCGACGTATAATTCGATGTAAGCTGCAATTTATACGATAATAGAATTTCCTTTTTAATTATTTATTTATTTAATGTTGCGTCCGATTGAAGAAATTAGTATAAATTGTTCGAATGCACTTGTTTGAGACATCTCTAGTCGGAAACAATACAAATATCGTATGGACTTTGGCATTTGGGCCTTCGGCATTTCCCCGCCAAAATCTACAGGACTACATTGAGAAAAGTAAAAAATTTCTGGTTTCCTGAAGTAAAATTTTGCCACAATTCATGCTATTTACGCATATTTGTGCCAATTAAAAGCCACAATTCTTAGTGTTCGTAGTACCAGTTTCCATTAGTTCTCTACGAATGATACGGAAACAGTTAAAGCGGCCACAAATGGTACATCTACCCTATTTGAATAACGTCGGAGTCGGGTTCGATCCAGCTGAACTCCCAAGGATTCAAACCGAGGATCGACAGCTCGGAGTCCCAAACCGAACTCCCTCGATCACGGGCCGGCAAGGAACAAGCCAAGTTCGCGGAAGCAAAAAGCACGTCCGGCGCGACCCGTTTTCACAAGACACCAAGCCCATTCGAAATTGTCCCCAAGAAAGTGGGGCGTATCATCCTCGGGGGAAGCGCGACAAAGCTTGTAAACATTCTCGAAGAATACGGAAACCAAGAAAAGCTCGGGAGACTGAAAACACGGGGGACAAGCAACAACGTCGAACGGTCCTCATTGCGAGGGGCGCAAAAAGCCAGGAATCAAAGTCGCCTGTCGGAAGCTGTTAGCCGGGCTTTTCACAACGCTGTAAGGATCCGGACTTTCAGGATTACTTGGCCGTTCCATTCCAATTTTCAGCCTTCTCAAGCTTCTTTCCCCGGGAAGTTCCACGGACTTTCGGACGGCCCTTAATCCCCAGGAAGTTTCGACCGGCCGCGAATCAGAATTCCAATCATCCCCAGAATTCTAAAATCCGCGGCCGCCTGTGAGAGAACTCTCGCTTAGGTTTCAAATGATCCTAACCACGCGCGCGGCTACCCTCCTTCTCCGAGCCTCATTATCAAACAATAATTATAGTTCTCGCCATTAAATTTCCGAATTCGCGAGCATACGGTGTTAGGCAACGTGATTTGTGGACTGCGGGTCTTTGTGCAAACAGGAGCCCCTTAAGAGGGTCGGCAGGCATTTGGCCTTGACTGTCACACTATGGTATGCTGTTTTTTTTTTTTCTAGACATTTTACGTCTTTAATAAGTAAGTAATCAATAAAAAATGCATACGAATGCATGCGCTCTCGAAGTTAAGAGAACCTCTCTGCAATATGCGTATATGAACTTGCAAGGGTCAAAATCAGAAAAAGTGGTCACTTGTGTTTCTTAAAAGTCCAATCTACGTTTGTCCAGAGCCCAAATTGCGAATTTCTTCCTCATCGTGGAGTAATTTGTAATATTCGGCAGAAAACTCGCTTTCTGAAGCAAGTATGACGTCACAAGATGGCTGCCGCAAAGAGATTCTCTTAATTTCGAGAGATTTAGTGTTCGTATCGAAAAAAGGCTCTATGCAGACGTAGCAAAGACATGTACAAACGCGGTGGTATGCATTTTTAATTGATTACTCACTTGTTTAGGACGTAAAATGTCTAGAAAAAAAGGCACAGCGTAACAGAGCCAAGACTCCGTAGATTCGCGATAAGGTAGAGTGATCACGTTACCGACAAATATAGGCGAAAAATGGTTTCACGTGCCTCAACCTTTCGTCTAATATATTTCGCTAGGAAAACGTACCGGAAGCCACCGCGCCGCGCCGTTCGGCTTGTGTAACGAAGTGACAACGTGAAGGTAAAATTATTTCCCGCAATGTTCGTACGCGGATCGCAAACAGAGGACGTCGAATGTTTATTTACGCGTGACCCATGCCCGATCCTGAACACCTCTTGTCACCGTAGCAAGGGAATGGCAGCGACAGGATTGCAGTAGGATAGAGCAAGAGATCAAGAGAGAAGGAGAAAGAGAGAGAGGAATGGGGTGGGGGGAGAGAGACGAGGGTGGCAACCCGCGCGCGCGTATATTTATCACGTAATCCCAGGACATTATGCTTGGCTACTCGTGATCATAAATTATAACTTATGGAATGGAACGAGTATACGTTTCGGGTAGACTGGCATGCGCAGTTTGTCCTTAACGTATTCACCTCCGCAGTGGGAAATTCGTGACGTTGAATAATCGTTCAGGACCCCGGGACCACGAAGAAAAAATACCGGACCTACCAATTTAGGTATCGCGCCTGTAACTGGAATCCTTGAACCGTGTCGCGCGGGGGGGGGGGGACACGGTGTAAAAGTCACCGAGGCGCCACACTGATCTACCACACTGATTTTTCTGACACCCAAGAGGCTGGGAGAAGTCTGTCTTATTACCCTAACAGCTGGCAGGCACTCACGTCTCCACTGCTCTAATCCTCGATAGACCGTTGTACACATTGTACCCGTACAGTATTGTCGGGCGCTCAAGGACACATGGACCTTCCGCTTTATGCGTAAGGGAGCTGAACTGTGAACGAGTTAAATCAATATTTGGTTGTTTACATTACAGATGTAATAAGAAGATCAACGCAGATCTCAAAATAACAGAAATATTTTGAGAGAACGGATTCGGATTTGTAAAATCTTTATGAGTCCTGTTTTCTCGGTTAATAAACTAAGTAAATATTTTAAGCGCCAATTATTGAAAAGCAACCGTAGACAGTCTGCTCTATCTGTTTAGAATATAGCGTTTTCCCGATATACAGTAGCTCACGAAAGTATTCGAACGCTTCCAATCTACATCGCTAACAAATAAAATACACCCGTTGGGTTTAAGTTTTCAAAATATGATTGTAAATAAAGACACCTAAGAGTGTTGAGAGAGAGAGAGAGAATGTGTAAGTAAAATTACAAAAAAATCTGACAGCACATACGGGATTCACAAGGCATTGAGTATAAACATACCGTTTTCGGATGTCACAAAAGTATTCGAACGTACGAATAAATCTTGAATTGTTTGATGTTAATATCAGGTTGGTCCTCCTTTGGCATCAATAACGTGTCTTAGCCGGCTTTCCATACTATATACAAGTTTTTCCGTTGTCTTTTTTTTCAATGGAATTCCATATTTCTATTATTTTGGTTTTTAACACTTCCTTGGACGTTATGTCAAAATTCATAAGTTTTCTTGCAATTTCGGCCCATAAATGTTCTATAGGATTTATGTCAGGACTTTGCGGAGGAGTTTGTAGTGTATGCGGGGTCTTATATATGATCCATTCCTTTGCAATCCCAGCTGTATGTTTAGGATCGTTGTCCAGTTGGAAGTAGAAATCATCCAATAGGTTCAATTTAATTGCACTTTGTTTCTAATTTTGTTTCAAAATATTCAGATATTTGTACTTATCCATAATTCCGTCAATAAAAACAAGATTTCCCGTTCCATTCGCCGCCATACACCCCCGTACCATCACTGAGCCACCTCCGTGTTTCACAGTTGGAATCATATTCTGTATTTGCAATGCTGTGTTGCACTTTCGCCACACATAATGCTGTCCATCCGAACCGAAAATATTAAACTTACTTTCATCCGAGAAAATAACTTTATTCCAAAATGAAATATCCTTATCAATATACATTTTTGCAAACGTTAGTCTTTTCTTTTTATTAATTTGACTGATATATGGCTTTTTTCGTGGCATTCTTCCATGGTAATCATTACTCCGCAGAACCCTACGACACAGTTCGGGATGTACATCTTTCCCAAAATTATTTGCAACAATCCCCACAAGTTTTGGTGCAGATGTGCTTGGATTTTTCTTAATTTCACGTATAATCATTTTCTCCTCTCTGGGCGTTAACTTCTTTGGACGTCCTGTATGCTTCTTGTTTGTAATATTACCTTCAGTTTTCGACTTTTTTACTATATAATGTATCGTAGATTTACTTCGATTTAATAATTTGGCAATTTCAAGATAAGATTTATTTTCATTATGCAACTTCAATATTAATTCACGTTCACATTTACTGGTTTCTGATTTTTTCGTGCCCATGATTAGAATAACTATGAAAGATTATACTCTAGGAAATCTGTATGAACCACACGATGTCTCGGAATCGACTAAAGTGTAATGTTTACATTTCAATCACTAGAAATACGCTTCTTGTCTACGCGTTCGAATACTTTTGTGACGTCCGAAAACGGTATGTTTATACTCAATGCCCTGTGAATCCTGTATGTGTTGTCAGATTTTTTGTAATTTTACTTATACATTCTCAAGACTCCTATGTGTCTTTACTTACAATCTTATTTTGAAAACTTAAACCTAACGAGTGTATTTTATTTGTTAACGATGTAGATTGGAAGCGTTCGAATACTTTCGTGAGCTACTGTATGTCAACAACACGGGTCTTGCCAGCGACATACATCGTGCAGGAGATACTACTCTTTGATTATGTTTGCACTCCTCGGCGTCCGTGGCCCCTCACAGAGTACACACCGCGGTAGTGGGGATAGTTCTGCAACTTTTATCAGCCAGGAATTTGCGACATATACCGAAAAAAGACTGCACATTATGTACCGAGACTTTTATTTTAGGATACTTGGATAAAAAGTTTATTTGTTTATTCAACAAATTGAGTGTTATTGCTTGGAATTCTGGCTGCTTCAAAAATTTGATTAAATTATCACTAAAATTTGATAGTGCTACACTTCATTGTGGACTTGAATATATTAGTAATATTCTCAATGTAATATTAAAATTATACATGCACTTACTATGAATATGCAAATAATATTAGAGATTAATATTTTCTCATTCAGCAGGATTGAAATCCTGTTCCAAAAAGACACGATACTAAATCAATTTTAGAATGTATAAATTAGCATTAAAGACTTTTATCGATTCGGCAGACGAAGTGCATATTTGCCCGAATTTTAGGTGTAGGGGGATAAAATTTTCAGAGCTGCAACTTTATGAATTGAAAATGTATGGTGATTAAATTAATTATGTGACACCGGGATGGAAGCATTTAAATGCCTTTGAAGTAGCACGGCCAGCAGCCAAATTCCATGAAATTTTAAAACTCGAGAGTATTATTAAGATTATAATTTGATCGTGTTATCTACTCACCGGACAATGAAATTGAATGTTGCAGATTTTTTAATAATTCACTTGGCCACTTACCTGAAACGTGAAAACAAGTGATTAGTTGAATGGGGCTCGTATAAATGATAATGTCTTTTAGCATGTGGAATATTATGTCATTAACTCTGTTCAGGGATCAGATTCTAATTTATTTCTTCGCTAAAATATCGAATACGCGACGCGTACCAGCCAACAAACAGACGGAACGTCGTTTCAAATGGCATACATTTGAATTCAGATTTAAATTTTAAAAAACAACAGCAGAAACGTTTTATTTGTACATGCATAAATCTAGTGCGATGGTGGAAGACCTTTTTATAATGGATGATATGCATCAAGAACTCGTGACATACTGTGATTTATACTACAGAGCAAATATTCCAGTAATAACACGAAAATAATAACACGGTACCGTTCACTTCTAAAACAACAGAAATCCATGCTGAAATGGAGATAATTCACGTATTAATAATCCCATAATAAATTCATCTGACAACACCTTTTGAAGGTTCTCTTTGAAATAACTATTCGAAGAATAATTCTACATCGCTTAAAAACAGTTTAATCATATTACTGTTGTATATTTGATTTTTGAAAAGATTCTCAATTAAAATATCTATACTATAGATAAGAATAAAAATCTGAAACAGTTCAAAGAACAAAAGAATTAGAGGACATCGATAAGTAATTCTCAATTTCTAAAATTGTTAAAGAAAGAAAGAGATTCCTAAAGTGGTCGGATGTTTCCAATTTTCAAAATTTCGCACCACAGTCCGCATGTTCTAAACACCAATTGATCTGCTAGGTGAGTTTCCATTCGACTAGGTTTTCACTTACTCTTTCGGAATCTGAAGCTCCACGGGCGTTAGAAAAAGCGACGATTGGTTTGGAAGGAGCGAAAGGTAGAAGAATCAATTTCGGGCAGCCTTGATATTATACATACCAAATGGGAAGGGAATTATTCGTTCCCGGGAAATTTTCAAATGCGTACGATCGATATCCCGGACCTTCCCCTTCCTTTCTCTTTCATTTTTAATTAATATTCTTTTTTTACTGTTTCTCGTTCCGCGGCGACGAAAGAAGTCGAGAATTTTTCTGTTTACATTACGCGAGATATGTTTACAATCCCTTATGTCAATTTATCTGCGGCGAATTTGCATAGAACTCCCCATTTTCAAGAGGGGCATTGATGAACTGACAGATATGTGAAGTTTACTCATGCAAAATACTCATGATTACTAGACTGTGGATTTTACACATACATATTTACCAATGCGCGTATGATAAAAATGGAACGTACCTATTAAGTCCCCACACGAGTAATTAGTACCCATCACTCTCAATTAGAAACATTTCTCCATTATCTCGGAAAAATAAAGCATGCTTTTGTAAGCAACATTAAACTAAAACATAAATACCACATAAAATATTTACACTGTTATGAAAAATTTCGTAACGAAGGGAGAAAATTTTCATCGAAGGCTTTTTAATTTTAATCTGCTTTACAGAAACGTAGAAATTTCACAAATTTTTCAGTTTGCCAGTATATGGGGCACGACTACGAAAGCTTATGTAGAAATTGAAATGTTTATATAGAATCTCAATAATACAAGATGAAGAACTTAGTGATATATAATGCGTCCCGAAAATGTTGTACAGTGAATTTTCGATATATGTCAACTGCACGGGTTTTGCCAACGACATGTATCGTCCAGGATACATACCTGAGCCGTGTTATGTTTATACTTCGTGGCCCCTCACGGAATTGGCGGCATATATGGAGAAATCACTGTGCCCCCTTGAACTGGGTGATCCCTGACGTCATTTGAAATAACTTTTTTGTTTGCGGAAATTTTCTCCGCGGCTTTGTTAAGAAGTTATTAACGAAAAACACGGACCAATCAAGGCGCGGCAATGGGGGACCGATCGTGGCTCGGCCAATGCCAACGCCAGGCTCAACGGGGCTTGTCGCCCAGCGGGACTCGGTCCGCTGTTGCCGCGCTCTGATTGGTCCACGTTTTTCGCTGATAACTCCCGAACGAAGCCGCGGAGAGGATTTTCACAAAGGAAAAAGTTGCTTCAAATCACCTCAGGAATCATCCGTTTCAAGTTCAACATTTTTGGGACATCCTGTAGAAACTCCTAATCCTTCAAGTTCCATTTTATGCGACGCAATAATGCACGTATTTTCCCGAGGTCCAGAGAAAGAAGCTTCGCGCGAAAGCATCTTTTGCCTCGTTTGTCTCCGACTGTAATTATTCCACTGTTTCTAAATTGGTCAGCGCATTCGAGACGAATGCGGTCGCTATCTATCGTCCGACTTTCGAAGGTAGCAACTTCGTTAATTGTTGAAATAGCGTATAGATTTCGGTCGGGAGCACGGAACAGCAAAAATGAAAGCCCGTTTCGTTCTTCCTTCGGCATTGGCGAATCGCGAAACAGGGACGGCACACACAAGAACGGTCGGAGCCGTGCGGTAAAGTAATGCAGAACGTTCTTCCCATGGCGGGGAAGCGGGATCAGATTTATTAGCGGGGGCCCTCTTCCGGAAGTTCGGCCGCGTGTGCTTCTTCTTCGCTGGACTTCCGGAGCTATTGCGAATCTAAACAAATTACCGGAACGGGGAAATTTAGACGAATTACAGCAAAGTCGGTCGGTTCCACCAGTCTTTTTCCTCCCCAGCTACTTTCGCGCTGTTCTCATTCGGATCGAGGCAGCTGGTAGCTAATAGGGGCTGCGGCGAACTCAATTCTCGAATGGAAACCTGGTTCGTGATGAACTCTTATGCCGCGGTAATAAGTCAATTTCAGGCGCCGGTAGTCTGCCCCGACAATTTGATTTATCGATGATCGAAGATATTTACGTTCCTCAAAATGCGAAACGACTCGTGGAGCTTTCGATAGCGCTGGCGGTCTTTGAAATTCGCTTTTCGTGCACGCTGACCTGCAATTGCTTCGATGGATTCATCAGCGGGGAAATGTTCGCAATGCATACCGCGGCTACTTGTTCGTTTTGTACTGCTTGCAACATTTTATTAAAAACGGCGAGGTCATCGGGTTGCACAAAGTTTAAAGGCTCGCGATGAATTTAAAATAATTTTAATTATGAGGTTTCGAAGGTTCGATAGAATTTCATAATTAGCTGCATCAATTATTTATTCGGATGGTTCTTTCAATTAGGAAATTCCATCGAAATAAATGAGCCGTCGATGATACGAGAATCGATTGGATCCGTTTTTATGTTAGTTGGAACGTTTAATAATTTATTACCAAGTAGGTTGAAAAATGCACAATGGCAGCTTCTGTCTTGTATCGTATCCGTGGCATTCTCAAAGTACATATTCCATATTGTAAGTAAGTAGGCGATTACGTTGCGAACCGTGTAACGAGATTCCGGTCCCATTGGTTGCTGAGAACAAATGATGTTAGCTCCGTCATTGAAAACGACATCCTTCTTGCTGCTTCCGGTTACCATAGCGAACCTCGTGAAGCTCGAGATCACTCTTCGTTTAAGTAAAGTATTACAAATTTCACGGGCAAATTTTGCGCATTCCGCAAAATACAAAAATCGCAAGTAATACTACTTTATATTCTGCTATAATAAGTTCTATAATACCTTCATCATTTAAACAAAATATTGCAAATGTCACAATAAGATTTTACGGACTCAACAAATAAATAGAAATTATATTACATAAAAATTGAAATTGTGCTATTAAAATTTATGTGAACATGAATTTGCATTGGTGATATCACTGATATTATTTTATATTCCTCTATGTTATGTTCGAAAACACTTCTACCACTTAAATAAAGTATTGCAAACGTCATAGTAAAATTATATTATATAAAATTTGAAATCGTACTATGGCTGTGTCGCGAAATGAATTTCTATTGGTAGCATTTCAATCACCAATACGAAACTTTGCGTTACAGTTCACTCGTTTCCCAGCACCGTAAAATTACATATTAACGTGAAATTCTCTTCTCGTGAAATAATAATTCCGCAATTATTCCCGAACTACTTTCGCCGCGGAATTAGAGAAATTAAGGGAAAGAACACTGCGCCTCTCTTCATCCTCGTACGTGAGTCGTCAATTCAAATTACTCCTCTGTAACTGAAGTCTACTTTGCTTTATCTTTTCATTACAAAAGATGAAATAGAAACAGCGCGCCATTTTCTTTTCCGGCCGATTCCGCTTGTTCACATGTGCGCTTTTCACGGTACGAAAGGAACTTTTATTCATTTACGTTCCACGTGTAACATTCATTTTCGCGAATGAAACGTTAATTTCTCGAGCTTAAACGAGTCGCTGAAACATTGAAATTTATTTAATCTTACGGACAATGGAACTCTTCTACAATCTCAATTTCTGCGATATACTGTGTTTATGTCCCAAATTCCTAGCCGATAAAAGTCCCAGAACTATCCCCACTAACACTGGATCAAAGTATAGTATCTCCTGGCCGATATATGTCCCTGGCTAGACCCGTATTTTGGACATGTATCGAGCAAATACTGTATAATCAATCGATAACGTTTCCGTGAAAATGGTGTAACCTTTTCACAAAGTTGACCGACCGAGTTAAATTTTAACTGTGACGTCTAAGAAATATTTGGAGAGAACTGTCATTCACAGGATTTGTGAATAAAATAGTAAATATTGATTTCATGGTTGATTCATCTGAGCTTGTAATGAAAATTGTTCAACAAGCAAGCAACCAGATGGAATTTTTTTGAAAATTTTTTGTACACGCTAGCTACCAAAAATTCAAATAGTTTGAAGTCATTTTAAGGAAATTATACTGTTTCGGAGTGTGTATGAAAAATTTCGTGTGCTGACTTTTATCAATAGACTTTAATAAAATGGACATGTTTCATACGTTCTTATAGGATTATTAGTAAAATTAATGTATAATGTAGGTTTTAGGATATGTTGTACACGATATTCGCGGTCACCTAATTTTCAGTGAGTTCGAGCGGCGCGGCGTTGGTTGAACGCGGAAAGTCATTTCCGTGTAATGAAGCTGTGCGATCGAGTGGTGGTTGATTTTCAATTGGAATTTTCTTCGTCGGGCCGATGACGAATGGACTTCAAGTTACTTGTGTGCATTATCCGCTGGCATTAACCGCTGCGGCGAAGTTTTAGTTCTGCTACTCGCTTTGCGGGCTCGTGATCGATCGTTCTCGATTAGGCGGCTTGGTCTTCGAGCGAAAGTTCCTCTATCCTATGATAGGGGTTGGTTAACTGATTCTTCGAGGAGTTTAACGGGGACAGGTATGTTTGGCTTTAATCCCTAACGATATCAAACTCGAACGAAACTGATCCCGCTAATATATTAATTATTCCGTTATATTGATAATACCGGATATTATCGGATATTCTGTTCAACTTCACTGTTCAACGTCCCCGTTGCAGAAAACTGTGTTAGCTTAACCCTTCGCACTCGAAGCTATTTTAACTCCAAAACGAAACTTTCCTTACGGCCTAGAATATTTCCCTTCTATATATTTTTTTTTTCATGTTACACATACGAAAATGGTGAAATTTACTCGTACAACAATGAAATTTTTTGTAATTTATTAAATGCAAACAGACTTAATAACGTAAAAAATATTTTGAATAATGATACAGCAATTTTTAGTGGCGCCCTACAGTCACCATTCGAGAGCTAACAGTTAACTGCAAGTTTACATCTCTACAAATCTATCGGAGGAACGCCAATGAAAAAAAAATATGTTGAAAAAATAATGTGTATAAATCTAATACTTCGACAATTCTTCTGCAAACTGATTCCTGTCTAAGTCTATACAAAAACTAATACATGAACTTTGTTAGCGTGTTTTAAAATTAATTTTACTTCAAGAGTCAATGATACGATAGTATGGATTTTCATGTATTGACTTTATGAAATTTTTGTAAGGCATAAATGTCAGCAGTCCACGTTGATCGAGCTCGCGACAGCCCAACATGCTTGCACTCGTTTCGAGGCGTCTCGAAACGACACTTTAAAAAATGGCCGGACAATGTTTCATGGAACGACAGGCTCAAGCTGTTTAACTGTGCTTGACAGATTAACAGCCATTACCGTAATCGCGAGAGGTCCGAAAAAATCGGCGTGCTAAATTACTGCAACAAGTCGATAAAGCAAATATCTTTTCATCAACGAATTGTCGAACGACGCTACACTGAGCCGGTGTCGAGAGTTATTCGATTAATTTTACGAGGCATGTTTGACAGGCGTGTAATGAAATGTGTCGAACGAAACGAAAGCTCAGGTAAACAGTGGAAATTCGCGCGCCGGCCCGCGTCGGCTCTGGTTAATGCAGAATGATTCTAAACAGTTTAAACAAATCTTATTTGTGTACTGTGCGAACGATACTCGTGGAAACACATACATGCACACATGCACGCGCGCGCACACACAGAAATATATGTGGCTGTATGTGACGCGAGGGAGAAGGCACTGTACGTACATATTTCTAATTGGGCGGTGGAAGTTTGTGTAAATACAAATATTCTGTTACTTATTCGCTATAATTGCAGTTATCCCGTCGAACTTGATGAAAATCCAATTTCAATATATTTTCTACATTATAATATTTTACGCGAAAAGATTCGCAAAACGATAATTAAATACAAACGTGGTTTGTAGTTGTATATTTAAAATTAGAAGAAAAATATGTTGCATTGTCTGCGGACAGTGTATTATTCCAGGAATTTAAATTTTCCACAAGAAAATAGAAGCATGAACGTTAAGATCGGCACGCATCAGCAGTATAAGCTTGCTGACGCAGTGAGCCCAAGCGAATTCGGGAAGGTAGAAAGATAGTTCATATCATTAGCATTGTGTTTGACATAACAGACGTATGGCTATTTAATTGTGCCGGTGTCGCGAAAATAACTGGTGCGAAAAAAGAGGTAGCCAGGTTTTAAAGCACGCGATCCGTCTGAGTCGTGACAGTCACGTACTACTTCGCGTCAGCGCGACCCGCTTTTAATAACCCCCATTTTTTCGCCGTGCTTTAATTAATCGCTGACGTGCAGGCGTTTCGATTTTGGCATCGTTCAACCGTTGATACACTCTGGTTGCCGACGTTTCAATTTCTCTTCTTTCGTTCCGTCTTACTCGACTAATGGAAAATACGTATGTTTAACATTTCAGGTTCGTTCTGAACCGATTCGACAATTTTCTGGCCCAATTCTTCATTACTGACTGCGACAACCTTCATAACGAGCGTAACCGAATCACCATATATTTAGAAACGTTACAAAGGTAATTTAGTGGGTTGCCCGGAAAATATATTAGTATATTTTAATGTCTAATAGTAAGTTCTATTTCGTTACAATGAAACTCTTCTATTTATATTTTCCTGTTACGTTATAGTATCTTCATGGCTAAACTTCACCTTAACAACCCAGAAATTCTTAACTTTTTATTACATAGTTCTGCACACCTCGACGAGACAATGCCAAAAATCGAAGTTTCAAGGCGAGGAATTCACTCGTCCACTGGAAACCACGCGTAACTTTTGAACCAGTCAATTCCTCGCCTTAAAACTTTAATATTTGGCATTTTCTTGTCAAGATGCGCAGGATTCTATAGAAAAAGTTAAATATTTCTGGGTTGCCAAAGTAAAGTTAAGCCTCAACTTAATATTTAACAATAAAATAAAAATTGTAGATTCTAAGAAAATTGTTGGTACTATTGAAAGAGAAAGCGCCTCACCTTGTGCATTAATTAACATATTCGGTTTGTACAAAGATATGTTATGCTCGATTTGATTCTTATCGGGAAAAATTGATGAAAGAGAAGCCGCGACCCATATTCGCTAATCATCGTGAAATAATTAATTCCCTGTGGTCGGGAGTTTTATTACGTTGAATTGACGAGCCAAGGCCTGACGTTTGCAGTTTGAATCCGTGGCCGGAGTCTGACAGGGACTCGTTTCCCGCCGCGAATTTCGAGGGAATCGAAGTTTCATTTAAGTTACACAGATTTCATGGAACTTCGATGAAACGGCCGTAACTGCGACAGTCCGTTAGCCTTTCGTTAACGAACCCGATCTGGATTAAAATTCTGCCACAGGCCGACCGTTGCCTCGACTTATTCTACTTTTTCCCGATATCGAGCCGTGTATTAGTTTATTCCAGTTTCCTCCGGCGCGTGTAATTAAATTTGCGTGATACGACATGTTCGTGAGGCAACGTCGATGAAGTTGTTCGAGGAAAATTGTCACGACGAGCACCATTAAATTCTGGTTTTCTAGCGGCAGCGGCGGCGGCTGGACGAAATTATTGGCTATTTACATTAATTATGGCACCCGTAAAATGGTCGAAAGTATCCACCTTGCTGGAGTTAAAGGGGGCATATCTTGAATGTTTTCTCCTTTAAAAAATAATCGCTTTTAAACGGAAAGCGAAATGAAAAGGCGAATGAGAGTTTATGTAATGAGAAAATTATTGTACAATCTTATGAGAATTGTATTTCAAAGTATCGTAAAATAATTTTTCTTTATTGCAAGGAACAAGGGCGAGATAAAAATTTCTTTGTTTAATAATTTGAATGAGTTGGTAGGACGTTCTTAAATTATTTTAATTTCTCTACTATCTTAGGGCTTCACCCTTTTCTGTCATGAATGCATAAAATCCGTAGTGTAGTGATCAGACACATAAGCTGGTAATATACCCATTACGTAGAACATTGTTTTATATCATCGTGTTTTGAAATCGACAGTCGATATTAGAGATCGAGAATGAATATTACTGACATAGGCGTAGTGTTATGATTTCGTTAGAACTGAATATTGAATTTTGCCGATAAAGATGAATTACTTACTGCTAAATCTACCGGCCATTGTTCGCCGAAAGAAGAGATCAATTATGATACTGTCGATCGTAACAGCTCAGTCCAATTACTCCTGATTGACAACACTTGAATGATTGAATCCGGATCGAGATCTATTGTAATTCTAGTTAATGGTCTCTTAAAAACTTCAGTTCACTGCAGTAAACACATACGCTAAATCAACGTAACATCTATTCCTATTTTTCTAAATTATTTTGCGTGGTGCGCTCGATGAATATAAAATTGTGAAATCTAGTCAAAACATAACCAATTGGAACGTCTGTAAAACCATTGACAAATTTTTTCCACGAATGAGTCTACCACGGATTTAAAGATCGACGCATCCCCTTTACGACGAGCCTCTAAATCTTGATATACGATTTTTCTTCGTCGTTTTATTGAGCCTTGAATGAAAGGCGTACCACCAACTTTGCAGCAATATAAGGTACACCATGAGGGCTTTGCACGAACGAACTTGTTTTTTTTTTATTATTGTCCATAAAACGGCTGAAAAATATCGTACAGCAAGTTTTAGAGAATCGTTATAAAGGGGAAGCTTCAATCTTCAAATCTGTGATGAATTCAGCAACGGCAAACTTCTTCAATGTTTTTATAAATGTTTTAAACAAAAATATCTTGGAAGATAATATATTATGTATTACGATTCTTTCTTATAAGATTGTATTATAATTTAGTTTAATTCAATTTTCTATTTGCCTATTCATCGTTCCAACAATCGAGGAAATGATTGAGTAGTATAGCCCATGTTGTGGTCCGGAAACTGTTGAGCTTCACCTAGGCAACCAAGAAATGTTTAACTTTTTAATATATAATCATGTACATCTTGACGAGAGCATACCAGAAATCGAAGTTTTAAGGCGAGGAACTCGCTGGTTGAAACGTTATGCGTGTTTCAAGTTGAGCGATTTCACTTTATTGTTGAAATGTGGGTCGAAATTTCGGGGGTCTCTGTGCTAAAATAGGTTCGAGTGCTAGGGGTTGATATCGCAACGATATAAAGGGATGGCAACGCGCGGTTGGCAAATCTGCGTCCTTGTTGCCCACCATTGGACGCAGCTTCTGGAACACAAATTTCCGCCCACCGATTCCGTATGTGACGGGCAAGTGAGGGATGCACAGGGTGCAGGAATTCGGGTCCACCGGCTGCACATCTGTTAAGGTCACTGACTGCACCCGGTTTATGGTACGTCAATCGCGATTCTGGACACCTGCTCGAGCTGTTAGAAGACGCACGCGAACAACAATTCGGATCTCAACAATCGTAAATTAATCCGGGCTAATTGATCCATCGCTCCCGTATCTTTCACAGATATGTCACGGAAACTCTAACGACCGTCATTAAAACTTCAGAGCGTCATCTCCGTGGCCAATCCGCGGAAAAATGAAACTTCGTGAATGCACGATTTACCCTCGGCCATCCCCTGTGCAATTTGATAGATTTTTTTGAGAAAGTGCACGTCGCTTTGCTATTTGCGATGCGAACAATCCTGTGTCTTGGTATACGGATATTCGATTTTTCCAATGTTTCATCTCTCCGTGTTATTGGTTTTTTTGTATCGTCAATGCGTTGATAGAAACTGGGCCAATTAAATAAACGCCGGGGGACCAATTACATTGGGATCATGGTGGACGGATGAGGGTTGACCTATAAGCTACCGCGGTTCTCATCCGCTGACCACGCATATTTAACTCTGCGGAAGTTGCGGCTGATTTTACAGAGGACATGCAGAGCATTTCGTTCTCTCCGCAAAGCAGTATTTATATTTTTAAATAATTACACACGGAGTTTGTTTCAATGTAATCAAACGTTTCTCCGTTGTATAATCTTTTTTCATAAAAATTATGTAACGCGGCTCCAAACGACCTCTGTACATTTCTGAAATGTACCGAGACTCTTCATAATGATAATAGCTACGTCTTTAATTTAAACACATTTTCTACATTTTCGGAGCGAAAATGTTTTAATTAAATCCGGTGAAAAATAACCGGAATAGATGGAGCTGTAACAAAGTAACGTTATCATTGAAAAATGTTATTCTGATTTCAAGTTATCGTTTATTGTTCGAATTGAACGAGATGAAGAATTAGATGGTGGATCGGTGAAAATTTGTTACGTTCTTCTTCGGTCACGATTTTATTAAAAATCAACGAGCAACTTGAACTTTTATCCTCCGGAAATTTCGTTGCAGAGTAACGAGAAAAGGGGCGATTATACTTTTGATCTTGGCAGGTAACCGAGTTGAAAAGAAGTTTGCACATTTCTGTGTATGCGTCGAGAAATGGAAAATTCGTAACTTTTCGTAATAATGGGCCGACAGCATGTCTGAAGGGACCGTTAACTAACTTCTAACGCGTCGAGTTTACATATGCCCGGGAAGAAAAGTCAAAGAGGAGTGCATAAAGTTCATAAAATATTCCAAAGGGTGGTCGAGTATTCTTCAAATGCGCGTCGGACAAAATTCGTAGCGTCAAGCGGTCGATGAATAATGCATCGGTATAATTTGCTTAAAAAACACTCGACAGGGGAAGACGTGTGTGGTTCAGGTGTCGGTAACGTGGCCGATGAAGAAACAGAAGAAAAATGCACGAACGGCGTGGCCGACGGGTTGCACCGCGTGAATCGACGCCCCGGCCCTTTCCGGATAAATAATAAATAAACACCGAGACAACCGGTCGGATACCCCCCCAAAAAAAGAAAAACTACTCCCGGCTTCTCCGTCTTTCACGGAATGTTTTAAATATTTCAGAGAAAACCTTCGCTAGCAATTCAACAAATGCACACGTTTCCAGGGAAACGCTGGTCAAATCCGCACAAAGATTTCATTTGAAACGCTTTGAACTTTATTTCTGCGTATGAAACATCCACTTTTGCGTTTGAAATGAAGAATTATAATGCGATTAAGCTGGATGTAATTTATAAGAAGGACAAAATCGTTACTTCGCGTCTCTTAATGTCTTTAGGACTGTAAAAGCGATTTTTCGTCTTCGAATACAGTGTTTACTCGATATTTGTCAAAAACACGGGTCTAGTGAGGGACATATATCGGACAGGAGATACTATTCCTCGACGACCAAGGTTTTCCGAGCCTCCCTCTGGGGTATACCCCGTGGCAGTGGGGACTTTTATCGGCTAGGCATTTGGGACAAATATGGAGTAAACATTGTACACGTTTTCAAAATTTAGTCATAATTAGACAAGTGAATTTGCTTCGCAGTGAAATTTAATATTTACTTACTAGACAAAATGCAACTGTATTAAATTGCTTCCCATTTTACACAATGTGTAATTTTTGTACACAGACTTGCCGGTTGTCAGTTGCTAATTATTTTTATAACGTAAACGAGGAAATTAAATGTTTATTCTGGAAGTTGCGGCGGTAATGTGGGAATCTTCTAGAATTTTCTCCGAGATCAGCAGTTGCTCTTCGAGGGAGAGATTTTTCCGAATAAAAATCTTCCGCGAGTTCTCCGTCGAAAGGCGAAGAACAAGATATGTGCTGCTCGAGCAAATTTACATCTAAATATCCTCTCTTCCTCCCTCAGGTTACTTCTTCGGCAAACAAAGGGACGGGACACGGTAAATTATCGTTTTTACAGCGCCGCTGATTGTGAGAGCACCGCTCTATCGCCTGTTACGCCGCTATTCAAGAAAACGCAGGAAAGTGGTCGCAATTCACTTGACTCGTGAACGCAATAAGACCACGAGGACTCCGAGGGGCTCAGCATTTCTTCTTCCCCGCAAGACCTAAATGTGTGTTGGTTAAAGGTACGAGGAGAGCTGCCGCGACACAACCGCTAAAAAGTGTTGCAGAAGTACTTCCGTATGATAATTGGCGCAACTATATCACACCGAAGGTATCGCGTCAACAGCGACACAATATACTTTTTATTCGTTAAGACTTGCTGTCGCAACGCAACTTCTGAACACCCCTCAAAGTGAAAACAATTCCATGAAACCGTAATAATTTCAAGATTCAATAATTGCTCGACAATATATATATATCATTTTCACTGGATTATTCTTTTCATACTCATTGTCATGTAGCATATGAAAACTTGAAATCAAAAGAACAAACGTTGAGTTCCTATATTTAACCATAGGAATATAAATTTTTTTTTAATTACTTATTTATACAGGTCGCATCAACATCTAGGTAATCAGCGGCCATTAATAATTACAATAATACACTATTATGTCTTTGTACTTAACATATAAGTCACTTGTAAGTATGCTGATATAAGAATATAAATGCGTTCAGTAATTTCTTTTAATTTAATTTTTTTTAATTTAAATAAATGTCGCCGAATCATAAACATAAACACAGCTCGGTTATGTCTCCTGGACGATACACGACGTTGGCAAAACCTGTGTTCTTGACAAATATCAAGAATTCCACTCCATATTCGAATATAAAGAAAACTGAATGAAATCTCGTTCATTAATTTAATATTAGGGGTACCCATAAGTAATCAATTATTTGCAAAGAATACGTTTTGCCTTTAGTTCTGTACAGAACGTTGAAGGGGAAACATGTATTCTTTTACAGTTTTCAAAATTTAGTCATAATCATGCGGGATTTAATCCAACGATAACAACAAAGAAAATTTGCGATGTTTATGGAGATGTATTGGAGGTCAACAAGTGTCATCGTTGATTCAGAAGGTTTGCTGCTGGTGATTATGATCTCTCTGACAGGCCTCGAAGTGGACGACCATTTGAATTTGATAATGACATCCTAAAATCTCTAGTGGAAGCAGATCCAAAATTAAGTACACAAGAATGATCGAGAAGCCTCGGGTCCACATGGTCAACTATACCAAGGCACCTACACAAAATGCTTTTTCAAGCATATAGGCAAGGAATATGTGTACCGCATCAATTATCTGAGACCAACAAGAATATTCGTCGATCAATTTGCACTTCTTTGCTATTCAGATTTCGTAGAGATCCATTTCTTAGCAAGATCGTTACCGGAGATGAAAAATGGATTCTTTATGATAACATAAAGCGCGCCAAGCAATGGCTTTCTGCAAATCAAATCGCAATATCAACCCCTAAACCTAGCTTATCACTTAGAAAGGTGTTACGGTGAATTTGGTGGGACTGTCGTGGCATAATTACTTTGAGTTGTTGAAACCTGGAGAAACGGTTACTGCTGAGTTGTATTGTCAGCAATTACGACATCTTTAGACCTCAGAAAAGGTGTAATACTGCAAATTTACAATGCCTGGCCCCATACAGCGAAACTCACTCAGGAAAAAATCGAAGAATTGCAGTGGGTAGTTTTACCGCACCCCCGTACTCACTGGATATTGTTCCCTCTGACTATTTTCTTTTCAGATCTCTGGAGCATTATGTAAGAAATAAAACATTGACTTCTGTAGAAGATGTAAGGAGGCACCTTGAGTCATATTTTGCTTCACGGACTTCTATAAGAGGGGATTGAAAATTTGCAGGAAAGATGGCAAACTGTCCTTGATAATCACGGAGATTATATAATAAATTAAGAAATAAAAACTTGAATTTACTACAAAGTTTGTTTTAGATTTCAAAATAATTGATTACTTATGAATCCCTTTAATATATTCTAAAACCTGGTCACCTAGTGACAGAATGAATGCCCGGTAACAGGAGCCATTAAACGATTCGTAGGGAGGCAAACATGGTCGTAGAAAAGTGGCTCAGATTTTCGGAGCCTTGAAACAATTAGCCGGGCCGACGCATCGCCGGTCCCACGCACAAAGAAGGCGCAAAGAATTAAAACTGCAAATCTGCCCCACTTGCCCTTCCTCTTCCCCGGGCCGCTGCCTTTCCGGTTCCTCTTTCACTCCTAACTATGCGTCCCTTTCTCCCGCCCTCTACCCTCATTCCAGACCCTCTTTTCTACCTCTCTTCACTCGACTCTTCTCATCAACCATCACCTTCTGGGCAACCCCTTTATCCGTCGGCTCCCGCAATCCTTTACCGGTGGTCCGCCTTTTTCTCCGGCTTCCCACTTTCTCGCCACCCTCGAATCCAGCTCTGCCCCTCCGCCCCCGCACACCCTTACCCGCCGTCACTTCCACCCACACCTATCCCCGCCGGCCTCGCTATTCGCTTCTCTGGCTGTACTATATCGCTCAGCTCGTTTGTATACGTACGGCGGTCGGATATGCACTTATGAACGTGGCGTTGGTTAAATTTCTGCCATCTTTATTACAGAAAACTGTGTGACATTTGATAAATTTCATCGAGCACTCTCAAGATACAGCTCGCGTACACTTTTACACGAATTTTTGTTTCTACAAAATTAAACATGTAACATGTATGATCTGGTTATTGAAAAATCACAAGGTTTCCGGACAAAATAGTCAAATATATCTTTTTTGTTAATACTTTGTATGGGTGCAAAATTGAGTCAAGAATAAAATACTGATACTACTCATTTAAATGTAACAGAATTAGATGAGCAATACAGGGCTTACTCGATCTATGTCCAGAACACCGGTCTGGGTACGGACATATATCGGCGAGGAGATACCATTCTTTGATCCACGGCAGTTCTGGGGCTTTTATCGGCTATGCATTTGGGACAGATATGGAGTAAACACTGTAAAGAGAAATAAATATAAAACGGTATACTTTTCGAAGACTATGGGTCCCAAAAAATGTACACATTTTTTAAAAAGTAGTTTCATTGGTTCATTTTTACTCCTCGCTGTATATTAAGTGTGGAATTTGAAAGTATAAAGTAGGTTTTGTGAATTTCTTGTTTCTTTAACATTTTGCAAATGCTTTTCATTTCCGCATCAATCATATATTAATTGCACATGAGACAGATCACTGGACACGTCATCATACCAAATATCAGAGAATCCAAAATCGTCTGTTTCGAAAGCACTCGATCCGGAGGAGGTTCAGCCAGACACGATGAATATCCGGTTACTGTTGAAACGGTGGCTTGAATTTTTTATTCGCCCGGCCGTCCACCGATCCCTTCTCGGCGAATCGTCCGCGAAAATCGCGATTCGCACGGCCACATCGCCTCATCGATAGTTTATTTGCCGATCCCCCTCGGCGGATTTCAACCCTTCCGGGACCAGTTTCCTTTACGAGCGGTCATTCCCGGTAATGGAATTCGGTGATTAAGCGCCGGTTCCGACGCGAGAATGCTCGAAATAAATACTTAGCCCGCGACGACAAACCGAGCGCAGAACCGTCGCCTGTCAGTTTCGATCCGGTGATCAGAAATGAGGATAGGCGTTTACTATACTACGTACAACCGTTAACCGTGCACCGTACACCGGCGGCGCACGAACGCGACACATCCTTTCAGGTTCAACGCATTCGCCCCGGCTACGCAAATACAGTCCGTGCACACAGTGTGCTTCCCTGTTGTTTTTTTTTTGCTTTCCATGTTTTCTTTAAACTAGTTATTCTAATATTTAATTTGCTGCGCAAACGAGACCGTGTTGCCGATCGCATTTGCCCTGCTCTAAGTTTGATTATTCTGACCAAGAGCGGGACCATTGTTTAATTATGTTTACCGATTCGATAGCACGAGTGGGGCCGAAATTGTCTCTAATGCTGATGGCAGAGGGGAATTTCAATTCGACGGAAATGTCGCGCGCTTCACATATTCGCGAATATGTTGCCCAAAATTTTGTAATTGACGTGCTAGCTCTTGTCCGAGGGATTTTTCATTCTGAAAGGATTTTCTATTGTTTCAAATTTGATTTACTCATTTTTTTTTAATCGCGTTTAGTGCTCTGTAAGTTCGGTCTTAAAGTGTAAACAGAAGCTAATGAACGAAATTTTCTTATGAGAAATGATTGAATAAACTATTTTAATGAAAAACCGTATCTAGATAAAGTCAGCCTCGTCATTTTTATGAGGCGAAGCATGTCAGTTACTTTCAATGCATGCGGTTGGTTGAATAAATTCGCAATTGAGATGAAATAATTTATTGTTAATCCTCCATACTATCCCCGGCCCTGGGACTGTTAATCGACCGAAACGGCTGATATTTAACTATCGTTCTGCTGATGTTGCTGCTCGGTGAAACTTGAAGCCCCGACACGGGCCGTATGAAGCATGCCTCCTCCGACTAGTTTGAAACTCCAGAAATTGTCTTCCGCGGATCGTTTGCGTCTCGTTTCCGGCATCTTTCCGTTCGCTTTTTCCCGGGGCCGGCGCGTGCAACCTTAGCCATTTTTAAGTTACCAAACCGAGGGGATCCAACAGAGCCCAGTCATCGTCTTCGTCGACGTCGTCGCCTCGCCTGACACCAGGATGAATTCATCTCCGCCCAAGACATTTCACTGTTCCACGCGTTTCCTTATCTGAATTATTTCCGGACCGTTCGCGACGAGACGCTTTCCGCTCGCGTCCACGCTCCTCGAACAATATTCTGATAAGCCTGTTTGCTCGGTTATTATTAGGTTCGGGGGCCAGGCCGCCGGGATTTTTCATCCTCGTCGGCTGTTTGCCGGCCGCGTCCACGAAGACAATGTTATCCGAGGGGCCAATAGTTGGCGAGTTATGGCCGCGCGGAAAGCCCCGGCGACCGCAAGATTCGCAGACGCCGCGAAATTTTTCGGCGAGCAACGACCCGCCGCCATTCCGTCCCGTCGATTCCGCACGGCCGCCAATTTCGAGCGGCTTTATTTGCATCATCCGTGGAAGAGAGTTCTCGATTTATCGCACGACAACTTTGACACCCGCGTTTCCGTTTCCGTTCCCGTTCGTTCCGTTCGATAGAAACGTATTCCACGATCCTTTATAACAATCGGAGGAGCTGAGCCCGGTGTCAGTTACTTTTCCAACTTTTGTCCTAGCATGAAGAAGTTCCATCAGATAATAGAGATAAATAGTGGAAGTTTAATCGAACGTTCGTTGCCCCCAGCCGAGTGATCCGCCGAATCGAATCCCGGCGTCGAGGACCCTCGCGGAAATGCTCGAAACGATATCGAACTTCGTCGTATTCTTGGCTTAGTTAAGCGTAATTCAAAACGGATATACGTCCGGTCACTTTTCTACTTTAGGATCTGGTCGTTATTACCTGTCTCATCTCGTAATTCGTCTTTGTCGACGAATTTTTGGTGGACACTGATTTTATTCTGTGAATAGACACCTGTGACGGCGTTCTATAATTGTTCCGATGCTCTAACTTCTTCAGCATCCTGTGTCGAAGTTATTAATGTAGCATAGAAACTAGATCAAATATATTTCGCATAAGAATCCCATATTTTTTGCTTGAATGAAGTTTTATATTATTCTTATGTTATTATTTTTTAAAACAGGACTGATAGTTCCGAACCATAGGAACCGAAATGTAAAATAATAAAATTTAAAATATTAATTTATTACAAGATAGCATTTTATTTAATAACTATTATATATAGCTCTTTATAATAATATTGTAAGTATACTTCATTTCAATTATTATATTTTTAAGACTCTTCTTACATGTTTTACACTTAAGTACACTTCAGTTTAATCATAATATTTTTAAGACCCTTCTTACATGTATTACACTTAAGTATACTTCACTTTAATCATAATATTTTTAAGACATTCCACATATATATCATACTTAAGTGTACATATTTAGAACGTGTATTGAGAAGCCATATTTCAAATATATGTGTAAAGATACTTGCTAAATATATTTACTAGCACAGTACATATTTAAAAATTCATACTTAAATAAATTAAATATACATGTGGAGTAGTCATATTTAAACGTACATATTAACAAGATGTACATATATGAAAAGCATATTTAGAAGACATATTTGAAAATTCATAACTAAATATGCATATCCAAAAACCATATTTAAAATACACGGTTAAAAAAAATACTTTGAATGCATATTTAAAAGACATATTTGAACGACGTACTTAAAATACATATTTAAAAGACACATTTGAAAGGCATATTCCAAAGACGTCTTGTAAAATGTCATAAAAGCACAGGAGACCGTAACGACAGGCAAGCGCTGTCATAAAAATGAAGAGCATTTTGCACGTGCAAAACTGGAGAATAATTAACGAAACAATGAAAAACTAAATGAAGAGCTTGCGAAATAGAGAAGAATTTATTTTGAAATTTATCACCGAACAGAATTTGTACGGAACAATCGTTGCCGGACGTTGGACGGTTCCTTATCGCCAGAGCGTCATTAATTCCTTCTTTTTTTGTTATCTTTATTGCACGTTATCAACATAGTTTACGGTGGTAATCGTATTTATGGGCTGGAGAATCGCTCCCACTAACCATTTGGACGACATCCCTCGAACTCTGAAGACTATCGACCTCTTTCGCGATAACTAAGACGGCGATCAACTAAAACTACTTCGAGGACTCGACGCACGATGTTCCTTGAAAATTGCAGTCTGTGGGCTTCTCAAGCGAACTTAATCACAAGGAACACAGCAGTTAAGCTTTTCGGCGCCGCGAACGCTTTGGCAGGCTCAACGAATCCGTTTGCTGCTCTGCGGAGGCTTTCAGGGGCTCCGGGAATTCGTTTGTCCTTGTATTAGAGATTCTTGTATGTTCCCGGAGAGCATATTCTATACTCTCCCCTCCCCCACATAGTTTCATTCATTTGATTTCAATGAATCAATGGGATCACCCTAGCAGATTTCCAATTAATTAAGTTTCTTCTAACCTTAACCACTGCGGATCTTTGTGCTAAACAAAAATTTTCGACCAGAAATTTCTTTGTTCAATAATTTTAACGAGATGAAAAATAATATTCTCTAAACACACTGAATCTACCAAAAGAAAAAAGTAACTGGAAGCTGTTACCTCATGGAAATGACAATATTGTATTTATTTAGTTTTTCGTGATTTTCTTTTTTTATAATTGATGGTTGAATAAGGAAATTTATTTTCTGATTTTTCATGAATACATTTTTGTAATCTCGATAATTGTTGAGTAAAAACCGACGGTCATTTGATTCTGGTTAATATTTTTAACTAGTATTTTTAAGTATTTACTAGTATTTTTAACAATATTAACAACAATATAGAGTCATTTGTGACCAAGGGGGATTAGATATTGATCAACGTAAACGAAAGCAGTAATGTTAGTGGAAAACGTTGAATGAAACTGTCGTTCCACGTACAGCATTTATTGCTAGTAGAAAGAGTCGACAATGGTCAGACACTTTTGCCAAGTTCACTTCAATACACTCGGTTTTAACGCTGACTCCAGTCTACACTGATTGTGAGTCAACTGTGACCTAAATCTCAATTTTTTACAGTTTCGTAGTATCTTCTATTTCTTCAAAATAAATAATATATTATATATAAAAAATAGTTCCAAAGATCTACACAAAATAAAAATTGTATGATATAGGAACTACGTAGACGCTTATTTCTTTTCTTAATCACTTTATTCAAATAAAAATAACAGAATACTATTTTTAAATTCCTCAAATGTCTTTACTGTCTTGTATTTTCTTTATTTATCAAAAATGTATAAAATCCATAGTCTAGTTATGTATCGTTACGAACATGCATAATCGTGTTCCACAAGAAATTACATTGCAGTAATGAAGAAAAAACACTTTCAGTTATTAAAGAAATTGCTGTTTAATAAAACAAAAAATAACAATATTGGAGGATGTTCAGTTTGAGAACGCTATGAATGTAGGTCAAAAATGACCCGTTATTTCTATTAAATACCGTTAATCCGAAATTCTAGATTGACGTTTTCGAATATCCGAATTCGACGAGTGTCCTCGAGCCTCGTTAAAAAATAATTACCGAATAATTTCGCGATTCATGTAAACATTAATTGCACGTCGCGGATTAGAGTATCCGGAGCGACGTCGTAAATAACCGGATGCCGGGGAAATGAAAACTTTTAATAAAACCAGGCTATTTGATTTTTTTCGTTGCAGATCCGCGCCGAGTTTGCCTTCAAAGGCATTCAGATTACAGACGATGGGTGCCCTTTCATATTTGGGGCGTGCAAACGAGATGCATACCCTTATGTTCCGTGAACCGAGCATTTCTTTGCGACGTTTTGAGAGCGACTGACGGATATCGAAGAAGTTCGCGTTAATGATTCTAGATAATGAATAGGGAGGTGTGTTTCTTAAAGAGTGTCCGCCGAACAATGAATTTTCAGAAGATGTCGCAAAAGAAAACGTCGGACAATCTTCGAACTCCGCCGTGCCGAAGTTGTTTTCAATTTTGCAAGTGCCGCTCGCTTACAAATAATGTCGAAGAATTCGTCGTAACGGTGCGCTCGTTTATAGAAACGAATTGACTCACTTGAATTGATTCACTTTGATCCGAATTTAAATAATTTATATGAAAAAAACAGACGCACACACACACACAGGAAATATTAACAAAACGAGGTGTGAAACGTGGGAATGAAAATGTTTACGCGTTTGTTAAATTGGACGCGTAAATATTGTTATTAGCAATGTTTAATTCATTTCGCTCGAGCGGTGTGCTCGGCGAAAATGTAATCGCAATTTTTACACGAGACTCGGAGAACTTCGTTGGAATAGCAAACGGCGAATAAAACGCAGGAATCGTTGCCTGCGTAATAGTTTCGCCCATGGTTTTATTAGTTTCATTCGCGTTTACGGAGTTAACGGAGAATCTCGCCGGAACTCCGGTGGGCAATTGACGGGCTTGGACAAAGTTTTATTCAAATAATACATAATGCATGAATAGAGTGTGCGGATGCTTATTTATGTTTATTCGATTTAATACTGCTTTACATGAAGTTCAAGTGACGCACTAGGCCATTGTAAACCCTATGCCCATTCAACGACAAAACCAAATGAGTTTTCGCCCTATCTGTTGGTTGGAGAGTTTTATATTCATTGATATTCCCGCCATTTTTATTATACACTGGCTTATTCTGTCGTTAAATATTAATATTCTTGCAACTTAAACGTCTGAATTACTGAACTATTGAAATATATTTCCGTAATCGTACTGAGTTTTCGAATGCAAATCCAAAATTTTCTAGTATGTGTATTAGTTAAATATTTTATGCAGTGTAATTAACCACTTGAGAATCCAAAAGCTTCTACTTGAAAAATTTTCGCGGATATTCGGAATTTTTTAAGCAAACAGCGGGCAGCGAATATTCTCATCTCACAGTGGAATATAAATTTATAAAGATAATAAAGATTAAGAGAAGAATGCTCATCAAACCCACACGCAATTTAATGAATTCCTTCACCCCCGTCCATCGATTTCTTCTGATCACATTTCACGCGGTAAAATTCGACGAGTTCTGTTTGTTATGCATGAAAGTGATCAATGTAATTGAATTTCCAGCCTGTCGATAACGAAATTAAGACAAATTTACGTCTTCCTGACGAAGTTGCGTATATTTCATACATTATTAAGGGGAACGCACGCTCCAGCTGACTTTAATACTCTAATTCATTGACACAGTTCCTGTAACACGTTACCATTAGTAATTAACCCCGTTCGCCGGTTCGAAATCCATTGAATATTAATAACAGCTACTGCGGATGATTTGCAACAAATGGGATCATTTAAATGACCGTCGGGAGTTGCTTCGGAATCTCACTGTGTAGTTAAAACACGTCGACGATACCAAAGTGATTATAACTACACAGCAAATTGTAATAGATGAAAAAGATCTAATTATTCACTGTTATACATAGTCCTCGAACGTGGTAGTGCCCCTCTTATCAATTTTACAGTAATCCATTATTAAGTTGAACAGGAATACTAATTATATTAGTATAAGAAAAATTTAATGCATCTATTGCAAGAAAGTGAAGCTATCCAGAAACATTTTTAATAATTTCAATGAAATATGTGTGGCAATTTAAAAAAAAAACTCCACGCCGACATTCGTAAATTCGATCAAAATTGTAATGAAAAAAATTGTTTGCTTCAGCAAAAATTCTACCAAATTCGAAAAAAGCCAAAAGCCTCACGAAACTTTATTAAATATTTTACAGTATTGATTCGTGGAGAATCATAAAGCAATAAATATATAAAATTCACAGTAGCGTTGATATTAACATTTAATTTTTCTAATTTCTACCGTGATCTGTAATCTCGTGAAAATTTTCCTGTAGATCATAATGTAAAATTAGGCTTATATTGAACTCGACCCAGTAGCCGATTAAGTGCTACCGCCGCACGCGTTTCTTACCGTTTCTTGAGCCCAAAATTTACAGTCGAATAACAACGCGCATCGTAACATTTTCTTGATCGTCAGTGCTTTAATGGCGACCCAACAATAACCGAGTCTCACTCTGTGTAATGACTCCGCCATTATCGTTCCAGCGGCTTCGTTATCGTGTGACCACGGCGATACCAACGTACAGACTTCTGAACGTTATCACGGTGGGAACATTCGTGCGACAATGTTAATTATCGTTTGTATGCGTGCGAGCCGTGCATACCTTCGCCGAACCGCAATTAGAGTTTTCCACTCGTTCCCCGGAATTTATATGTGTTACTAATAAAGATATTCTTCCGTTGACGCGCGCGCGTCGGATCGACACGGAATTCTTAATGAAGCAAACAGTAAAGGCGTCAATAAATAATACGGGGCGGTTCCCGGAGCCCGTTTCATGTAATAAAATCGACTGGCTGCGAAATTGACATTTTTGAAAACGATCACACTGACAGTTTTCCTTGTTCCATTGTGTCGGCACAGATCATTATTTGTATTTCATCGATCGCAGTTATGCGTTTCTATTAAATTTTAAAAGTAGAGTGAAATATAATATACATTTCAATTCATTAATTGATGGGGCTTCTGGGAGAAATGATTAAATTTCGTAATTTATATGGGAGTATAAAAACAATTCGTTCTTCACTGCAAAAATTAAATTCCTCTCCAAAAAATACAAAATTCCGTTGGCACATAACATTCTATTTTCAAAGGAATTAAAAACATTGATACCGAATTATTTATCAAAATGTTCTAATTTGAAGCAATGCTTTTACGTGTCCCTATAAAGGTATAGAACAAACACCCTAGTTGTAGGCGCTTGTACAAAATTTTCAAACGGTAAAAGAATTTCTGTAACTTTCATATTGGAAATTTTATTTCTTAAAAATAAATATATTTTAATTTTCATTTGTATTTTATTTCGTACGATGATCTGCAGTCTAGTGACCACTTAGATTATTAAATTGCCGAACGAACGAAAGTGTAGTCAATTACAATTCAAATTTCCGACTTAAAATTCCACATATTTAGTTTCGCTAAGAGAAATAATTTTCTTTTCAAACGCGTCGATCTCGTTAATTCTGTCCAATTGATTACATATGAATAAAGTACTTGACCAGCCCGAATTGTTACTATTTCTAGCGGTCTGTCACCGATTTTCCCGTGCACTGTCACTCGAGCGTTCGGAGCCCACTTAAGATGAATTCCTCGCACAAATAAAGCTTTCCTGAACGTCTATAACTGGCTTATTGAAGATGTTAATCGATCTATCCACCGGTGACCGATAATTAGCCTGCAGGCATTCACGCAAATTGATATATCCGTCCCTTTTGCGAGCGGTTTCGGTGAATCCGAATTGCATTAGAACGACACGAGTCAGAAGATTTTAATGGATAATTTCCGTGCGCTGAAAGTGCATCAGATTCCACCGGCTGGATATAACCGAGGATGCTGCGGTGAATTCTTTCATGAAACTCGTCATTTCGCTTTCTCTTGCCTTGGAATATAAAAAAGCAGACTGTTGCTGCAGTTATGCATGCTCCAGAATAACTTCAACTGGATTGACTCGAAACTGCATATTTGTAATACCTTCGTCGTTGGCAGAAAACGAATGAAATTATCCATTTTTAGTCTGACGAATAAAATGATTATCGTGCTTGCTCTGTATAGCGGTACAGTGAATTCTCTATATATGTCCAGGAGACATAGTCTAGCCGAGTTATGTTTACACTCCTCGGCGTGCAAGGTCACCTCGTATACCCCGCGGTAGTGGGGATAATTCCACGACGTTTATCATCCAGGCGTTGGCACCATATATAGAGAAATCAATAGAGAATATTGTATTAGAATTAGTGTCGTTAAAAAGATGTATTTGAAGCTACTATAATGAATGTTTGTGTTATTTCTGATCGCAAGAAAAATTGATAATACCCTTCGACGAATTTAATACTTCCACGCACACGTATGGTACAATTTTCTCCGTTAATTCCGCGCGGTGACGTGAACGTCATTCGTTGTTTTCGTATCGAATAAAAATCCGGCATGAGTTTAATGGCACTCCGAGAATCCAGAGACCAATAGGAGCGTAGACAATACCCCGAACTCGCAGAAGTAACTTCGTCGGCCGACAGTCAAGCTGCGACAAACTCTGTCGGCACACGATCGATGAACCAACTTCACGTTACATGTACACCTTTTTTCCCCCATTTGAACCGGCTCCAAAGCATTAAGTTACCGAGTAACAGCGTACAATCGCGAAGTGTTCTCCACGAAGAGACCTGCGGGAACGGGTCCCCATCAAATGGAGTCGCGAGATCATTGCACCGCTGTCGGTCCATTATAAGTTCGTCGGATCCGGTGATCAATGAATCCCTTTTACGATACAGCAATTACTCACTTGTAAATCCGGTTGCGCCGAACCACTCTGCCCATTAACCGTCTGGGACGTTGAGCTGGACACTTTTTATGATCCTGATAGAATGACGTCGGCTAACAAACCATTTGTCCTAAGCAATCGATTGTGTCCTCGGTCATCCTTAACACTAAACCTACCACAGCCACAATTACCGGTTATATATTTTACAATTGTTACGTCTCAGGTGGGACGGATTATGATTTTTAGGGGATGGGACGCAGTTTCGAACCTACCTGCATTCACCGACTACGGTTCGGGAATTTGAGAATTGTTTCAATAAGCTTGTACTCTTATTTTCAACTCAACAAAATTATTGACTTATTCAAAATTACGTCCTGAATCAGATATTTAAAGTTTGATTTTACAAATAGGGATTACAGTAACGAGCAAAACCGAGTCTACACTATTTGAAGCAACATAATTTTTTAAAAATTAGATCAAATGACTTGAATGTTATTGAGAAGTTAGAAGGACTAGTTTATTAGGTGAGGTGTAAAAAATTTTTGAAAAAAGTTTGAATTGGTCGGAATCGCAAAAAAAAATAGTAAAAGATGGTTTTTTTAGCTTTTTTATCTGAGGTTGTGTTGAAAATGTCAAAGATGTGTTTGATACGCTTGAATAAATTATATCCATGCTGAAAATTTCATCGATATTGGTTAATTCGTTTACGAGTTATAAACGATTAAAAGAGCGATTTTAAGTCGAAAATCGTGAAAAATGGCAATTTTTCCAGTTGTAAGCGTCATTTGATCTAATTTTTAAAAAGTTATGTTGCTTCAAATAGTGTAGACTCAGTTTTGCTCGTTACTGTATATAGCGCATATATTAGAGGGCTTACAAGTATTTCGCTTTGCAAGAATAATGACAATAAAGTAGAATGTTTAACGCGTATCTTAATCCTATTTGTTTCTCCTCCTCGCGTGACATCATTGGGTTTGCACAATAGTTCATAATAATTCTTTATCTTATTCATTGGCGGTCGAACCACCGGACGTGACACAATTATTGAAACCATAAAAATTCATTTATGAAAAATAGTGGAATAAATTTCCCTGTCCAAGCATTGATTGTATTGAAAATTACGGACAACCCCTATAAATTTAGAGTTAACATTTTTATAAGGCAATATTTACCAGATACTGTTAATGGTTGGTAGGTTTAGCGTTAAATTGTTCGCTTGATAATAATTTGTAATGCAATGACAGTCAGCGCTTATGTATTCATTGTTCCATGTACCGAGAAAACATATCTAGTTGAACTTCCACTTGGTCTTATTTAGGTACCGCGGTTGTGACAAATAGTAGGCTAAATATATCATGATTCGACTACCTTTGTTCTTTCCGTTCAATTACATGGAATACGTGAAGTTATTTAAAAAGTGGACAGTTACAGTAAAGTCTTGATCTAACATGCTCCTCGAAAGGCCAGGAAGCTCGAGTAAAGTGTAAACTTGCCCCTATGTCCTTTTCTACGTTCGGCGCAAGAAAACAGTAGTCCTACACGATCTATGTCACAGCACGGACCCGAGGACTGGGCTGAATCAAGACTTTACTGCGTACTGGTTAATTGGGAGGTGTTGTGAAAATTATACAATTTTCAAATGCGGCTGAATAATTTTTGCCACGGGTTCTAGTCGATCCCTGTCGCTCAAAATCTCCCACTCCTACACAATGTTGCTAAATTTTCCTTTTCTTAATTCAGAAGATGCAGCTGTTTCAGGCAGAAAGAGAAAGTTTGAATCAGGCGAAGGATTGTAAATAAAGATCATCGGTGGGTGGGCGGCCCGGTGTGAAATTGTTCGGTTACAAACAAGAGAGTTAAATGGGGAAGCTGCGAAAGCCCGGTTTTCGTTTTCCGCGTGGAAATTCTGTGTACCGTAATCCATCTTTCGCGGGGAACCGGTTTTGTTTCGAAAAAATATGCTGCGCGCGGCGAAATTGTTAATGTAATTACCGGGGAACATTAGTATGGTTTTGAACGAGGAAAAAGGGTGCAAAGTGCTGTGTCTGAGAAAGAGGTTCGCCGCATTAATCCTCTTTGCCCGACGAACGCATACAGCTGCTATAATTTCAGTCCACCGCCGCCGCGCCGCGGCTGCTGAATTTTCTGTGCCGATGGGATTAACATCGCTGATGCGAACGTTTGTCTTCGAGTGCTTAACATTTCATGCAGTTTAAGCTGAGTCAGCTCTCGCTACGAATTCACCCTTTTTTTTTCTTTTTTTTTTTGAGGCCCCAATTATACCACAACACTCGCCAAGCCACAGGTCCGCTGTCGTCGTTCGAGCGACAATTTCTGACGCGGTGTCGAACCAGAATTATAAAATCGGGAGAACGAAAAATCGGAACGCGATTTAGGAACCGGCAAATATTTTTCCCAGCTCATCGTGCGCCGGGAACATTTTCTAATTTCGAGATAAAAGAGATTTTGGAATTAGAGAAAAGTAGAGATAAAAATTAAAAAATTGTTTCGCAATTATTGAAAATTTCAGGCGGATTTGATTGAAATTGTTAAATTTGCCTATCAAAATCCGCCCAAGTAAAAACAGCTGATTTACTGATTCTAGAATGCGAAAAAAAATATTTTCAAGAACTTCTAACGTATCTAGAAATTTTAATATAGATTCGAAAGAAATTCTTTTTGGATCGAGAAAGTACAGCAAAATTTTTTAAAATGTAAATTAAGTACGTCAAGATTATCCTTAAGGTAAAATTCGATTTGATATTACATGATGATTTTATAATGATAAAAATGGTCGTGTCGCGCATTTTCTTCGGGACAAGCGAGCGTCCAGGGATTACCGAACGGGACAGTGGCCAGTTTGCCGGGGAATAAAATGACGGAGAACGCGGTTATAATTGGGAACAAAAAATGTTCGGAATCAGCCCGAAACAAAGTTACTCTTCGGCGCGAAGCGTGGCTAGGTAGAGCTCGCACGTGGGCGTCAAAGCGTCGTTTCGGGCTCGAACAATAAGCATACGAGAATCGCATTAAAGCGTTTGGCACGCCGCGGCCCGGGCAATCCATTTTCCCCGGTTCTGCGGTGGCTACATTGAATTTTCAGTTATGTACACACACGGGAGGGGGGGGACCGGCCCCCGGCGCGGCGGTCGCATGGATATGCATAGGCACTATGCGTAATTTGCGACGATAACGATACTACGTTCCTCGGACACCTGGCAATGAACTGTTTCCAGTCATCAATCCGCAAACCGTATTATTCGGGACGATAATCGACCGGGGAACGAATTCCGACTGGAAAATTTCGTTAACCGCCGTTTATTTTTCACCCTATCCGACGCCGCGCGCGAATGCGAGAGAGAGAGAGAGAGAGAGAGAGAGAGAGGCCCAGCCCGTTGACACGCAAATGGAGAACGAAATGGATTTCACGGGTTCGAGCAAGATACACTACCGGCCATAAGTCTGAGACTATCTACCTTGCTCTGCTAGTCAGCCCTGCTCGAAAAATAAAAGGCCCGAGGAATTTACGGTGTATACAGTGTGAGTTATAGTAACTCGGCATTTCCAGATAACGTTGCTTCTCTTTCTTTCGTTTTTCCTTTTTTTTCCGGTTTCGATATTGCCCGGGAAATATAGATCACAAGACTGAGAAGAATCTCGGCTCCGACATCGTCTGTCCGGCGGGAAATTTAAACTCGACTGCAGCACCTCTCGCCGGGAACCTCGCCTCCGGGTAAACAATTTGAAAACTTCATCGGCTGCTTTGTTGAACCACGGGAAACAATATCAAGCTTCTTTCTTGTCGCTTGACTTTGCTTTTTTTTTTATTTTCCTACGGCATCAAATGATTTATGGTATTTAAAGCAGTTGGCAGATCGCAGAGTATTCGATTCGGTGAATTTCGTAACTTTCATTTTATTTTTGTTTATTTTATTCCTTCGGCAGTGTTCACGAAGTACCTCCATATGCAACACATTTGCATAAGAATTATTAAGGCATTCTCTGAATATTTTGAGACACGTTATAATTTTAATTAACGATATGCTCTGAATTAATTTCATTTCGAAATATGAAATCGTGGTCATCAAACGTGACGCTGTTGGTGTACATGTTAAATAATAATTCTTCTTATTACTGTCTACATTTCGGATGTAATTAAATATATATTTAAATATTAAATATATTCGTCAAGGAATAAATCTGCATAAAGACATTTCAAATGAAATAAAGAATAAACATCTAAGTAAATTCAGAGCATCATTTAAAAAATGGTCGCTCAGTGTAACTTTAAAATACGTGAAATTGAATAAATTAATTAAAATGAGAACACCAAATACCTTAAAGTGGAGTTGGCAAATTGTAAATTAATCGTGTATCTTTTTCATTCGGCGACGTTTGTAATTAAAATAATGAGTTTGTAATCGCTGAAAAGGCGGACATCTGAATCAAAGAATCTCGTAATTGCTGCACCGATGCGCCAAACATGTCCCTAGTTATATAACTACTCATTACACGAAATGTTTCGGAATAAATTGAAAATTTTGTGGAATGCTGCTTGTAAAGCGGCCCTTCAGGTTCCTTGCAGGATGGGGAAGCTCGTGAACTGTTTGGCGAGCATAAGTAGGAGAAGGGACAATCGGATGCGGATATAATTAGCGACGTTAAAAGAACATTGTAAGCATCGAATCGCTTATGGGTTAAATGAGCCGAATGTCGCTAACAAATGCGAATATACTCGAGAAAATGAAGGATGCTCGACCGACTTCGCGACATTTTGATGAAGAAACTGTTAAAACTGTTCCAGAAATACCCAAATCACTTCAGCGTGCTTTGCGATGTAGTGGCTGAATTAATATGAAATCGAGGCACTTTTTGTAAATTATTTATCTCGTCACGTCGCGACAGAGCTCTTACATAAATTAATATTTATTGGAATTACTATTTCAGGTTAGGATATATATATATATATATATATATATATATATATATGCTTCATGTGCTTCATGTTGTATGTGATGGTAATGCTTCATGTTTCTATCTTCCTAATGGCTCGATCCGGGTGTGTATTTTCATACGAATATGAAATGTACTTTGGCTTAGACTGATTTCGATTTTATCCAGTCACATAATTATTATTAAGTGAGACAGCTTATATGATTGGTTAACATTCGGTACCCTATACAATTTAAAAAGAAATGATTTTAAATCTGCTTAAAACTTGCCTTTAATTGAAAGGAAAATGATGCGTCTATCGTTACTCATTTCTAAATGTCAAAAATGGGATTATGAACATTTGAGCCTTTTTAGTTCAATAAAAAAGTCCTGTAGATCTTTAAATTAATTTAACACAAATTTATCTAAAATAACTTCCAGGCCGAATATTTTACGTGCACTAAATCATCAGTTTCAATCATTTCAGTTCTATTTTATCTCTGTCCGCACGTAGATCCCCTGTTATTATAACAACGAAAAATATATGAAAATGTATAAACATGCATCGGGAAGAAAAAAAACTCCTTGTCAAAGCGCATATTTCCTTTGACGAAAGGCTCAAAGGCGCAGCGAGCGAGCAGATTTGCAATCATAAAGAATTTAAAAAGCTTCATACGTTACGGGACCGTATCAACACTCGACTCGAATTTTTCACGAGGATTTCAGGAACTTTTTAGAAAATTTCATATCTCTCGCTCGACAAAGTTCATGGACGTGTCGCGCGATTCCAATTTTGTTCGTTTTTCTTCTCCGACGACGGAATCGGACCCCGAAAAGTTACGAACACAAACGATATAAACGCTCGCACTCGTTCGCCTTTTAAATTTCTATTAAGAGGATGATTTACGTTACGCGGATGAATTACGAGGAACTAAATCCGAGTTTCATGGAGGAACGCCGGGGACCTTTATTTCCCGTGCTCCTTAATGACATTTTATTCTTATCCTTCTTAAGCGTTCAATTTACTCGGACGATTTTCTCGGATCGGCTGTTCTTAACGGCGGTTCATGATGAATCGTTCGACTTTTTCTCAGCCCGCCCCATACGAATACGAACGGGCCACCCGTGATTTTCATGCTACTCGCAGCTGCGCAAACGAATCGCCCGGCGTTACTAAAAATAATTGGCGAAGACGCTATAAGCGACACGTAAAAATCATTCGAAAAGTTGTTCCAGCACTTCGAATTGTTTCTACTACTTGTCAGTCGTTAAACTTTTGCAATTTAACATGCAATTCGTCTCCCTTCTTAGATCTTTTATATTAAGCTATAACTAATTCCCATTAATAAAAATTTCATTCAAATCTAATTAAAACTGAACAATTAAGTGATAGTTTCAGATTTTTTAATATTTTTTTAAGTCTGTGTAGTTGTATATATTCATTTGTATGCAGGGTGGGCCGCTAGTAACAAGCCACCTAAATAACTCGGCTGCTATTAGTGTTAGGAAGAAATGCATCAGATGGAACTTGCTTGGCTTCGAGGGAACATTAATCTGATGTTAGTAGCTTTTTTGTAGGTGGACGCGTAAAGGGCATATAAAGGTCAACTTTATTTTTTTAAATGGAATGTCCCATTTTTTATATCATAGATCGATAGAGTATCAAAGTCTGAGTATAAAAGCGTTGACCTTCATATGCCCTAAACTTAATAATTAACCAGATATTACCCAAAGAAGAAAGAAAATTATTTCGATAACATCTCGTTAACTATTAGATTTAGGACATATGAAGATCAATACAGTTTTACTAAGAATTCGAAATTCTATCGATTCATGGTACAGAAAGTATGTCTTTTCATTTAAAAAATCAGGAAATTCATCTACGGATGTTGTGACGGATATTCCCGAGCTGCTGTACGAGAGTACGAACGCAGATTTCCTAGAAGAAGAGTACCTCATCTCTCTGTATTTATTAATACTCATCGGCAATTACGTAATTTGAAAAACGTTCGACCTTTCAATGTTCAGTAAAGTAAAATCCACCGTCATCAATTCTAACTTTATTTGTTTATAACTTTGGAATAAAGCGTTTCTGAGCAAACTTCAAATAACATTTTTTTCTTATTTCCACTTGTAGGATATGCTCCCCAAATTTGTCCATTAAAACACGGGACACCCTGTATAAATGTATATATTATAAATATCTCATATTTAGTTTAACTCTAGGGTATATTTATAAATGTCTTCGTATAAGAAATGTTGATTTTATATTTAAGTATATAGTATAACATTAAATTATTATGGTTCTATAATAAACATTTAAAAATCCATTTAGATGTGTGTATATTAATAAATTATGTATATTAATAATTTATTCGCAATAATAAGTACGTTGTGTACTGTTTAGATGCAAATTTTGGTAGACAGTAAAATATATTTCGAAATTTCTGACATTTCAGAATATTTTGAGACAAAAATAAAATAGAACAAAAATATTTTTAAGTTCATTAAAAAAAATGCATACAATGGAGCGATCGATAAAACAGTTACAAATTGTTGCGAAGGTACGTTTAAATATTGAATTTCACAGACTTTAAGTAAATAATTTAACGCAAAATATACAAATGATAAAATCAATTGCCATTCCAAACAGTGTACATAAATATGTGAATATTGAAACGGTGACCACGAATAACAGCTGCAGAGCTACATGGTTTGGAAGTTGAAATGTATAGAGTTAATTATAAATAATGATTCGTATAATATTGACTGAACATGATACTAATTAAATAGTGGTAACAATTGAGAGATAAATTACGTATACTTGTTCAATAAGCAGTTACGAGTTACTCAAAAACATTAAAACATTACATCACAATTAATAAAAAACAGCAAAATTGGTGGTCAATAACTGTCACTATGTTTTTGTACATTTATAGCAAAATTGAAGTGAAACAGATCAAAAAAATATTTTCATATTTAAACTGTTATTAAAAAAGTGCACACCATTTATTTATTATTTTATGTAAAAAATGGACACCGTACTCTATAAAACGAGCCCAGAATGACTTTCGCACGATTCTTTTTTAATCACGCCGTTATAACAGTTTAAATATCACGAAGATTCAGTGACCATTTAAATTTGCACAGCAGTGCGCGATTTAATAAAATTATCAAGAGCAGAATTAAATTTCTATCGATCTCCCGTTTCTCGCAAATGACCCGGACCATTTTTATTTTGCATAAAGGTTCGCTGCGGTGTTGCATTTGATGAGTTTGAACTTTTCTCGCCACACTTTTGCTGGCCCAGATGCGCGACGGAGACTATTGTCCTCTTTATTTCGTTTGAAACGCCACGGCCTCGGTTTAGAGCGTCGTCTGTCGGTCAGGAAGATAAATTTTAATTGGTGTCACGCGGTGAATGATAATTACACTGGGCAGCGGGCTCTGTGAAACACAACTTTCCCTCGAAGAACGAGTATGTCGCGCGCTGATTAATGCGTCAGGCTGACCGTAACTTTGTTAGTTAGTTGACCGATTCCAGATTTTGTCCTCGTTAACTATCGGACTTGGACCAAACTTCCCGAACCGCCTCAAAGTACAGGCCACGGAATTCTATTCTTCTCAAAACAGTTACGTGACCGGCAGAACTATAATTATTGGTCATCGTTTCTTACCAACGGGTTATTACTCGACCTTTGACTCGCGTAAGAGCGTAATACTGACGTTCCTCGCCAATTCCTATCGCAATTGTTTGCAAACGTGATTAACGGATGCAACCATACGACAGAACGCGTTTGCTTTCGATAGCATTATTAAGCTGTGGATTTTTGGGCAGAAGAAAAATTGTCTGTATTAATTTCCGGTTAGCATCCGGCTAGTATTAATCTCATCGAGTTCGAAATAATACGAACTGCATTTTTAAATTCTTGAAATATTCGTACTGTTTTTGTTAAATTGCAATTTCTTTTCAATTTAATTTTTTGTGTATCGTCGTGACAAGGCGAGAAATAAATGCCTATGTATATCCCCGATCTTGCAAATGACAAATCTTTAATTAAATCGCCTATTTTCGTTGTTTTTTATTGCGAAAGGGAATTGATATTATTTTCAACGTAATTTTTGCACAAAATGACAGATAAGGAATTTGCTATAGACTACTTTACCCACCAACAATCGGATACACAGAAATCTGAATTATTCCAAGAAGTCCAGCGCTTTTCAAGTTCTACCGAAGAATTTATTAATTCGTTGGATTCGTGGCAACGCTATCGCGGCGCACTCCTAAAGTTTTTGATAATTAGTTCAAGTTCGCCGGGAAGTTCGGTAACGTGTAATTAAGTGCCGCAGATATTTGGCCAGCAAAATTATTGGAAATGAAGTTGAACGAGAAAAGCCGAGTTTATTATCGAGACGGAAGCAAACTTTCCGACCAGCCGGCCATTTCAACGTACTGTTCTCTCTCTCTCTCTCTCTCTCTCTCTCTCTCTCTCTCTCTCTCTCTCTCTCTCTCTCTCTCT